>CM053597.1:122289277-122304328 GCA_028646575.1 Pseudocheirus occidentalis | reverse complement strand
ACAAAAAAGGAAATCATCAAGGTTCTCTCGGAACTTCCTTTTTTTTTAAGGGAAATAAAGATGCAGATAAAATTTAAAATATGAGGAAAGAGTGGGATGGAACCATGAATTCTAAAGTATTCCCAACTGAGGAAATTCTCTCAATCAGTGAAGGTCATGGCATCCTGGAAAGGTCCCTGAACCTGAATTTAGAAAGATGTGTGTCTGAATCCAAACTAAGATGCTGATTAGTGGGATGACAGCAGGTTAATCACTTTGGTCTCTTGGCTGAAATTTCATCTGTAAAGGGAAATAGGATTAACAGCTTCAAAGGTTCTTAATAGATCTAAGTTTGTGATTCTATGATCTGCAGTCTCTCAAACTCAGATTCTCAGACTTCCCCTGAGTACTGAGACGTTAAGAGCAGACAGTGTAAAGCAAGCGGTCCCAGAGGCCTCAAGCAGTCCCTACCCTTTCATGCCTGAGCTCCACAGCACTGAAGCCCAGTACACCTTGAGCCATTCCCAAAGCCTTGGCCATCAGGGAGTGAGCCTGCAGGGTTTTGAGTGACTAAGAAAAATTGTACCATAGATCACCCTGAGCCTTCCTTAGTCCACGGTTACTTGGCCAAGCCCACCTTTCTGGGTTGTCCTGCACAGCACTCCCAGAACCAAAGCCTGGTTCACCCCCAGAGCAGGGCTCAAATCCAGGCCTAGCCTAGCAGAGAGAGCATCCCGCCTCAATCCCAGGAGTATCTGCACTAGAATAGAAGCTAGAGAAAAACTGTGAAGGAAGAGCTAGAGGCAAAATCCTGCCAAGCAGACACTGATACCCGAGCCAAGAACCCAGGTTGGGAGTAGTTCTGGAGCTCAGAAATGAGTAAGAAGAACCCATTCAGGGACAACAGTGGAGAGAGGTAGAGAAGACCTATAGAAGAAGCTCTCAAGCAGGAACAAGTACTGGAGTAGACTTAGGAACTCTTAAAGGAGATGCCTAGTTTCACCCATCATACTTAGGACCTGACAGGTACTTCCTTCATTAAACTAAGAAAATGAACACATTTTTGGAAGACAACTATGGATAAAAACCCCAATGAGACCAACAACAAATCCAGGTAAAGCTTCAAAGGGAAATATGAAAGAAAAAAAATGCCTGGCCATAGGTAGTACAGGAATACTTGGAAGACTTCAAACAAAAGGTTCAGGATGGTTGGATGAGACAAATAGTCCATCTGGTCAAAAAATGAGAAAAGAAATTCAAACTGTTTTTGTAAGAAATTATCAGAAACTATTTTGTCCATTACAAGCTGAAAACTGATTGTTTAAAGGGAAAGATAAACACTTATTGAAATATAAATACTAAGGAGACATTTTTTTCTGATTTGGGTTTTTTAAATAATACTTTCTTTTGTTACTTAAAAACTCAATATAAGAAAAATAAATTGTGAATACAGCACCGGCCCTGGAGTCAGGAGGACCTGAGTTCAGGTCTGACTTCAGACACTTAACACTTATTTGCTGTGTGACTTTGGGCAAGTCACTTAACCCCAATTGCCTTGTCTTCTCCCCTCCATATAAATGAATTCCCAAAGTAAAAAATAAAACAAATGACCTAAAACTGGAAGACCAGACAGATTCACAAGTAAATTCTACCAAACTTTGTAAAATCAATTAATTGCAATACTATATAAAGTGTTTGTAATAGTTAGGAAAAAGTCATTTTTTCCACTCTTCTTCTATGATTTTAAATTTTCTTCATCCCTAAACCAATGGTCTAAGAATATAAACAGGCAGTTTTTTATGGAAGAAATCCAAGCTGTCAATAATCATATGAAAACATCCTCTTTAAAAATCCACAATTTTTGCAAATTAAAGTAACCTTGAGGTTCTATCTTATACCTATTAGAATGGTAAAAATGATAAAAGAGGAAAATGACAAAATGTTGGCAGATTTGTGGCAAAGTAGGTCTAGTTATGTTATAGCAGTAGTGGATAGTTAACAGAACTGTGAAGAGATCTAACCATTGAAAATCAATTTTATGCTTTGCCCAGAGATTTCTCTAACTGCACATATCCTTTGATCCACTTATATTACTACCATGCCTAAAGCCCGAGGAAATTTTAGAAAGAGGAAAAAAATTTGGAAGTACAAAAATATTTATAGGAGCACTTTTCATGGTAGCACTAAACTGGAAACTAAAGGAATACCATTCTATTGGGTAACAGCTAAATAAATTTTGATTCATGAATATAATGTATCACTCATATGTCATAAAAAGAATGAAATGGACAATTTTGGAGGGAACTGGGGAGACATTTATGAACTGATTTCAAGAATAGCAAGTAGAACTAAGAGAAAAAATTATAGAAAGATAATATTAAGAAAAACAACCTTGAAAAACTTTAGAACACTGGTCAACAAAATGATAAACCATATATTTAAGAAGATGAAAACAAGCCACTCCCTCACAGAGTGATTATTAACATAAATGGATATATATTTCAGCATTGCTAATGTGGAATGTTTTTGCCATGTTAAAAATTTATTTATCGAGGGTTTTGTTGTTCAGGTCTTTTGATTTAATTTGCTAAAGGTGGGGGAGTCATGAAGTAAAGAGAGGGACAGACTGATCTAAAAAAAAAAACACTTGTTATCTAAAAAATAAAAATAATTAGAAAAAAATGTTCTGGAATGTAGATGATGGCAATTAATGTGAACCAGCTATGATTTGTGTGTGCCTTGAAGGAAATGAGGGATTCTATAAGGTGTAAGGTGAGGAGGAATTATGTTCTAGGTATAAAGGACAGCCTGTGGAAAGACCGAAAATGGAATATAGTATAAAAGCAATTTAAAAAATTAGCCAGTTTGGCTGCAATTTCGAATGCTTGAAGGCATAATGAGAAAAAAAAAGGCTGGAAGTATAGACTGCATCTAGACTGTGAAGGGTTTTATATTCCAAACAGAAGGCTGTATTTTATCTTCCATTTGGGAGCCCTTGGACGTTACTGAACAGGGTACTGACATAACCAGAATTGTGCTATAGGACTGTCAATCTGACAGCTATGTGGAAGTTGGATTAGAGAGAAAAGAGACTACATACAGAAAGACCCAGATAGGAGGTCTAGAGGTAATGAAGGCATGGATTAGGTTGGGCAGGAAAATAAGAGAGATGCTATGGAGGTTACAGTAAGCAACTTAGCTGATTAAGTATAAGGGTTGAGGGAAAGGGAGGAGTTGAAGATTACTCTAAAATTGCTTCCCTCAGCAACTAGAAGGATGGTTTTGCCTACAGTGGAAATAGGACAGTTGGGAAGAAAGGTTTTAGAAGGGGAAATATTGTGATTTCTACTTTGTAGCTTAAGACACTTTAAAACCATCAATTAAAAATTTCCAATAGACATTTAGTGGTGTGATAATGGGCTCAGGACAAAGACCATTGCTGGATATAATAGTCTCGGACATATCTGCAAAGAGATTATATTTGAATCCAGTGGAGTTGATGAGAGAACCAAGTGGAAAAATATAGAGATAAAAGAGCCGAAGACAGAGACCTGCTGAGAGGAACCCAAGCACCATACAAAATTCAAAGCCCAAATGTCACAGTGGCCAGCTAGTTAAAGGCCATTTTCCCTGATTCCACAGCAGCTACACAACCTATGCCACTAGGCTCACTCAACTCTTGCTTCCCTGGCATAATCTCTCAATGTTTAACAACCATGGTGAAGAGTGAAACCTTACCCTCCAAGTTTTTCCCTGTTCTCTAAGTTAGTTTAAGGTTCACTAAGAGAATCTTCTTTGCCACAAAGACCAAATTGGGTATTGTGGAAAGCTGCATAGCTTCTATGAAATGTATTTCATATTCTTTTTTGTAATGTCAAAGCAAAACTATTTAAGTTTTCTAAGAAATTCTCCCCGGCAACCTTCTGTCTATCTCTGTCTCTGTCTTTCTTCTGCTATCTCTCTCTCTGGATTATTTATAAATTCAAGTGGAAATGAATGTCCAATGATGAGTTCATGGCTAACCAAACTATAACATTCAAATAGGACAAAATACATCAATATTAAACATTAATAAATGTGAATAAATTTGAGAATACATTATGTATACATTATATATAAAGCAAAGTCAGAATAAATATGTAAGTAGACTATGACCTTAGTAAAAGAAAAAAGCATACATACAGAGATGAATTAACAGAGAATATAAGGGGGTATAAAGGAGCAATTATGAGCTTATTACTTATAGAAATTTGTTTTAAAGTATAAATGGTTTTGAAAGAACATAAAATACTATTCTAATACCCCATTATACTATGAAGA
Source organism: Pseudocheirus occidentalis (assembly GCA_028646575.1). NCBI lineage: Eukaryota > Metazoa > Chordata > Mammalia > Diprotodontia > Pseudocheiridae > Pseudocheirus > Pseudocheirus occidentalis. The sequence goes on along the minus strand of CM053597.1, from coordinate 122,300,029 downwards.
TAATGTTGGGTTCTCCAAAGCCATTAAAGAAGAAAATAAATTTTGTCAGTTTCAACAAAGTTCCAAAAGTTTAGAATATGGGATTGGTATTCTTATGCTCCTATATAGGCATATATATGTACACATACCTTATATCCTGTGTGTGTGCATACACACACACATTTGTATTCCTTTCACCTATCCTCATACTGATAAAAGTTTCATAAGTTACAATTATCATTTTTACATGTTGGAATGTAAATAATTCGACTTTGATAAGTTCCTAAAGATTTCTTTTCCCTGTTTACATTCTCATGCTTCTCTTGCTTCTTATATTTGAATGTCAAATATATGTCTGATAAATCTGGAGACATTCATCATCACAATGCTCTCGTGGTGATGAAATTTTTAGCAGCAGCAACTCTAAAAAAAACTATGAACTAAGTTTCAGAGAGATTTAAAACAGTATTGAAGGAACACTAATAAAATCAGAGACCCCCTCCCATTGAAATTATTTGTAGATACACTTTATTTGTTTTTGTTGTTATTTAAAATGCCAAATACATATTTCAAAGGAAAATGAGTCTTTGATTCACGTTGATCTCTTATGCTAACCTACCACCACCATGCTCACACACTCATTTTATTCTTCGTTTGAATTGTCTGCGTTTGTGTCAGGAAGGTTTTACAGTTGTAAGCTCTTATAAACCTTATAAGGTTTACTTTCTTTGTAGTATTTTATACTAAGATTCTACTCATTATGTCTTAGAATTCTTTTAAATCCATTTCCCTGAAAATTATATGAGATCCATGATGATCTGGTAACTTTCCTGCCAGGTTCCTATATTTTCCATTTAAGCTGAAAATTTCTCCTTATAGGTAAGAACAAAATGAATAGATACTGCCTTTGTTGTATCTTTTAATTTTTTTAAATAAAATGTTATATTCATTTTTCAGTTTACATCATTCATTTCCACAAGATTTTGAGTTACAAATTTTTTCCCTGTCTTTCCCCTCCCCAAAACAGTGTACCCCCTCCCCCAATCTGCTCTTTCATATATCCTCTGCCATTCCCCCTCTGACTTTCTGGTAGGGCAAGAAGGATCTCCATACCCCTTTGCCTGTATATCTTATTTTCCAGTTGCATATAAAAAATAATAATAGTAATAATATCAATAATCTTCTAAACATTTGATTTTAAAACTTTGCATTCCAAATTCTTTCCCTTCCTCCCTAGTTACCCACCCTTACTGGGAAGATAAGCAATTCAATATAGGTCATACATGTGGAGTTATGCAAGACATTTCCATAGTGCATATATTGTGAAAGACTGACTGTATTTCCCTCAATCCTATCCTGCCCTCCACTTCTTACTTTGACCTTGTCCCTTTACAAAAAGTGCGTGCTTTTAAGTCCCCTATCCCAACCTGCCCTCCCCTCCATCATCTCTTTACCATCCCCTTCCCCCTTACTCTCATGTAGAGCAAGCTACCCAATTTAGTGTGTATGTCATTCCTTCCCTAAGCCAAATTCAATGAGATTAAGGTTGGCACTTTTGCCTTCCTGTTCCTCCCCTCCATTGTAAGAGCTATACTTTGCCTCTTCTATATGAGATAATTTACCCAATTCTGTCTCTCCCCATCTCCTCTCATTATATTTCTCTCCCACCTTTCAATTTTACCTTTTAAATATCATCCCTCCTTATTCAATTGATCCTGTGCCCTCTGTCTATGTATATCTGTATGTGTATACACACACACATTTGTATTCCTTTCACCTATCCTCATACTGATAAAAGTTTCATAAGTTACAATTATCATTTTTACATGTTGGAATGTAAATAGTTCGACTTTGATAAGTTCCTAAAGATTTCTTTTCCCTGTTTACATTCTCATGCTTCTCTTGCTTCTTATATTTGAATGTCAAATTTTCTATTCAACTCTGGTTTTTTCATGAAGAATGCTTGAAAGTTCTCTATTTCATTGAAAGACCTTATTTTCCCCTGAAACATTATACTCAGTTTTGCTGGGTAGGCAATTTTTGGTTTTAATCCTAGCTCCTTTGACCTCCAGATTATCATAACCCAAGCCCTTTGATCGCTTAATGTAAAAGCCACTAGATCCTGCATTATTCTGATTGTGTTTCCACAATATTCAAATTATTTCTTCTTGGCTGATTGTGCTATTTTCTCCTTGATCTGGGAACTCTGGAACCTGGCTATTATATTCTTGGGAGTTTTCCTTTTGGGATCTTTTTCAAGAGGTGATCAGTGAATTCTTTCAATTTCTATTTTGCCCTCTGGTTCTATGACATCAAGACAATTTTCCTTGAGAATTTCTTGAAGCATGATTTCTAGGTTCTTTTTTTGATCATGGCTTTCAGGTAGTCAAGTAATTTTTAAATTTTCTTTCCTGGATCTATCTTCCAGGTCAGTGATTTTGCCAATGAGATATTTCACATTGCCTTCTATTTTTCCATTTGTTTAGATCTGTTTAACAGTATCTTGATTTCTCATAAAGTCATTGGCTTCCATTTGCTGCAATCCAATACTAAAGGGATTATACTCTTCAGTGAGCTTTTGAAATTCCATTTTCATCTGGCAAATTCAGCTTTTTAAGGCATTCTTCTCCTCATTGGCTTTTTGAGCCTCTTTTGCCATTTAAGTCAATCTTTTTTTTAAGGTATTATTTTATTCAGTCAGGTTGTTGACTCCCTTTTCATGCTTTTCTTACATCATTCTCATTTCTCTTCCAAATTTTCTCCTCAACTTCCCTTACTTGATTTCAAAATTTTTCTTCAGCTCTTCCATGGCCTGTAACCAGTTCATATTTTCTTGGAAGCTTTTGGTGCAGGAGTTCTGACTGTTTTGTCTTCTTCCCATTCCATGCTTTGATCTTTTTGTCCCCAAAAAAGGAATCTAAGGTTTGATTGCTGTGCTTTCTTTGCTTCCTTTGCTTACTCATGTTGCCCCTCAATTAATGGGATTTTGAGCTCTTTATCACAGTAGAACTCAGCTTCCAGAGGGGAGAGCTTTGTCCCAAATTGCTTGGGTTTTCACAGCTGCCAGAGCTATTAGTTGAGTGCCCTTTCTGCTGCCCCCACACACTCTGGCTTACTGGTCACACACCCCAGGACAAGCACCCAAGACCATGAACCAGATCCAGGAAGGCTAAGGCAAGAGTGATTACTCTCTGAGGGGTTGCTTGGTCCCCCGACAATCTGCAGGCCAGCATCTGTAAAGCAGCCATGTGGAAGTGGCTGCAGGTCTGCCACACCTCTGCCACTTTGAGCTTCAGGGGCAGGGGCCAGACCACACTCTATCCCCTGCCCCACAGTTCCAACAGAGTTCTACTGACCTTTGACTTTGTCTTTAGCCACTATGGGATGAGATCTCTTTAACCACCACAGCTGCTGGTGATCTACTCTCCCAAATTCAGCTCTAGCCAGGGTTGGTCAGAGCTGCCCTGAGGCTAAAATCCCGGGCTCTCATGAGGCTGGGCTTGCCTCCCAGTGTGCTGTGATGGATCCTTCCTGTCTGCCTGCCAGGCTGCCTTCAATAAGAGATTTGTTTCTCTCTGTCACTTTGTGGGTTCTGTAGCTCTAAAATTTGTTTAGAGTCATATCTTATAGGTATTTGAGGTAGTTTTGGGGGAGCTCACAGAGCTTTCCTGCATCTAAGCTGCCATTTTGACTCTGCCATGTCCTTTAACTTTTGAAGATAAATAATTTAGGGGAATTCACTAATTTAGCATGGGGATATAGGATCATATATTTAAAACTGGATGGCACCTTTAAACTCCACTGATTTCAACTCCTTCATTCAAGGGATGAAGAAACAGACTTGTGGTATGAGCTTAAATAATTATCTTAACATCACAAGGGTAGTAAATAGCTGAGACAAAAATTGAACTAGAGTCTTCTGACTATAGATTTGGCACTTTATCTCTGTACAAAGCTGTCCTTCATCTCCCCTATTCTGAGAGAAAAGAAAATTTGAGAATTTTTGTAATGTCAAGTTTATAACCTGTTTACTGAACTCACTACCCATGTCCTCTCTCTGGACCAATCGCCTATTGTTTATCTTGGTCCCTGTACAATATATCTTCTGTTTCTCTCTCCATATATCTTCATCTTAATCCTGTGCCTATATAACTCTATTTCAGTAGTCCATGGATTTCTTCAAATGAATGAATCATTTTTTCCATATTGACCCTCTACTACATAATATTTCTTTTAACCTTGTCTAATCTTTTTAAAATAATGAATTTACCTCTACTTATGTGTCAGACTGGTGATGAATCATCAGTCATATTCACATAAGATAGCTAGGTAGTACAGTAAATGGAGTCAGGAAGACCTGAGATCAAATCCTACCACCAACACTTATTAGCTGTGGTACTCTAAGTTACTCTACTCTCTCTGACTTAGTTTTCATCTCTGTAAAAAAAAAAAAAGACAAATATCCCTTAAAGCGCTGCCCATTGTTGCAAAATGAAATGAGTAATGAGTTAATATATGTACAGCATTCAGCAATACTTCAAGTCCTATACAAATGCTATCTATTATTATAATTAGAATGTTACATTATCATAATTATATTTATATTTAATCCAGTTTTAGTGCTACCTTTGAGTTTAGATTTATCTCCTTGCTTTATGATTATTAAGGTACCCTTTGCATTACTCGTATTAAAGTCACTTGTTTTTTTATATTAACTTTTTTTTTGCTTTTTGGAGAGGGGAAGACAGGAAAATTGGGGTTAAGTGACTTGCCCATGGCCACATTGCTAGGATACCCACTTGTTTATAAGCATATGAAACCAAGAATTTAATGACTTCCTCTCTTCTTGGATATCTTCTCCTACAAATTTCTAGGCCTCAAAATCTTTCCAGTTCATACCTCCTGATCTCAGAAACAAATGCCTTTGTGGATATTTTTTCTTCCACCCCACTTTCAGGTTAGAGCATTTTGATCAAGAAAGACTTTATTTTTTCAATCTTTTTTTTTTCACTTGTTTAAAAAAAAATCATTCCAATAGCAATCAAACCCCTGAATTTTGTATATCCTAAGTTATGGTGGAAAATCCAATTATTGTCTTCATAATGAGAAATATATGTAGGAAGATCATTTAGGAGACTATTATAATGGTGTTGTAGAATGATGATTAAGGTATAATTTGAGTAATGGTTGTCTAATGCAAAAAAGAGACTGACAAAAGATATTGTGAAGGCTAAGAGAATAGAACCTAGCATCTGTCTGGATATAGGAATGGGGAGGAAACAGAATGGGAAAAATAAACGATAATTTCAATGATTAGGGCTTACAATATAATAGAGGCAAAGACCATATTAAAGAGAAGTGATGCAGAATGAGAGTGGAAGGGTTGATTAATGAAGTGATTGTTTATTTTTTTTCTAATCTGCTGAGCCATCCCAAACAATTAACAAACTCAGCAAACTGGGAATATCCTGGCATTTGACTCAGAGGAGTTCTTTGTTTATTTTACAATACCCCAAATCTTACAGTTTATCTAGTGAATGAGTCCCAGACAGCAATGAAAACCTAAGTGTTTTACAACAAAGCTAGAAAATTTCTTGATATATGAGACATTTTGCTCCTGTATATTTTTGGGGGAGGAAAACTTATTGAAGACATATATTATGTGCTTAGATTTATACAATCTTCTAATGGGTATTAAAATTAATTACTTAAAGGAATGCAAAGAAATGAAATTAGATAATAGTAAGGGTTCCACTGATTTAGGCAGCTGGGAATAGTACAGCTAGCTGCATTCAGCACTGATTATAGACTTGAGTTCTGGATTCCACAATCATTGAGTGACACTGAGTGACACAATAGAGTGTGTGAGGGAATAATCTGTTGCAGTTTTAAAAAGTAGGTTGGACCTCGGTTGTAAAGAGACTTAAATGTAAATTAGAGTATATATTTCAGCCTGGAGGTAATAGGAAACCACCATATAGATGTATATGAACTACCTTAGGATATGTGGGTTATCCCTCAGAAAGGAATTATTAGAGAAAACATTGGATGATGATTCATCGGATTCATGTAACAATAATCCTTTTTCCTTTATGTGTTAGACTAGATGACTGCTGGTTTTAGCTAACGTTCTGAAAACCTGTGAATCTTTATTTCTGAGAATGCTTGGAATAGGTCTCAAAGACATGAGTATGAAACCATGGAAGAATTTAGGGTGGTCTCTGTATAACACACCTGAAAAATTCTTGTTCTGATGGAATATGGCTATCATGTTGTGTTTGTAAATACAAATGAGAAAAGATTAGGATATTATGCAATATGTGCTACTCATGGTGCCTATAATTCATGAACAAATTACCAATCCCTAAAACTGATTTTTAAACTGAATGAGAGGAAAGATGGCACAGAGGATATATGGCTGACCATACAGTTAAGAACACCCGTCCTACCACTGACACATACTAGCTGTGTGTGGGGTGTGGGGGGAAAGGCAAACAACTTAACCTCTCAACCCCTACTCTCCCAAGCAACTTCCTAAAATTTTAATACAAAGGGATGTGTCGATATGCTTCAGGGAAGAAAGTTTCTAAAGTGGAAGCTAGTTTAGGTTTCAAAGAAGCAGCTATAAAATGACTAATAATATCTTTTCAAATGGATCTGTGATCTCCTCTATTTGGATATCCCCTCTCAAAATGATGTAGATTTTGTGTTGTTAGAATCACAAGTACTAGCTCTACTGTTCTTGAGGGTATTTTATTTTTTTTAAATGTATTTATTTATTTTTTTAAAACCATGCAGTTCTTTTCCATTTTTTCTTGTTTCTTTACCTCCTTTCACTGTAATCCTTAAGTGCTGCTTGGATGACTTTGCTTAGTTGGATCTTTCATTGAGACTTTTAAAAATGGACTTTTCAGTTCCATTGCTTTTCTCCATTTTATGAGGTAACACGCATCATATTATTCTACTTTTTGTAAAATTTTACAAAGGAATTTGTATGTTAAATTGCTGTTGTCCCCATCTTCTATATTTCTCCATCTGGCAAGTAAGAGAAGTGCTTTCCAACAAAAAGACTTTTAGTAATTTTTGGTCTCTTCTTTCTGACAACTGATTTACTGACATGTGATATCAATCCAATATCTGTATGGAATTAGGATCTCCTCTACCTATTGTTCCTCTTCCATCCATATCCTAGTTTTTGTCATCAATAATTTGTTTTGATAGGTTAAGATAAAGTTGTCTAAATGCCTATTTTTTTCTTGCTTTCTATTCTTTCTTCCAGTCTTTAATAGTCTTTTCTTGGCTATTAATATCTGGGTATTTTTATTGTTCACAGACAGGTAATGTAAGAAAAGCTCCCACATCATTGTCATTTCCTATAAATAAATATAATGAATTGTTACTTCATGATCACTGTGTTTGAAATTTACTGATATTTTTACCAAAGAAAGTACCCACTGTATATAGGAATGAAGGTTTTATAGAATCTATGATTAGAATTCTCTTATTTGTATTCCTGATTCACACAGTTCATCAAACAACAAAATTCTTTCAAAATACTTATTGATTTATGTCTCTTTTCTAAAATATTATTATCCTCACCCACTCCTTTGACTAAAGTCACTGGGTATCAAAGTATATGTTGATTTAATTCAGAAGGTCTTATCAAGCTTCGTATTTCTATTTTACTGGTATTTTATAATCTAGTTTCATTTGAGGTGAAAATACCAAGATTTGACAATTCAGTTATTCAAGCAGCATTTCCACTTACTGGTCACTGGATGATTATCTCAAATTCAAAGTACCAAAATGCAAGATTAATTTGATAGTTAGTTCAAAAATTAATTTCCTTAGCATTCTTTTTCTTCTTTTCTACCACCATTACCGCAGAAACTGAAGTGCACCATAGAGGACTGGGGACCATTTTATATTTTTCTTTGTTTCAGGAATTGCTATGATCAGGGAAGTCATTACTAAGTGGCTAACTGATTAGTGATGAGCATCCTTTTACTTATCTGGGGAAGTGGAATGAAAACAGATTCAATCTGCTGCAAGCACTGTACTGGGGGCTATTCTAATATGACAGAACCAGCCAGAGCTGGAGGTCAACTGGCAAAGACTTCAAAAATCTAGAGCAGTGGTTCTCCACTTACCTAATGCCTTGACCCTTTAATACTCATATGTGGGTGTATCTGCATGTGGGTGGACCTGCCTTGAGACTGATAGAGGAATGGTGTCTTGGTTCCTAAGACCATAGGAAATATGTGTTTTCTGATGGTCTTAGGCAACCCCTGTGGCCCCTGTGAAAGGGTCATTAGACCCCCAAAGGGGCCATAACCCACAGGTTGACAACAGCTGATCTAGAGTCACCTAAATTAAGGAGGCATCAGAGTAGGAATTTACAGAGGAATAACACTTAAGGAAGTTAGATACACTTTTAATATGTAAGCCACCTTCGATATATAACTACTCTAGCAGTAGATATTGTTAAACATGAAATCCTAACTATTGAGTTTTTATTCCATATTTGCCCTAAATAAATGTGAAACTCTAGGCAAACCATTTAACCTTTCTGTGTTTTAGGGAAATCACTAGGGTTTTATTTACTAAATCATAGATGGGTTTCAATTTCTTTAAGTGGACTGGATTTCCAAATAGGGAACTCCCCACATCAATGAACTAATACATTTCTGTGTTTGTATGCAGTCTATTGGAGAAGTTAGAAAAAACATTTATGTATCTACATCTAGGTATGACTAATAAAGTAGGTAACATTTAAGCAATTAAGTCCAAAGCTATTAGTGCCTGACAAAATGCTAAATACTCCAAAGTGAACTTGAGATACATTTAGGTGGCCACCTATTCAAAGTAGCCATCCATATAAATAAATTATAAAAAAAAAGACCACTGTAGAAGTCAGCTATTTGTATGAAGAACATTTTTAATAGATACAAAGGATGAAACTAAAACTAGGTTGATCATATCATAAGCTATTGAAAATGTGGAATTCTTGGCAAAATATGCCCTTAAATGATTGTAGGTAACATCTCTTTGCAATGCTCTGCAGAAGTGATTAGGTTTGAAATTGACTAAAGCACCTGGCCAGCATTATTCTCTCAAGGTAAAAGATGAAACAGCACTGATGATTTCCTAGGTTTTATAATAGGCTCAGACAATAAATCAATAGATTGTATAAAGGAGATGGAACCATAAATCCTCAGACGATTCTATTTTTCTAAATAATTTAAGTCTTAAATTCGGCTTCACGTTGCACATTTCTGAACAAGTATCTTATATAATCTATTTTCTTCACTGAGAAGTGAAATCATTGATCTAAAAGGTATGATATGTTTGCATTAAATGAAGGATGTTATGTCCTTAGTTTATAGGGTCATGGGATACAGAAGAATTAAATAATTAAGAACATGAATTCATGTGCAGCAGTGAATTTTTGACCACATGAGGCAAGAAAAAGAAATACTGAGGAGAAAATTCTGTTTGCACATGTTATCAATGATAAGAAATTAGGTTCTTGATAGCCATGTGTTCAGGCAGTCTGGCTCATTCCTTGTCTATATCTGAGACAGACAACACTGCACTATGCCATCTGGAAAGAGAATAGGCAGCAACCAAAACAAAACCTAGTTCTTTAAAAAGCTCATGTCATATTACCCATATTATTTAAATTAAATCTGGGGATAACTTAAGCATTGCTCTTCTGATCTTAATCTGCATTATCCCATGACCCACTTGGATCAAGATCCTCTGCAATACAGCATCACACACACTTTTTCCATCTTTTGGTACTTCCTGTCCTTTCTCATATTGTTCCCCGTATTTAGGACTATTTCTCTCTCCATCTTCACCTGTTAAACTCCTGCTACCCATTCTTGGAGACACAACCAAAATACCACTTTTTTTCATGAATCCTTCTCTGATTTCCAGTTAGTAAAGAGCTTCCTATACCTGTGAACACCAAAGTTTAAGGATTAGACTCTGCCACTGGCACTAACTATATAAACATTGACAATCAATTAGTCTTTCTGAACCTTAGCTTTTTCATCTGTAGCATTGGAAGAAAAACTGCTATTTTATTTCACTCATAAGATAATGATGAGGCACAAATTATAAAATCAATGAAAAATATTTAGCAAACAGTTAAGTACTATATATGACTAAGTGCATGACCCTGAAGAAGTCACTTAAACTTTCAGTGCTCCCAGGAAATTTTTTTTATAATAAAAACTTAAGATATATGCTGACCTGTATTAGTAGTTCTTCATTTTTAGTTGTATCTGACTCTGTGTGACCCAGTGTAAAGCCAATCAGCAGTAGATTCCTGAAAGAATGCTACTGTGAACAGCTTTTAAGATTCAGATTACACAGTATTAGTGAACACTCTGTTTATTCCATTACAAATCTTTATTCAATACAATGTTCACAGTTTCAACAGTTCACAATATTATATACAATCTTCAAAGACAAAGAAAGTCTGTATATTATATGTTATTTCAGAAAGACACAATATTTAGAACAAGGAACAAAAGAAAAATCACCTGGTTTCCCTAAGGGGGAAACCAGCTTAACACTTAAAGATTCAATCAATCAGATAACAAAGGAATGACCTAGTTTCCCTACAAGAGAGTTGATTCAATCAACAATTCACAATATACTGATCTTCCACTCCTGGGGTGACCATTAACTTTAGTTTCCAAATAAACTTCTTAGACAACCACACAAATCCTTCCACCCCTTGATTTCCAACAAACCTCAGTT
>CM053597.1:122270416-122288777 GCA_028646575.1 Pseudocheirus occidentalis | reverse complement strand
AGAGAGAGAGAGAGAGAGAGAGAGAGAGAGAGAATTCTCTAGATGAACAGTGAGTTGGGCACATATTTATAAACCAAGAAGAGAATTGACTAGATTGCATTTGGGAAATGGCACAGTGGTTTTAAGTACCTTGAATTGTTCTCCACCACAAAGTCCCATTTCAATAAAATGGCCAATAGTGTAGCTATATGGTTATGAATCTCTAAGTGCCATGATCATTAAGAATTCAAATTGTAAATTATTCAGAGGGAAAAGAGAAATGCATCAAGGGTGAAAGGAGGATGCAGAAGGTTTATGATGATGATTTATGTATCTCAAAAATGATCATAGGCATCTAGGTATTCAGAGAGGTTCATCATCCTGAGGCATTTGATCAGATGATGATTATTCATAGCCATGTCAATCTTTGAGGTCCCCTCCTAAATCATAAATTGGGAAGATTGGTAGTGTGATCTAAATAGTGAGAGGCAGTATCCATGCAAAGAAAATCATGGATTCTTTACATTAAGCTATAGTCACCTTTAGTTACTTCACAGAATAACAGAATTGAGATTTTGAAAGGATCTTAGTAACCATTTGTTTCAACCCTGCAATGGGAATCTGAAGCTCTTTCCTGCCCCTAGCCCCTTTACTTAAGTTGCATAAGTGGCTCTGAGAATCTTCCCTGATTTGAAAGTATACTCTGCCCCATAATAGGATGAGTGTGGTCACATAGAGCCTGTGGCACGAGGCTTGTTTTTTGGGAATGGCCACACCTTGTTACTTTGCAATTGGACAGTGGGTCAAGAGGGCTGTGACATTCTCTGACCCAGGAGAAGCCTATATATACACACTGATGTAAGGCTTTCCTTTGGGGCTCACTTTGAGAAGAGTTGTATGATTTGACCAGATGAGACTCTGGGAAGCCATTGAGCCCTCTGGCTTTGAAAAACCAAGATGTTGATGCTTTCCTCTCTGGTAACTTGAATAGGTAATGGATGTGATGATCAGATGGTTGGAAGCCCATCTGCTGATCTGTTTCTTGGTCTGCTTGTAACTTGTGCTTGTACCTTTGGTTTGTATTCTCTGGAGTTTAGGGTACTGACTTTTTCCCCTGAACTAGGTAAATGATATATTTGTTTGATTAAAGAAAGATTGTTAACCCATTTTGAGTTGCTTTCCTTTAGAAAAGCAGATCCAAGAACCTGTGCTAGCAGCTACCCTGGGTATGCTAGGGTGCTTGCTGACACAAACCCATACTTTGATCCAGAGTATAACTTATCTGAGAATGATCATCAGTTCTCTTCTTGAAGATCTCCATTTCTGAGAGAAAAAATACCTCTTGGAGAAGTCCATTCCATTGGAGGATAAAGACTGATCCCAGGCACTGATATTTATTCCCTACTTCTATTACTATGCTTCCCCTCTGGAATTATAAACCTTATCTTTTAAAAAAGAAGTGATGGGTATTCCAGATATTTTGCATCATACTCTCCATCTCTCTACTTCTGTAAATATATTGATTATGCTGAAGATAATACTTGCACTCCTTATAATTTTTTTTCTCTATGGACTCTATTGATAAGTACCCTGTCACATATTTCATATAATTCTGGATAATGTTCTAATATCTTCTCAAGAGGTTTATGCAGACTTATTTATTTTATCCATGTTTCAGTGCAACCTATAATTAGAAGATAAGCTCTGTTCATTTCATCAGCAGCATCAGTTGTCTTGGTTTATAGAAACACCAGGTGTTTTTCTAGTGTTTTAATTTTACTGCCAATATTTCTTCTATCTACATTTTTGAGTTCCAAATCAGATCAGCTCTTATTCATAGAATCTAATGTTTTGAAGACATTTTCCATGATCTGTTCCAGTATTTCTAGTTGTTTCCTCTCTCTTTTGGAGACCTTTAATTTCTAAATTTATTTTATTTTAATTACTACATCATTTGTGAAAAAAATGTGTAGAGCCTGATGGTTGCACGATATCACTTCTCAGAGTTGTTTTTTAAACAGTAACATTTTAAAAACTTGTTTATTTTACTCCACATTATTTGTTCATCATATTAGAAGTTTTTAGGGAGATTGCTTACCCATTTTCCTTTTTTTTAATATCTGCTGGTTTTTCTTTGAGAATTTTCTTCTAATTGATTCTTATCCCCCTTATTTGCAATTGTCATTGTTCTTTTTTGATGATTATTATTCCTACTTCAAGATAAAGGAGGTATCTGGGTTTAGATATCTTTTGATTTAGGGACCTCCACTTATGATATCTTTGAGAAGAGCTAAAAAGCTATTTCCAAGTCAATTCATTTTATATAAGACATGCCTGAGATTGTTTTTTTCTCTAATATATCTTGTGAATCTGCTATTCATAAGTCCACCTGCAGGATAGCAGCATGCATGGGTACAAAATATAATCATGTTGCCCATGGTTATCAAACCATTAAAGTTGCTTAGCAACCACAAAGATCATCCCACTGAAGGTCTTGCACAAAAATGAATTTTGAATCAATTTCCATGAAACTTTCAAACAGGGAAGAGGGAAGGATAACAAGCAAAGCATCTACCCAGGAGGGGTAAAATTCTTATATATATTTATCCACCTTTTAAAATTTGATAGTGCCAACCACCTATGTTTAGAGTTCGATCTCTTTTTTAAAAATCCATGCTCTAACACTCTTCATTCCTTTTTTTTTGAGATTTCAGCTTGTTACTTATTACTCGCTGAGTCAATCAATATCTTGTATTGCACACCCACTGTGTTGCAAGCACCATAAATTATGCCTCAAGAAGAGAAGACTAGAAGATACTTCCCCTTCAAGTTCTGTACAAGGAAAAGAAAATAAGTTAGAAATTTACCTTTATAACTCCTTCATTTATATTCTATCCATGACACACTCATATCCCTAATAGTGTTCTTCAGCTCTTTTCTTCTGCAGGCATTCTTCATACCCAGGCCTCTTTTCTTAATACTTCCCTCACCTATCAAACAACTTATCACCCCTGTGTGTAGATTTGACCTCAGAATTGGTGTATTATAATCATCTGCTAACCAAATTAATGTTCACTTCATGCTCAGAATCCTTACTTAATATTCTCCAAATCAGTGTCTTCTCTATTATTTCTTTATCTCCTTCCTTTTACAATCTGTTCCTACACCAAACTACAGTGTTGATGATCAGAAACTGCATCTGAATGTTTCATGGTCTGGGCTTTTTCTCAGATCTTCCCTTAAAAAAATTAGTAACTGGTTCTCTAGACTCATACTCAGTTGATCTCTAGAGTCCACCACTCTGTGTATTTGGATGTGCTGGTAGCAATTTCCCAAGGTTTGAAAATGGAGTGTTTTCCAAACATTTCCATTATTTCATCAAACCAACTTCAAAATAATAATTCAACCTTTTGATTCCTCTAGGAGGACTTAGCTAAAGGACTGCTAGAGAGTCCCAAAGCAAATTTGTCCTGGCTATGCAATGCTTCAACCTACAATATTAGAAACTTCTTGAATTATCATTTTTCTGTGTCCTTTGACACAATTTATGAAATTTCATTTTCCTTAGGATGCTGTACAACACAAATTAAAATCTTGAAAACAGAATAATAATCTGAAAATACCTTAGAACAATTTTTTTTGTGCACTCTAACCTATGATTTCATATGCGTAGAGGAGCTCCAAGTGTGGAAACTCTCCTCCATGCAATAAAATGTAAGATAAAAGGTAACAGCCTGAAATTTTAGGTCGCATGCCATAAAAATTTGTTAATACGCTTAATTGGGATTAATTGTAGTTCAACTGAGCTAATGAGCTTCCTTAGGTATATTAGAGAACATTAAGAAATGATTAATTATGAACACTGTCTAAAGTGATGTGCCTCTGTGTGAGAAGGGGCTGACTACTCAAATAGTTTTCTTACACTGAAAGATGATTTTGCTTACTTTTAATTTAGGTAAATTAGAAATTTGCTTATTTCAGAGATGATCTTTTATTAAACATCACACATAAAATTATATACTAATACATAACATTTTCAAGTACTTGCTATAGTAAATATTATAACTTTTAACTTTCTAGTATGACAGCGCCTTTGCCAAGACACAATGGATGATAAAGAAAATAAACACAGGTGCCCCCCCACCTCACCAAATAATAAGAAGGATGGTGTTTTAATGTGATATCAGGTGGGAATAGATATCCACAAACATCACATAATATATTTCATCTCTTTCACAAGGAATTTCTGCACTTTACTCCCTGTGTGAGTTGGTTAACTCAATACAATCTGCCCTCCCCCTGGCAGATCAATGTCCCCCAAAATAGACCACTACCATATGGTTACACTTTTGTACTTTCAGGGTCCTAGAGGAAACTGGTTGTAAGGAAAAAATCTTCACTCTACTCAGACACTTAGACTGAAGACCAGAGGTTTGAGATCATAACTTCTGTCATGAAGCATCAGCAAGGGCTCTGAAGATTTAGCACTTTAAACCTAAAGGATCCAGGGAAGCATAGCACCAAGATATTTAGGACAAGATGAAACACTCCTAAACAACACCCCCAAAAAAATTAAAGAAGGGACAAAGCCTGTATCTGGTGCAAAGCTCCATTTCATTAATTGGATCCTAAGCCCAACCCTCTACAATTCAGTGGCATAAATGAGGGAATCCTGACTCTCAAGTTACCCTCAGAAAAACCTGGAAAGACTTACATGAAGTGATGCAAAAATTAGTTGATCCAGGGGAACATAATACATAATAGCAGCAATACTGTATAATGACCTACTGTGAATAACTTAGCTATTCTCAGCAATACAATGATCCAAAACAATTATGAAACACTTGGGATAAAAGGTTCTGTTTGTCTCCAGAAAAAGAATTGGTAGAGACTGAATGCAGATCAAAGATACTTTTTCTTTACTTGGGTGCGTGTGTGGGGATTGTTTGTGGATTCTTTTGTAGCATGACTTACATGGAAATGTATTTTGCATTACTTCTCATGTATAACCTAGGTTAAATGCTTCCCTTCTCAATGGGGGAGGGGGAAGGAGAAAGGGAATTTGGAACTCAAAATGTGAAGAAAAAAAGAATAATATTTAAATTGTTTTTACATGATTGAGGGGAAATAAAATATTAATTTTTTAAAATTAAGTAACTGCATGCAGAGAATCTAAAGAAAGATGGACTTTCCACAAAAATCACATGACTACCTAGAAAAAATGAAGAGACTTTTTAACAATGAAAAATTTAAAAGCTCTTGAGGAAAGAATTGGAAGGAGAAGCTGATATGAAAAAAATGATAAAAATGACTCAAGAAATAGAATCCAATAAAACTAGAACACACCATACAAAAATCAATGACTTCATGAATCAGCAAGAAATCTATAACAAATTCAAAAGTTTGTAAAAAAAATTTAAAAGAGATATCTGTTATGAACAATAAATGACCTGGAAAGCAGATCGAGAAAATTCTAAAATCACTAGATTCTCTGAAAATCATAATCTTAAAAATTTCTGGAAACAATATTTTAGAAAATCTTGAATAGAAACTATGTGTAATAAAACAAGAGTACAGAATGAGAACAGAAAGAATAGAAGATTTCTATTATTCCTGGTTAGGACAAAGACATGCCTGAGACATCCTCTATGGAACTTTCCAGCAATACTCCAGTTATTACTTTAAAGACATCAAAATATGCAACCATTTATTTTACAATGCTTTGGTAAAAAAAAAATAGAATTATTGGGAAGATAATCTCCTATTCCTCTACCCTGACATATTTTGAAACCTGAAAGAATGCTACACAGTAGGGGATGCTAGGTGGCACAGTGAATAGAACACCAGCCAGAGAGACAGGAGGAACTGAGATCAAATCCAAGCTCAGACACAACACTAGTTATATACCCTTGGGCAAATCATTTAACCCCAATTACCTTGCCTTCCCCCCTCCAAAAAGCAAAAACAAACAAACAAGAATGCTACACAGACATTAAATACTACTGATCTGGTTCAAAGTTTTGCAGTTGGTTTGCTCCCAGGTCTCAAGTTGGCCACCTCTAAACTTCCAATATACACAGCAAATGCATAACATATGGCTTCAAAAAATGGAGTGGAAGATTTTACATTATGCACAGTGTCAAGCTAATGCAGTCTTTTTTAATTTTAAGAAAAGATCTTTTATAATATTTAAATTCTATTTTATTTGCATAGACATTTGATATATTTAAAGGATAAGAACATTACAGAAAGTGAATTGAAAGGGACATCAGAGATTAGTCCAGCCGATACCTAAATAAGGATCCTGTACATACTACCCTCAACAAATGGGCATTCAATCTTTGTTTTCTGAAATCATTTTTTTTGCATATCATCATATTTTAAAATTTCATTAAGCATTACTATTATTTTCCTTAACCAAAACTTAAATATAATGTTGCTTTCTGTGAATGCTGACATCTTTTCACTAAACTTGCAATAAATCATCGATCACATATCATTTCCTATTTGTGATTTTATTCATTCTTGATTTTCCTTTGAATCACTTCGCAATTTTAATTCTTCAGATGTCAAAATGTATCTTTCTTATCAACTTACAGCATCAGTAGAAAAATAATGATCTTAAAAAAGATTTTGCTGTTTCTATTTTTATTACTCTTTATGAAGAAGTTTGAATTCAGTGAAAACACAAAAATTTCCCCAAAGTAATACATTCTCCTCTTACATTGTTTATCTCCTTGTCTTTTTCCGATATCTATCCGAAACCTTTGTGCTGATAGACAACCTCAATTGACTGTACATTTAACTATGAAAGCAAACAGTGGGCAGTAGGTTTCTTTATAAGCTTTGTTGATTCCACTTGTATTGTTAGATTAACCTCATTTGAATGGGTTTGAATGTCATTTGGGAGTTCTGTATTAAATGTGGACTAAATGCAATTGATTTATTTTCACTTTTATCATGCATAGTACATGGCAAACTGATTTGCCATTACACATGTTGACTAGAGTGATGGAAATATAGACTAGGATATATGCTCATAAATGCATGCCATCAATCCTTTTTAATCTACTGCATGAAATTACCTATTCAACAATGCAAACATCAGCCCTCATGAATAAACCACTAGTGTGATATTTATAGGTCCCAGTAATTATTTTTCATTGTGAGGATCATGTTGTTTCCTCTCATCCCAGTCAGAGCAATGCATTTCCCACTTTGGAAAGTCCCTTTTTGCAAGTCCCTGTCACTGACTGAGAGATCATGGGATACTTGAAATCTATGAGTAGAAGAATGAAGGATTCAGTTTTGGTGGCCACCCAGAAAACAAATAGATGGCAGGTGGTTTTTTTTGGTTTGTTTGTTTTGTTTTTACCAGATATAGGGAATATATATAACATTAGCAATTGTTAACCAGGATTTTCAGGACACGCATATCAATGTCAAAATATCCATGAGAGGTTATCTTATTGAAGAAAATAACTCATAACTATTTCATCACAAAATGGAATTGTTAATGCTAAATTAACATATTTATAGCCACCACCATCCTCAATGAGAAATATCTGGGGAACTCTACCTTGTGTGATGAACATCCCTACTAATGCTGACGATCACAGATTTTCAATAGATGTCTCTATGTTTATTTTAAAATAGTTTCAGGTGTCCTTTTATTTAAACAAAAAGGATGGGAAGAGAGTAGAAGAGTAAAGAGAAAAGATGAAAACAACTGGTATCTAAACACCAGTGAATAAAATGAAATAGGGAAGGAAGAGGAAATATCTGAAAGTTGAATTTCTTTAGAAGTCTCTTCTCACATGTCCATCTCACTGTTTTATGCTCCATTTGATACGGGTAATAGAATTGTTGATCAACATTACCCCTGTTGTTTTGGCTATTGAGGAATCTTAAATGGCATTAACACATATATGTGAAATATCATGTTGGATAAGAGACTTAAAAGCTGCACTTTGCTTTATCCAATCAATTGTTGGGATTTTTTGTATATTTAACAAAATATAATCACCATCAGGTGATCACTCTCTATCCCTTTCAATCATTGGTTATAACCATGGTTTATGTATAGCTGATAGTTCCTTTGTTTTCTTTGTTAAGGTGATTGTTTAATATCAATTTGAGTTCCAAAAGAAATGGTCATAATCTGTGTTGATAGATTTTCTTGTCCTATTTTCCATTTTCAACTTTAATAACTTCTTTGAGTTTGTCAGTTTGGAGTTGAAATTGTATCCTGTATCTCTTCACATTTATTCTCCATTCTAATTTGATCCTTATTTTTTATTAGTCCTATCAAGTTGGTGGTCTACATGACCAGACAACTGATTCTGAAACCACTTGCACATCACTGTAATGCCAAGGAAAGGCAACTTCCAAGGTTTGGATTACCAGCACAGCAAACCCCATTTATTCAACAAACATTCACAGAACAGGGGAAATCAAAATACAATATAACTCATTCATTTCACAAGTCCAGGTACTACTCCACCCCTAGAGGGTGCATTCATTTAGTCAGTCAGTCTCTTCTCAAGTGGAGATCAGACTACTCCACCCCTAGGCAGTACATTTTTTTAGTCAGTCAAAGTCTCTTCTCAAATGGAGAGAGTTCTTCTCAAATGGAGATCAGCTTCCAATCATAAACAAAATACACTCACAAAAGGCCAAAGGTTTCCCACCCCTGGACTCAAAGCAATTACAATACCATACATTAACACCAAGCACTTTCTCAAAAAGGGGCAGGAGAGCACAAAAGGCCAACCACCCTTAAACCATAACAGGTTCAAGATAACATCTCAGCATGGAAAGGCCAAAGAAAGGCCCTTCTTTCATCTTCACTGGAGGCAAGCCCTCAGCAATTTCAGTTCCTGGGGAGACAAGGCTCAAAAAAGCTATAGCCAGTGTCCTCATCAAGTCACACTCTGCCTGTAGAACAGTCTCAGAACCCCTGAAAGTATCATCAAGGCCCCCTTCCAGGATTTCTGTGAACATACAACAAGAAAGTCCTTCTTCAGGGCTTCTGCACCAACAGCCAGGTTCCAGGACCTCTACAACAGCAGCACTGTCCACCACCAGATGAATCTGGAAAAACAACATCAAAACAGACAGACAAAATACCAGCATCACAGCCATGCCTCCTCAGTTCTCAGCAGCTTCAGGTAGCAGTCCTTAAAAGTCCTGGGCAGCTCCAATGGGCCCTCTATAACTCAGGATCAATGACACTGAATACTGCTCACCCCTTCTTCTGGCCTTCTCTGGGCTTTAGCCTTCCTTTCCATTCATTGTTCCTCCCAGGTTAGCCCCCCTCTTCACATCAACAAGTCCATCCCACAAGTGGGATTCACAAGCTCTGGGTCTTAACACTCAACCCAAAAGCCGAGTCAATTCAGGGACATCTCCAAATTCTATAACCATTACAATCACTAACCATACTTTTGCTCTCAAACATATGGCTATTTAATTTTTGTAATGTTGTCAATGTCTGCTCTCTGTAAGATTTAAGAATCTTTTGTTTCTTTATGCTAAACATCTTTTTCATTGTATTTTCCACACACCATTTATATTCACCTGTGTACTTAAGTTCCAAAGCATTAAATAATTCCCTGAACTTGATGGGCTTTCTCCAGTTCTTCATGGAATTTTTCCACCTCATAATCCCTTGACCAAAATGAAAGTCTAGTTACTATAGTGAATAAAGATCTGGCCTTGAAGCCACAAACACCTAAATTTAAGTCCTGCCTGTGAAATACACTGGCAATGTGATCCTTGTCAAGCTTTTTAATCTCTCAGTGATTTAGTTTAGACAACTCTCAGATTACAAATTACAGAGAAGGTGCAGAACTGCATTAGTATTCAGATTTTTTTTTTCCACCTGAGAGTCCCTGATACTAATGGAACAACAGGTTTAGAATTTAATGATCTTTATGTGAATTCTGCAATTATCTTCATGGTGAAATTTTTTGCTTATGTTCATGAACAGTAAAATATACGACGGGTAAATTTTGCATTAACTGATTTCTGCCTCCCACCCCATAGAATGAACAATAGTGCCAACTATGTCTGCTCTTTCATTCACCTCTCAAAGAAGGTAGGAGCTATCCTAGCATTTAACTGAACAACCCACAACTTTCATTGAGAGGAAATTTTAATTGATGGTTTGATTTCTCCAACAATATACCAACTCACTAATTTCTGAATAAGGATTTCATATTTTAAAGTATTTCTATACCTCAATACTTTAAGGATCTCGTAATTTTGTTGATATAAGCACTGTATCCATTGATTTAGGTTGAAAAACTTTGCAATTTAATAGAAACTTTGTCAAGAGTTGGAGTAATATCTCTGTGAAAGAAATTCACTATAAGATATTGATGAATTAGCTAACATCCTCAAATGAAAGTCATATAGTGATAAGCCAAGTTTTTATTCAAACTTTCTAGCTTGGTATAACTTACCAGAGCTTCTGAGATGGATTATGAGAGCTAAAGGTTCCTCCCACACCACAGCACGGCATAATGTTAGGGCTTTAATGAAGGAATATTTAAAGTGCCAATAGTTAAAATAAACTTGTTTTGTTTTTCCTCTGGAACAAGTCACTCTGGTTCCTTGGGGAGAAGTTGTTTTAAGAGAACAGCAAACCTAAAAACTATACAGTTATTAGCTGTGTGATTCTAACAGCTGTCACCTTGAATATTTTAGGATGTTATTCAAGTAGGTGCCAAATTTTCCCCTACACAGGTGCTATGTAGGATGAAAATGTGAATAGATGAAATCTATTCACACTATTTAAAAGTTTTTCAATATAATAAATCAAGGTCCTTCATAAAACTCCATTTTGTCATCTCACTGGATGTTGATCATACATTAACAATACCAAGAGTCCACATTTGTAGATTGGTGGAAAAAAATGTATTGATTCTGCTAGATTTTCTACCACTGCTGGACTACTATGGAAACAGAAGGAGATTTTATAGAACTTAAAGTCTTTAGCCTTGTTTCTAAATTTTATAGCACAGTTTTTGGAGACACTTCCTGAGATTTATATGTATATATCTTTAGAGAACATGTGCTTTGCAAGGTATGAATAGGTTGGCAATTTTAGCATGAGTCTCTCCTGCCTTCTGTCTCCTGACTACCTCAATCTTATAATGCCATTCTAGAAAGTTGTAGAGGAGACTTGTAAATCAAATATCTGTTTGTGAGTCATTATCTTGTTTTCTTTTCTATCTAGAGAGTAGTCATATGATTTGGTGATAAGTCACTTCTATTTTGGTCATCACTGTTGTCCCCTTATAATTTCCTCTCTGTCCTTCACCAACTCCAAAGCATAGCCCCAAGGAAACAGTGACTTGTTCTGAGAAAAAGAAGGAAACATTCACATTACTCCTGGGTCTGTCATACTGAGAGGTTTTTTTGTGGCTGAGAGATTGGTCTGCCTTTTTAGGTATCAGCATTTCAGTGGTATGATAATACCCAGCCTGATTTTTTTCTAATTCAGATTCACAATTGCTTTTTTCCCCTCAGATTTCATACACATTGTTTTCCTAAGCATCAGACACCTAAAATGCTCTGCTGATAGCAGAAGTTCCATCTGTTCTAAGAAGATATGCTGAAAATTCTTGGCACTTACCTGTGCTCAATAAATAGCCTTCTAGATTTTAAAAGGGGAAAAAAAGTGACTCCTTACATATTCTCCTGAGGGCAAGACCAACATATGTTGGTGATTACAGAAACACTAGGGTGGCAGAATTACAGTTCCACATCTCAGGCTGGGCCACCACCAGAGTTTTGTGTTGTTTTTGCTTTTGAGTACTGATCAAAATGGCTGAAATAAGTAGCAATAAAGGATTACAGTATTTGGTTGGGATGCAGTATCTAGTGTGGTGTGAAGGAAGGTATGAATAGGTTGGCAATTTTAGCAAGAGTCTCTCCTGCCTTCTGTCTCCTGACTACCTCAATCTTATACTGTCTTTCTAGAAAGTTGTAGAGGAGACTTGTGAATCAAATATCTGTTTCTGAGTCATTATCTTGTTTTCTTTTCTGTCTATAGGATAGAAATTTATAGGAGATAATTCTTGGCTTAAATCAACCATTCTTTACAAATTTAGATGTTCAGTGTTGGCTCCTTCTGTCCTCCACTGAGTTCCTGGCATGGTATGAGAGTGAGTCCTCCTACCCTTCTTTCAGATTTACCTGTCCTGCTAAAGTCATTGATTTAGATATCATCATTGAATTTTGCTTTAAAATATGTCACTGAACCTTGACATTATGGCGAGGCAGGATGTCACTGACATAAGAACTTTTAGTAATTCCTGGGTGAAGACAGTAAAATTAGCCAAATATCCTTTCAGATTCAATAGGATAGTCATCAAAGATATGAGTCGATGATAAGGAGACCTGAAAACTGCAACATGAGGCTCTTTTGAAGGAAGTAGGAAACGGTTAACTTTGAAGAATAGAAAATATGTATTTGGAACATGAAAAGATTCTTTAAGTATGTATTTGGAGGTCTGTCACATCCACAGTATACTAAGAAGGAAATTTATTTTTTGGTACCCAATGGGCAAACCCAGGAACAATGAGAGGAAGTTGAAAAGTCCATTATGCTTGATGTAATGAAATCTTCCTGACAATTGCTGCTATCCCAGAGAGGGAGGATGTGCAAAATTTGCAGTGAATTACTGTCTAGTACAGTCTGTATTAGATGAACTCTGAGCTATTTTCCAACCCACTTTGTGTAATTCTTTTATTTTTTGCTCTAGTCTATTGTTTTCTCATTTGTTATTGTTATTTAAATTACTGATTTACATTTATTCAATTATATTCATTGTTCATTCAAATGATACAAACTCTTATAATACTGCTGATTTTGCCTACTGAGTAAATCCTCTCTATTGATATCTTTACTCAAACAAGTGCTACTCTGTAAAATACTTAAGGAATATCAGTTAGTAATTTATGATAAATTGTCCTTCCCATAAAAAGGAAACATTATGGAGGATATTATTTTATTTCTAAAATAATACTAAACTTAGTTAGGCTAAAAAAAACAAACTCAACCACCAAGACTTAAAAATAAATATTTAAAGATAATACACATTTTTAAAAGTTCACATATGTCATGTGACTTTACATTCATTGTAAGGATGTGGATCAGAGGAGTCTGATCAAATTGAGGAGAATAATAAACTACTTGATAAGGTTACCGTTTATGTTATATATATATATATATAAACCTTTTATTCTTAATGTTCATACTGAAGAAATTATTCAATTCAAAAATGAGATTATTGGGCATTTATCACTGACTGAGAGTAACTGATAAGGCATTGGAAATGCTTACCATCTGGTTGGTTTTAGATTTCCTTTTGATGATTTCTGGTAGATTTGCTTTTTTTTCTGGCATTTGTATTGCTGGTTTAAAGCATGATGTTGATAAAGGTAAGCCTCCTTCCAAACTTTTACTCTGCCCACATTTCCAGAATCATCTAGTTTTACTCTATAGGTATGTGAATGTGGTTGTGAAGTCTGTCACATGATTAACACTTTTTTTCTTTTTTCAATGGAGAAATCATGTATGTGTGTGCATGTACATGAACATGTGAGTGAGAGAAAGATAGAGAGATCCTCCTAATATCAGCCTACTGTTTTGACACTTGTACTCAGTGGCTACACAGCACCTTATCTTCAATGACCTATATTACCTGTGATTGTCCTCCTTATTCTTTGACAGTACAAAACCATAAAGCTGCAATGTTTCAACTTCTTCAGGAAAATTTTATGGGGTTTTTTTGTACTTCTACTTGTGGTTGTCTTACATTTATTCTGTAAACATAATAAATTTGTTTTAACTGGTATGTTAGCACAGTAAGAGAGCTGATATATTGTCAAAACTGAAGGACTTCAGAGATAATGAGTTTTAAAATTATATTTGAGATTAAGTATGAAGCATATATTACTAGTTGTAGAACTGTTTAGGAAGTACACATTATATTTATCCATCACGTATTTTGTGAAAAAGTAATTACAACACTGGTTCTGCTTTCTTTAATTTTCTTCTCTAATTTTCCAGATAGCCAACAGCCTTGCCTTCACACAGATCTAGTTCCTGTCCTACACATATACCCTTTTAAGCTCCTTTTTATGTATCATCTTCCTCCATTAGAATGTAAGCTCCATGATGTTGGGACTGTATTTTTTTTATTTCAATTTATATTCCCAAAATTTAACATGAAGCCTGGCATATAATAAATGCTAAGTGGAAACATTATTTATCCACCATTAATTAGTTATTCAAAGTTTTTCATAGAACAAATAAATAATAATGAAATTTTCAAAGTAACAAAAAATGATGAGCCAGTACAATGGCAACTTTGAAATATGAATAATGGGCATACACAAGAAATACACAATCTAGGTTCTATCTTAGAAATATCAACAAGGAACTAACTGAAAAGCAGTTATGTGAAATCAATAAGTACATAAAATTTAATATATTAGAACATTACTGTATAATCTGAAAGGAAGAAGAGGCTGCAAAAGACATTTGTAAAACCTTTTACAAATATAATGTATGAAAATTCTATATTTGAATAAAATCTAGATCTTACATACCACAATTTAAAACCAAAGTAATTGGGAATAAGACCTGTCTATATAAAATAATTTTTCATACATTTTTTTGTGTCTGATGGCTGTTCTTTGACTGAAGTTAGGCATAAGGACTAAATTACATAACATGCCAATCTTTAAAATGACTGTTCATTATAACTGGTAGGGTAAATGGCATAGGAAATATGAATACACAATTTCATTTGCTCAACAACCTCAATTCTACTGAGCAATAATCAGTTGGAAATGCTTCTAAAGAATATTTTGGTGTGTTTTAAAATTTTTTATTTGAGCAAAATCTGTTTGGAGTACACATTTTGATTCTAATTTCCAGTATGTTCCCAGAAATTTGAGGTCAAGGATTCTGAAGGAATTATCGTGTCATCATATTTGAAATAAAAAGAAAGACTGATAATCAACAAAAAACAAAGACAGTCTATTTCTAGGTTCAATCTCTACACTGATTTTAGTGAAAGGAAAGGAAACAACATAGTATCTAACTCTAAATATCACACCATAAAATGATTCATTTGGAAAATTCTGCTCCTATGAATGTCAGTTTGCCATATTTTCTGAAATGTGTTCTGACTTTTCTCAAGATGTAAACAGTAACATAAAAATAGAAGCATTTCATACTATCCACCTTTGTAAAAATTTGCCTAGTCTCTCATATATGTGTGTGTAAACATATACACACATATATTACTAGACAAACTTTGTATATACACACATACATATAGATATGCCTGATCTCATACATATACATATATGCCCCATATTCATGTCATACACACATGTATATGTATATGTATAAGTGTGTGTAGGTATGAGTGGGTTTATCCATGCAGCTATTTTAAAATATTGAGAGGCATATTCTTAATGATTCTAAATTCTTCACTTTTATTTTTGGATGTTGGGGGATTGGGGTTTTTAGATTTGTTGAGTAAGTAGGAATCATCATGACTTCAGTGAAATTAGTCATTTAGGAAAGAATAATCAATCAATTCAATTTAAAACTATTTTGGTCTCTACTAAGTGCAGTACAGCATGCAAAATAAGATTAGAAAATGAGCTTTCCAGGATGCCATTAGCTATGGTAAACTTTAACTTGGAGAACTGCCTATACCCTTACCCATTCTTCAATCAATTAATTCTTCAGAGGTAACCTGCCTAGTGGACTTTATACTGGATCTCAAATCAAGAAGACCTGTATTTGAATCTTCCTAGGGTGCTTATTAGGCAAGACCCAATGTTTTTTCAGCCTCAGTGTCCTCATCTGTGAATTATCAATAATAAAGAGTATGCAACAAATAATATTTTTGCAAAATACACACACACATTTAATTGGAAACCTTCAAGTATTATATCTGTCAGCTATTGTTAATATATGTAAGGCACAGTAGACATATATCACTTAGGTGAAAACCTGTTGTCAGGAGGTTCCAATCCCACAGAACTCCAGGCCCGTATACAGATTGGATCTCATTTTGTGGGCTGAGCCCAGATAGGTGATTATCACTGTCACCGTCTAGTGGTGCTACAAGAAACATTTCCTACTATTCTCGTAGTGTAGCTTGTGTATATGTGCTCCTAAATGTGGAAAATTGAGTCCCAACTCTAATTCAAGTATTTAGTGTAGCAAGTTCACATTGAACATAGGACAGCCTTTGTTTTTCCTCTAAAGAAAATGCTTAAGAATAAAAGGAAATAGAAGTGGCCATGAGAAGACACAGAAATACATAAAATACCAAGTTCATTAAAATTTTTTCTGAAATAAAGATTGCTATGGTCAAATCAACAAGCATTTATTAAGTGCCTATTATGTACCAGTTACTAGACATTGGGTATACAAAGAGAGCAAAAACAAAGCAGAAACCACTGCTGCACACAGGAATCTGACATTCTAAATGAGGAAATGGCATGCAAACTACCATATGAACAATTTAGAGAGAAGGGAAAATTTGGAGATAATCAACAAAGGGAAGATGCTAATGTTGAGAGATTCAAAAAAGACTTCTTGAGGAAGGTGAGATTTTAGCTGGGACTTGAAGAAAAGCAGAAGATTAAATGAGGAAAGAGTTCCTGGCCATGTGATCAACAAGATAGCGGATTAGACATTTTCTCTAAGCCCCAATGGCCTTTGAGATATCTCCCAAACAGAAATTATAAATGAAAGGTAAATCAACTTCAACAATTTCCAAGGTCTAAGATAACTAGGATCCAAAAAAGACTTTTTAAAATCCCTCCAAATCCAGGAAGTAGTACTCAAAGGCCTAAAGAAACCTCAGCATGTCTTCTCCCTATACATATCTCCCATGATTCTAGCAGCAAATCCACACTAGCAGACCCAAGGACACTTACAAGCTTACAATAAAATCAAGCACTGCACCTTATCCCCACCTCCCTCTTGCCAATAGTGACTTAAGGCCATACATATCTGATTGGAACTCAACCCTCAGCAGACCAAGATCAAAAGTCTGTCAGAGGCTGCAAACCAGAAGCATCAGTGCTGTGAAGTTCAAACTGCTGGTGCTAAGGAAGTACGCAAAACATTGATCTTGCGTATAGGAAGTTCGGGTCTCCCAGAGAAATATGAAGCAAAAGAATACCTCAACACCACAATAAAAGAAATAATATATGAAAACTACCCAAAACTTATGAACATAGGAAATAAAATAATAATGGGAAGAATTCATAGATTGCTTCAAGAAAAAAAAGGCTTATAACTCCAAGACATAGTGTAGTTAATTTAATTACTTAATTCAGAAGCCATGAGTTCTTCAAGGCATCATGAAAAAGACCTTCAACTACAAAAGAAAGTCTATTAAAATACATTAAGATTTTTCTGTAAGCACTAGGGAAAGGAAGAAGGTATAGAATGTGTTCTGAAGATCATTGGTGTTCAGGTTGAAGCTAAGGGTGATTTATCTTGAAAAGCAGGGGTCAGCCATATGAAAAAAAAAGATGGACATTCAATAAAAGAATCTGAAAAAAATAGAAAGAAAACCAATATAATTGTACAGGAAAGACAGTCAATTTGTACTTTCATTCAGGTGATGGGTAAGAGTTCAGTAGAATTAAAATTCCATCTCAGAGTATAATGAGATGACAGCTGCCATCTTTGTTTTCTTTCTGAGAACAGAGGTAGCTTCTTTGCTAAACTACCATTCTCAGAACATGAAATGAGCTCATACCTAGTGTCCATCATTTTGTACAAAAGTGACAAAGTTACATTACTATCAGCTAAATGATCTTTAGGAAAATAGTCCTTAGTGGCAGCCCCATTTTGTTTTCCCAGGAATATATCTAGAGGGTCAAATTTGACCATCAGTGGTTCAATTCAAATTAAGAAAACCATAACTAAATGGATTCTTTGTTTCTCAAACTTCTCAAGCAACAGAAATGCAAGAGGAATGAATAAATGCAGATAGTAACAGCAATAGAGTAATGACAGACATACTAGTAAGAGACTTCTTCTGAAAGGTATACAAGGCAATTGGAGTGAAGGTTGTAATTTGGAAGTGGTAACAGTGAAGATTCATGCAGAGAGCCTAACAGACATTACAATACAACATGGAAGGGTACATGAAAGAAGGGAAGGGAGCAAGGGGATGGAGACTAGTGAGTAATGCATTGGGGTCAAATGAAAAAAATAGTAATGAAGATAAGAACATTTCTCTTGTCTCAGAAAGAGAAGAGCCTACAAAGGAGTGAGTTAGGAAAGAGGAAAGATTGAAAATGTGAGAAAGGAAGGAGTCCT
>CM053597.1:122246146-122269916 GCA_028646575.1 Pseudocheirus occidentalis | reverse complement strand
TCCCTTGATCTCTGGAATATCATATTCCAGGCCTTTCAGACCCTTAATGTAGAAGCTGCTAGATCCTGGGTTATCCTGATTGTGTTTCCACTGTATTCAAATTGTTTCTTCTTGGCAGCTTGTAATATTTTCTCCTTGATCTGAGAAATCCGGAACCTGACTATGACATTCCTAGGAGTTTTTATTTGGGATCTTTTTCAAGAGGTGACCTGTGAATTCTTTCAATTTCCATTTTGCCCTGTGATTTTAAAATATCGGGGTAATTTTCCTTGAGAATTTCTTGAAGGATGCTTTCTAGGTTCTTTTTTAATCATGGCTTTCAGGTAGTCCAATAATTTTTAAATTGTCTCTCCTGGATCTATTTTCCAGGTCAGTGGTTTTTTTCAAGGAGATATTTCACATTGCTTACTATTTTTTCATTTGTTTGGATCATTTTAATAGTATTTTTATTTCTCATAAAGTCATTTGCTTCCATATGTTCCACTCTAATTCTGATGGAATCATTCTCTTCAGTGGAATTTCTTTTGAGATTCTTTTTCCATCTGGCAAATTTGACTTTAGAAGGCATTTTTCTCCTCATTGGCTTTTTGGCCTCTTTTGCAATTTGAGTTAATCTATTTTTTAAGGTGTTATTTTTTTCACTCAGTCTGTTGACTGTTTTTTCATGATTTTCTTTCATCATTCTAATTTCTCTTTCCAATTTTTCCTCCACTTCTCTTATTTGGTTTTCAAAATCCTATCTTAAGCTACTCTATGGATTGTAACCTTTAGTCCCCAAAATAGGAGTCTATAGTTGGATTGCTGGGCTCATTTTGCTTCCTTTGTCTGCTCATGTTGACAGTCAGTTGCTTGGCTTTTGGGTTGAGTAGCACTCTGCTTTCAAAGGAGAGAGCTCTGTCCCAAATCACAGGGTTTTTTTGCACTTGCTGGAACTATTAGGTGGTGCAGTCTCTGAAGTCCCCACCAGCTTTGGCTTATTGAAAACACACCTCAGGACCACCATCTCAGACCAAGATCCTGATCTAGGCCAGTCAAGGCAAGAGTACTTATCCACTGAATAATTGCTTGGCACCCCTGTAATCTGCAGGCTACGAGATCTGAAGCAGCCATGAGGAGGGAGTTGCAGGGCCCACCTGTTCAGCTGCTACTTGCCCTCGAGCAGTCAGATGGACCCTCTCCCCCAAATTTAGCCAAGTTCTACTAACCTTTCATTAGTCCTTGTTTCTTATGGGTTGGTACTTCTGAAAACACCACAACTGGAAAACACATTCACTCTCCAGAAAGCTCTAACTGTGGCTTGTTCTGGCTACCCCAAGCCAAGTCACAGGCTCATGTGGTGCTGGTCTGGGCTCCCAGCATGCTTCGATGAACCCCTTCATATCTACCTGCCAGGCTGTCTTCAGCCAGAGATGTGTTTTTGTAACACCATGCATCAGCAGATTCCCAAAAGAATGCCACTGTGAATAGCTTTTAATGTTCAGATTATATAGTATAGCGGACACTTTGTTTATTCCATTATAAATCAAGGAAAACAGTCATTATAAATCACAATAAAATATTCACAACGTTACATCTTATCACAGAAAATCACAATATAGTGTTCATAACAGCTTAACATTAGAATTGCCACACAGTTTTCACTACAATGCCACAATTTTTAGAATGAAGCATTCAATTAATTCACAATACAATAATCAGTCTCTCTCTTAAGAACTCCAACTCATTTCTTCAGTCCAGTAGCACAGCTCCCAGATGCTAGGACAATCCTGCTTCTTCCAACAGGAGCCAACAGGAGGATCATTCCAATTCTGTCTCTCTGTCTCTGGAATTCTTGCTTATATACACACACTGGCCTCCTGTGTCAGACAATTCCCTTCTTCCAAGTCAACAGAGGAGTTCACACCCTCTCAATAGCAGACAGAGTCCACATCTTCCATACTTAGCTCAAACCTTCCATACTTACGCCTGAGTTACTAAGGGCTAAGTATATGCTAAATTGATTGCTTTTACAGGTTTTCTGTAGTTTTTGTGGTTTCTGGAGCTCTAAAATTTGTTTAGAGTCATGCTTTATAGGTATTTGATGTGGTTATGGGGGGAGTGGTGGAGATTTGCTGCTTCAATGCTGCCATCTTGACTCTGCCCATCTGTCATTGTTCAATAAAACTGCTTAGAAAATAGGCAAATACCTGCATTTTATACTGAATATCAAGATAATTTTTAAATGGGCACATAATTTATATATAAAAGGTGATTTCATAATTAAATTTAGGGAGCCTGAAAAAATTGCCTGTCAGATCTTGTAAGGAAGAATTTATAACTAAACAAGAGATAGAATCACAGGAAGTAAAACAGATAATTTCAATTATACAAAATTAAAAAGGGTTTTAACAAACAAAACCAGTTCAAACAAATTAAGAAGGAAAGCAGAAAACAGGAAATATTTGAAGCAACTTTCTCTGATAAAGGTCTCATTTCTCAAATATATAAGAAATTCAATCAAATTTATTTATCATATCTATAGCACCTCCAGCAATCTTCACATCTAGCAAGCCAGGATTACAGAAGGTCAGTGAAAGTGAAGCTTTGAAGCTAAATTTGGGGGAGGAAAAGCAGTTTGGACAATCTGTCCCCAAGGAAAGGAAGCAGTAGGGGAAGGGCAGGAAATGCTATATATGCATATGGGGTGTTGGGGATGGTTTTAACAAAAAGAATTAGTCAAAAATAGTGGATGAAGTTATCAATGGATTTTAAGCTGTGGTTGAGAAAGAAAATGTACCTTAGGGTATATGTCTTATTTCTTTTTTCCCAATAAAATAAGTGGCAAGGACATTTTCTGAGATAGAAGATATTAGGGGAAGTAGAATGATATAGAAGTAAATTTTGAGTGACATGGATAATGGGAATTATATTGCTCACTTTCTCAATGGGTGGGGGAGGGAAAGAATTTGGAAGTGAAAATTACCAAAAAAAGTATTAAATACATAAATATTACAATAAATTGAAAAAAGATAAAAAGCAAGAATGCCTACTCTCATCACGTTTAGGATGCTTGTGATACAACTGGAGATTCTAGCATTTGATATTAGAAGGGGGAAATGAAAAGATGAATATAGTATTATTGGGAGATAACAAGTAGAACAACAAACAACCTCAACTAAAAGCTGACAGAACTAAAAATTAATAGTAGCAAAACAGAAGAACTAAGCATTACCGATGGATAGAATCTGAATTCTCATTTAATAGTAATAAAGACTGAGAAAACGTTTTGAAAAGATAACTCACTTAAAGTAACAATGGAAACTATAAAATATTTAGGAATTAACCTACCTACAAATACACAGGAGTTTTATGCAGTCTAAAACTAAAATGACTAAAATAAAGATCAATCATATACACATAGAATCAAGGTAATAAAAACAACATTCTCAAATTATTCTTTGACTTCAGTGTAATGGTAATCTAAATTATCAAGTGTCTTCTTTACAAAAGTAGACAAAACTGATGAAATTTATGTGGAAGAAGGGTATGAAATCAAAGGGCAAACTGAAAAGAAAAACTAATGAAGTAAATCTTGTGCTCTCTATAGCATCAAAAGTATTTGTTATTGAGGGGAAAAAAGATTAGTGAAATAAAATAAACATAACAGTCATCCAGTCAAATATATATATATATAAGTGCATAATAAACATACAGAATTTATTTATGAAGAATGTTTCACTGAACAAAGGTACTAAGGGGAAAATGGCTGGCAGTTTTGAAGGAAAAAATCTTAAGACCTACAATTTGCATCATCACAACTCTCTCTGAATTCTCACTGTATGAGGAATTTAAAAAAACTATAAGAAGAAATTAAATATGTACCTAAATTATTGAGAAAATAGTTTTATAAAAATAGGAAATTTTTAGAGATATTAAATGCTTCATTATATGAAAAAATACATAATATAATACAATGGTTTGGAAATATAACAAATACGATAAATGATTGCTAAAACTTCATATATTAACTACATGAGGAATGTTAAAAAAATTACCATCATTATTCTCAATCATCAACAGATAAAAGGTTAAAAGACAATTTTCAAGAAAACAAAAAGTACTTGTTACTAAAACCTAAAGAAGTTACTTTTTATTTTAAAAAAATCTCTACCTTACTATTGACCAGATATCCTATTCAAAACATTTTAAAATTACTAGCTTTCAACATCAACATGACAAAAAAAAATGAAACTGCCAAACTCATTACTGGTGGGGTTGTGAAAGAACGCATAGAGACAGATACAAAGAGAAACAGAGACCAAAACTGAGAAAGAAACAGAGACAGAGAGAAAGAGAAACAAAGCCAGAGAGAGTGTGACTGAAGTAGAAAGAAGGAGGTAAAGACTGAGATAGAAAGAGATATAACACATAATCAATAGTAGTAAAATAAAATAATCCCATTCTCATGAGCAGTTTTTTAAATGTTCCCTTTGTGTTCAGCTTCTATTGAAGTGAGCTGCTGGTAATCATGGCATGGTACAATGCTTATCAAGCCATGGGAAAAACTGTAGCAAGAACAGAATAGAGGAACTTTCTTAGAGCAAGGTTATATGAGAAACTTTCCTCAGCTTTAAATGATTTTTTCATCATTGAAAATCATGACATTCTTCTCAAGACACTCTTTGAAATGGCTTTTGGAAGTCTCAGAGATTTAATAAATTTTAGTTTGAAGACATGTTGCCCATAGTGATCTGCTTGGCTCCTTCTCCCCCCATCAGTCTCCCCTTCACTGCAAGAGCCTATACACTCAGCTAGTTTCACTTAGAAAGATTTAAGTTGGCCTTGGTAAAGAACAATAATAGCTAACATCTATATAGTAATTTAAGTTTGCTAAGAGAGTTTATGTATATTATCTTATGTGATCCTCACAACAACCCTAACATCATATGCATTTTATACCTGGGGGGAGTAAAGCTTAATGAGCCTGAGGTTATGATCATATGGTTACTAGGCAACTGAGGCAGAATTGAAAATTAGATCTTTCTAGCTCCTGTCTTCACTCTCTATTCAACAAGTCACTTCTCCTGCTCCTTAATGCTTAGTTAATTCAGTATTGATCTCATCATGTGTCCCTCTGTCACTTTGTTTTTACTAGTTATATACTTTTCCTGGTTGTCTTTCCAAGGCCCTATTGCCTTGGATCCTGCTTCTGGTAATGGGGTCTTAGTATAATCTTTCAATATCTAAAAATTTACCTTGGTGTCTTAATTGCTATCCAAATTTGCTTAGAAATCTAGTTGCTTTGCTTTGCCTTGCCACATCTATCCTTCTTGGGATAGGACTCTTAGTCTTGAGTTTAAGATCCCCATAGCTAGGTAACCATTACCTGTCACTAGACCATCCTGAAGGTGACTGTTCTCATTGTTTCCATGCAAAGACCTCTGCCTGTTTTCCTTCCTACACTGTTCTTCTTTCACTGTTTGGGATTCATTGATTGACCCAACCTTGTAATTTGTTTGGTGCCCAGGTCCTCCTCATTTATGATCTAGCCCATCCTGAGGCCAGCAAAGTCATCAGCAAACAATTCTGATTACCTCAATGCCAATTTGAAAAAAAAAACAAACAAACTTCCTTTTGCAAGTCCCAATGAAAGGAAGAGGTGAGGTCAGGGACCTTCTAGATAAGTGGTTCTCAACCTTCCTAATGCCACGACCCTTTAATACAGTTCCTCATGCTATGGCGACCCCCCCCAACTATAAAATTATTTTCATTGCTACTTAATAACTGTAATTTTGCTACTGTTATGAATCATAATATAAATATCTGATATGCAGGATATATTTTCATTGTTACAAATTGAACATAACCCAGAGGTTGGGAACCACTGTTCTAGACATAATTAAGGCTGCCTAAAGAAAAAACTATGATTTTTGGGGTGGGGGAATGAGGAAGCAGCTCACAGGCTGAAATAGGGCATACATCTAAGAGTAGGGATAGATATCAAGACAGACCTTAAAAGTCTCTGTTTCAACCAGGAATACAAATAATGACACTTTATTTTGTTTCTGGCCAAAAATTTTCTTGAACAATCTTGTCACAGAATCTTTGACATTGCCACTAAATGGTTACCAATGTCCCATGTTTCTGGAGACTGGGGTGTTTCATAATGTTTTAATCTGATTTTATTCTTTTGAAATAATTCCTCTTATTTTTGAACTACTTTCTAAAATGGAGACGCAGGTGGCAAAAGTACAGTAATTAGATATAAATCAAATTATGCAAATTCATCTAATGTGGCAATATTAGATTATTGTCATTTAAAAATAATTCTAACTTGGTTCCTGCACTGATTTGACCTATTTACTGTAGAATCAAAAATGTGTTTATAATTTTTTTTTTGCTTTAGAATATTTAAAATGCTAATTCCTTAGTTCTATGTAGTCAGCTGCCACTCCACTTGCCTCACCAGTCCCAAATGGTATAAAGGAATGTTTTCTGCTCAGATCATCACACTCTCTCTAAAGTTCCATATTTGAACATTTCTGGGGAACTGAGAGGTTACACATCTTGCCCAGGATTGTACAAAGATGTGTCAGAGGTGGATTTTGAACATAAGTGTCTTAAGTCTGAAGCTAACTCTAACTCCTCTAACACATTAACTCAGAGCTCCATATTTAGAAAGGATGGGGGTGGGGAAAATCACATTTGAAAGAATTGATTTTCTGGCTTTCAGCTTGTTAGCAACTAAGACTGTAGAGTGTTAACCAAAGGAAAGCCAATATTGTAACAGGAAATGAGATTAATAATGTCTAGCATTTCTATAGGTTTATTTAAGGTTTGCAGAGCACTATATACGTTATCTTTAATATCACCATTTTATAGATAAAGAAGCTGCCTGAGAGAAGTTAGGTAAGTGATTTGCCAGTGTTTGAGGCAGGATTTGAACTCAGTTTTTTCTGACTGCAAATCTACTGCTCTTAGTCAATGCATAAGCTAGCTATTAGTTCAATATACCCATTATTTTCCTTCTCCAACCTTCAGCAAGAAAAATCTTTAAGAAAAAATTAAATTGCAAACTTCAAATTGTCACAGAGGATTATTTTTACTTTCTTGTGGGCTTCAGGGTTTAAGTTTAATAAAAATAAACTTTTTTTTCCCTCAAAGCTACTTTGTAAGTGTTAAAAAAAAAACCAATCTTTTCTGTAATTAAGTACTAGAACCAAAAATTATAAGTGGTTTTTTTTTCTTCTAAATTGCTAGGAAAATGCACTAAATTGATATTTTATTAAAAAAAAATCTTAAAACATGAGAACGTGAACTGTGAATTTAGTTTTGGATAAATAATTATTAAATAATAAATTCTAGGGCCAGCAAGGTGACAGAGTGAATAGAGTACCAGCCCTAGAATCAGGAGAACTTGAGTTCAAATCCAATCTCAGACACTTAACACTTACTGGCCATGTGACCTTGGGAAAGTCATTTAACCCCAATTGCCCTGCCTTCCCCCTCCAAAAAAACCAGAGAAATAATAAAATCTATTCATAGATTGACCAAAGTAGAACATCAACCAATAATAATTAATCAACCAATCATGAGAATTTATTAAACCTATTACATAGTAGGCATGTGCTAGAAATATAGTAAGTAAAATGATGTGCATCAGAAGTTGCTAACATTCTAACAAACAAGCAAGATTTAATTATCAGTTCAAACAGGCAAATGATTTTTATGTAATAAGCATTAACAAAGGTGAATTTGCATCTGCACATTTTTGTCTACTGTCTAAGTATTATTCTATATTTAAAGTTAGTTAATCATTGTAATGTTGAGCTTCAAAAACAATTCAAAATAAATTTTCTTGCATCATATGAATGATGCCAATATAGAACCTCAAATGCAAAAAATGATATGAAACCTGAAATTTTATAATTTGCTTAACAGGGCATCCAAAACATGAATGATTTAGAAAGAAACAGGCCTATGATGATCAATTGAATTCCATATCAGACTTATTCCTCTCCTGGGCTTCATTGAATTAGGCATACAGAGCTAAACCATCACGGAAAATCTGTACGGGAGTCACAGAAAAGCTGAGGTGTTAATGAGCAAGAAACAATAAGAAAGAACCAAATATACTGGCATTGTTGACCATATTCAAGTAAATTATGTAGGAACTATAAGGAGATAGTTTTCTGTACTGTACTGTATTGGAAATGACTGTACACTTTGTAATATTTTAAGATTCAATTTAAAAATTCAGACATGAAACAAAAACTTTTTCATGTCAGATGTCAGGTTGGGAAAAATGTGTCACTGTTAAGTATGCTGACTCGGGTTTAGAAGAAGTTTAATCCATCTGGACTCTATGTATTTCTCCGATTGAAAAGGGTTGCTGTGCAGGACTTGGAGCCATCAAGAAAAGAGCTCTAACCCTTCCTCAGACACATATCTGTTTTGTGAACTGGGCAAATAGTTTAACCTCTCACAGGTTTGGTTTTTCTCATCTGTAAAATGTGGGAAAAATATTGAAAACCTTGAGGCGTCAACTAAATGTCAGCTCCTATTCATAATAACAATAATGATAATCTGGGAGGGCTGTTTTAGAATTAGTATGTTATAGTTAAAAATCGTTTTTTTAAAATATTCATAAAGTAAAAGAATTCCAAAATTCTCACAAAAAGCACTCAGGACTCATGGCAACTTGTCTTAGTGGAATTCCATTTAAAGTAACCTTTTCAGTAGACCTCTGATCAATTGTTGCAAAAGTCACAGCAGTTCAAAAAGCTGATGCTAAGAGCCTAGGGAAACATTGCTTTTAGCTTCTCAAAATATGGCCAGGTGAACCAATGGCAGTGAATTCAATTGGAATGAATTTAATTCATCTAGTATCACTTTATGCTTTACAATCACTGTTCTCAAAAAAGGCTGCAGGGAATGTCAATAAATGGGATCCAATTAGGAAAAAACCTGGATAAAAGGAATACTGATAAGGAAAGGAAAAGGTTAAATTTTCAACAAGACAGCCTACATGAGTTGGTGTAATTATGTAAATCACACACTAGTGCCATTACTCTTTCTATTACTTTCACCAGGAGATTTCCAAATGACTCAGTGGGAATGCAGAGTCCTATTATGAATGCAATAGAAATGTCTAGAGGCACAGACTTGATAGCACACTGCCATATCCATTGAGAAACAGATTATTAAAATTGATATGAGCAAAATCCAAACTGAATAATCTAAACTACTCCAAGCAGTACAGTATTATAGAGTTTTCTTTGACTGTAGGCATTTAACAAATATTTGTTGAATTTAATTGAATAATACCACTTATTTTGTCAATAATAACACAACATCTAAAAAACCATACTAGGCATGTGTGTGGGGGTGGAGAAGATGAAATAAAACACGAAATAAAATCTTCCCTCAAGGAGCTAATAATCAGAAAATAGGGATTATACACAAGTAACTAAAGGAAAAGAAAAAAATGAGACAAATTCAAAGGAAAGATCCAAAGCATTATAAGAAATTTGAATGAGAGAGCATTTATTTCCAGATGGAGACATCAGGGAAGGCTTCATGAAGGAGGTAGAACTGGAGATAGGTTTTGAAAGAAAGGATGACATTCAGTAGAAGAGAAAGCACTCTGTTCCAGACATGGAGACTAAGTAAACAACAATATGGAAACATAGAAGGAGAAGAAAGGAAGAGAACAAGACATGATAAGGACAATTGTTTGACTAGAACATAAAATCTTTAAAAGGGAATCACTGCACATGACACTACTAGAAACAGAGTTTAGAGTCAGATTTTGCAGGGCCTGGACAACTAGAGAGGCTAATAGGGCACCACCAAAAATATCTGAGCAGAAAAATAGATAGATCAGTAGTGTATATTTGGATAATGATGTAAAGAGAAGGGAGGAAGAAAGGAAGGAAGGAAGGAAGGAAGGAACTGTATGTCATATATTTGTTAACTAGAGAGTACTGTGGGAAGAACAGGTAGATCTGGAGTGGAACATTTGGGTTATATCGTTGAAAGGAATGGAAATAAGAATTGGGCAGTGGGGGATTGGGAATGTTGTTTGTACATTAGTAGCTGGGTATCCAGACTTCCCAGCATTGGGAGAATATCATGGTGTAAATATGCTCAACTCTGAGGCATGAATCCAGGAAGAGTATCAAGTGGCTATAGAGAGGTCTCTTCGGGGACAATGTGATTTTCTTGTTCAAGGCCCTCCCTCAAGGAAATGTTGAAGAAGGAAGGAAGGAAGGAAGGAAGGAAGGAAGGAAGGAAGGAAGGAAGGAAGGAAGGAAGGAAGGAAGGAAGAAAGGAAGGAAGGAACTGTATGCCTTGCCCCTACCTGGACTCTCCCCTTTTCCCTGTTTCAATACCATGCTGCTTGGAGCAATGGGAAAACTCCACCCCAATGAAAATCTTCCTGAGTTAAATTATCAATGATTAATATACTCCAACTCCCCTCTCCAACCCAGTGATTTTGAACAATAGACCACCACTGGTCAAACTCTGTTCTAGGTCTCCCAACAAACTTTAAACATTGATCCAACCTACCAATGTCCCTCTCTAAAGCTAACTGCTCCTTATTCTGTGCTCCCCAGAATGACTGTTTCATAGGTTTAAAAAAAACCTCGATTTTATTTTAAACATTTTCTTTTCTCACATTTTCCATCTTTTTGTACTCACTGAGATCTGGCTGTCTCCTGATAACAAACAACCTTGGCCACTCCTAATACTGGTTGTGCCTTCACTCACACACCTCAAATTTTTGTTCACTGTTAAGAGAGATGAAATGCTCCTTGCTTCCCATTGCCACTGTCACACTTTTCCTCTACTATCATCACCCTGTAACCACTCATCTTTTGAGGTTCATCTGTATTTATCACCCAAACAATAGTCTGGTGACAATCATCTACTGACCCCCAGGATACTCTCCTTCTTTTTTCACTGAGTTCAGCACCTGGACCACAGTCTTTTTCACTTTCTCAAATCCTCCCTGCATATCAGGGGATTTTAATATACATACTGATACTCCCTCAAACACCTAACCTCCCAGTTCTTCCATTCCCTTACTCTTCTACCCCATCATATTTGCACACAGAGATGGCAATATCCTTGATGTTGTCATTATCCATAAATCCACCACCTTCAAGTTCATGAATTCTGAAATTTCCTTATCTGATTGAAGTCTATTGTCCTTTAACCTCTTCCTGTGCCTTGTAACCCCAAACCGTTTTTTATTCTCACAATGAACCAATATCCCACAGTTCTTTCCCAGATCATCACCCCTGCTGTGGCTACACTATTATCCCTTCCCACCTAGAAGCCATTCTGAACTAATTTAATTGTACTGTCTTATTCTCCAGAATCCCTTCCTTCCTTATCCTATCAAAGATCTTTCCCTGAGAAGACTCAGCCTTGGTTTGTTTACTCTCACTATCTGTTGTTTTTACTTATTCATGTGCTACTAAATGAAGGTCAAGAAAATCACCAAGTGAGCCTTCATGGCAGCAAGACTCTTATTTTCTCTCTCACCTCAATAGTTATCCCAAACCTTTTCAACCCTTCTCAAGCCTCTCATGGAATTCCTTCCTTCTGAGCTCTAAGCTAAAGTCTTTGCCTCATACTTCATTAAGAAAAAATGAGTGTATGACCAAGTGCCTCCTTTTCTCCCCTCCTCCCCATCTCACATTTCTCAGATGGATTCTCCCCTCCTATAAGCCAGCTCATATGATAAGGCCTTTATCTTTGACAAAGGAAACTTCTCCACATTCATTCTCAATTCAATTACATTCTTTCTCCTCTAAACCACTGCCCCTCTTTCCTTCCCACTCCCTCATTAATCTCTCCCTAAGGACCAGCTGCTTCTTTGTTGCCAAGGAATATTTATATGTGCCTTTGTCTTAAAAAACAAACAAACAAACAAATGAAAACACCAACCTCACCTTATCCAACCATCTCCAGTAGCTACTCTCCTATCTCTTCTGCTTTTCATGGTTAAAGTCCTGGAGATAGTTATTTGCAATCAATGCCTCCACTTTCAAGCCTCTTACTCTCTAACTTCTGAACTCATCATTCAGATGAAACTGCTCTCTCCAAAGATATCACTGCTTTGATACTTGTCATTGTTCATATACTTTTATCATTCTTTATTCTTCTTTACTCTACAAGCCTTTGTAACTGATAATAACCCTTTCCTGGATAATCTTTCTGAAATTCTTTCCTGACATCACTCCAAGAATATGATGATTAACTGGTGTGTGTGTGTGTGTGTGTGCATGTGTGCATTTGTGTGTGTGTAAAATATACACATGCACACACCTATATGTATATATGTGTACACAAATACATGTATACATATTATGTGCCCATATGTATGTCCGTGCATATACATATATATGCCTGACATGTTTTAAAGTTTCAACTCATTATGAACATTTTCTCTATCACTTTCTTGTCTAGAAAAATTAAAATAATAAACCAAGCCCTGATTTGCACCTCTGCCAATTTCTGAGGTGTAAATATTCACACTGAACACTGGCTCCTTTGAGTTGCTCTTAGAGGCTCCAGCATACTCTTGATTTGCTCTCTTACTTCATGTTATGCCCACAAGTCATTCAATAAACCCCACAAGGGTTTACTGGCTGGCTAACTGAAGATTTCCTTCAGTCAGCAAAAGAATCGGTCTGAGGCAACCACATTGTCTTTGTGGCAATAGTCTAGGTAACAGGCTAGGGTAGTAATGTGTCTCTGTCTCTGTGTGTCTGTCTCTCTCTCTGTCTATCTGTCTCTCTGTAGGATTTTATGAAACAAAATCATAGATTTTACTGTAAAAAACAGTAGGGACATTTAGTTTCAGACTAATCATATACTGTTTCTACAGAACACTTTTAAAGGAAAGATATTTTAAATACCTCACTACTTTAAGGGTAATACAATAATACTTACTTTTTATTAGCAATTATCGCAATTATTAATATATGATTATTGTTAATATTAATATAATAGCAATAATTTATATAGCACTTTAAGGTTTACAAAACACTTTCTGTATGATAACTCATTTGATCCTCACAAGAGCCCTGTGAAACGGGTGCTATTATTATCCTTATTTGACAGATGACAAAATTGAGGCTGATTCAGGTTATGTGATTTGCCCTGGGTCAAACAATCTGAAACAGTGTTCAGACTTA
This sequence comes from Pseudocheirus occidentalis, assembly GCA_028646575.1. NCBI lineage: Eukaryota > Metazoa > Chordata > Mammalia > Diprotodontia > Pseudocheiridae > Pseudocheirus > Pseudocheirus occidentalis. Next base: position 122,256,726 of record CM053597.1, on the reverse strand, counting down.
GATGTTCCTGACTACATGTCCTATTCTCTATCCATTGTATCATCTAGATGCCTTTAGAATATTTTAAAGGTCCAATTAAATGAAGTACATGCAATCTAGGAATCCTTGGAATTTTTCAATAATTAACAGCAGGTACTGATGCCCAGGAATATTCATAGAGTGTAAAGAAGGAGAGAGTGGACAATAGTGCCCAATGCTACAGAGAGGTCAAGGAGGATGAGTTCTTAATACACCACTGGATTTTGGTGGTAAGGCAGTCACTGGTAACCTTGAAAAGAATAGTCTCAGTGATGATGGTAAGTAACTCCATAATGCTGAAGAATAAGAAGGTAGCATTTAGGAGACTACTTTTAATGAGATTTTAATGAACCCAACACAAAATCAGAAACAAACAAACATCTAAATGGAAACTGCTAGAGAGCATAAACTGTCACTTTGTACTATTAGGAGATCGTAGCTCCCTTTTATTAACCTAAATTAAAATCTGGGAACATTAGTTTGTAACTCAGTTGTGTAACCAGGTTGTTAATTCCAACAGAGGAGACACAGGGAATAGCAAACAACTGGTAATGGTTTCAATTTATCCCTGAAGTAAAAATGAGATTTCCCTAGTTCTACCATGAGAAATTATCTGAAACATTTGCCCATAGTCTTATAAGGACTATAATTAGATAAAATATTTTTGATAGGATAATATGATTTTCTTTACCATCAACATGAATAATTCAGTAATAGATAGTTCCTTGACCACGGTTACAAATGTGTTTTAGATTTCCTCCTCTGTTACTCATTTTTTCTTTTTTCAATCCATGAAACAAAGAAAAATTTAGTAACTAGTTTTATTTATATGTATATATACATACATATACACACATATATACATGCATTCATATATGTGTATATATGTGTGTGGGCATACATATATTACCATTAAATATATCAAAATAGTATAGGATGTGACTTTTTATTTACAAAATAAAAATTTAAATTCAAACAATTCAATTGAATTTAATATTTCTTAAGTGCTGATAGATTTTTTTAAATAGAAAGAAAAAAATTAAATGAATATTCCCTGTACTTCAGGAGTTTATATCCAACCAGAAGGAGAGGGTAGGTGGTTATAGAATATATTTGTATAGGTAAGTTCATAGAAAGTTATATACCAGAGTAATTGCAGGTTGAAGGAAAGGAAAGAGAACACTGTCTCCTCTCTAAAGGTAAATTAAGAAACGTTTCATGTAGGAGGCATACCTGCACATTTCATATGAATTAAGAATTGGGGGAAGGGGTTGAAATGGAAAGATGCAGAGGTATGGAAGAGGGATTTAAAATCATGGAGTAAGCCTATGAAAGAGGCACTGAGATAGGAGATGGAATGTTTAGCTTGGGGAATAGCTAGTAAACCAGTTCAGCTGGTATTTTAAATGCATGAATATGAAATAAGTCTGGAAAGATGGGCTGGAGGCAGATTGGGAAGGGCCTTAAATGTCAAACTGGAGATTTTTATTTTATTTCAAAGAAAACAGGGAGTGACTGAGGTTTTTTTTTTTTTTAGCAGGGAATAAACTTATTAGGCCTATGCTTTCAGAACAGATTGAAGAGGAACAAGATCAGAAACATGGAGACAAATTAGACAGCTATCACAGTGGTCCGGGTGAGAAGTAATGAGAGCTTGAACTAGGGTAGTGGTGGTCTTTTGAGTGGAAAGAAGGGGAAAGATAGGGGAGAGTTTTTGTAGAGATAGAAATTACAAAACTTAGCTGATGCTTTTAAGTATTCAGAGGGTTAAGATGAGGGAAGAGTCAAGAATAAGTAAGGTTGGGTAGCGGGGAAGTGAGAAGAATGATAATGCTTTCAATGAACTTAAGGAAATGGAGAAAGGAGGCATTATGAGTTCTAATTAAGTATGTAGCACTTGAGACACTGTAGGGCATATGGGTAAAGATGTCTAAGAGTCAATTGGCAATGTAGAACTGAAACTCAGGTGAAAGATGAACTGTGAATATGTAGATTTGGATAGTTATAGTAGTGGGATCCATGGGAGCCAATGAGATCACTAAGAGTGTACGAGGGGAAGGGGTGGGAAGGAGAGCACTCATGGCAGAGCTCTATGGTATACTTACTCCAAGAGAGGAACCAAAGGAGATAAAAAAAAAGACTGGTCTGATAGGAAGAGAGAAAACAACAGAACAATTTCATGAAAACCCCAGGATGTGGGGAGGGGAAATAATTAGGAGGACGAGACAGTATTGTCAAACATACCATGAGATCAAGAAGGATCAAAATGGAGAAAGGGGCAATGGATTTAGGGATAAATAATTAGAAAATAATAAGTAAATAAGTAGATAAAATGGGATACTACCAGGTAAACTTTTTAAGAGTCAAGGCAGAGGGGCAGGGTAAGGAGTCAGACTGCAAGGGGGTGAAAAATGAGTAGTAATAAACTAAAAAAGTAGAAACAACTTTTTCCCATATTTCAAAGATTAAAACTTTCATACCAAAGAAATATCAACTGTATTATTTTAAGTATATCTTTAGAAACTATAGGTATTACATTTATTCTCATGCAAGTCAAAAATCTTGGGCAAAAACAATCAGAGCAGTGATGAAACTTCATTTCTTTCTTTTTGGGGGCATATATTTGAAGTTGGAAACACACACACACACGCACACACACACACACACAGTATCAGGAAATGTATGTAGCTTTTAATGGCCAGTTTTATAAATATAGCCGAGTTCTGAAATTTAAGTCTGACATTTACTTTACGAAATTTAAAATCATGAATAAAATAAAGATTTTGCTTTTCATTCCTTGTTTTGTAAAAAATACTGAAATGAATTTTAATGCAAGATAAATAATTATGAGACTGGATTGTGAATTAATGTCATGAATATAGTTACCATTTGCTATGAGCCAAGTAAATTTTTAATAAAATATATGCATATAGATGTTTTTTGCCCTTATTGTAGTTTGTGCTTCTTTATATTCCAAATTGTGATGATCATGTGTTGGGGACGACAAACCTTTCCTAATAATTGGTGTCCTAAGTACTTATGCTAGGACAAACTGTTAATTTCAAGAAATAGCCCTGATAATTTAAGCAAACCAGCAGATATTTCCCAAGACACAAAGGAGGATGGAACATCACTTTGGAAGAGAATCAGGTTGGTCTCCCAGACGTTGTGGAGGAGGAAGTGTTCAGGGAAGGGAAGAGATAGTCTTATGAGGTCTTATGATGTGAGGAGATACACCATTCAAACTACAAAGAGAAGAGCCAAACAGTAAAGAACCACTATTACTCTGCATAGAGTTGAAGACAGAGTCTTGTGCCATGAATGCCATCAGTCAACAAGCACTTTTTAAATATTAGTAGTAAATAAAAAGGATGAACCCAAAGGTTCACTCACACACACACGTGTGTGTATATATGTGTATACACATGTGTGTATGTACGTATATGTGTGTATGCATATGAAATGCACATGAGGTTAAGGGAGTAGAAAAACAATGAAACTGTTCTCTGGTCTTAATAATTTATTTAAGTTTCTGTGCCTCTTTACCCCACCTCCAACTGACAGTGAACAGAAAGTGATTTGGAGTAGAGAAATTGGTGTACCCTAAGCCCCTGAGCCCTACAATTTTGATGACTAGGCATAATCTAGTTAGTATTCATATATTAAAATTGGGCGGCATTTATAATGCTCACCATAACCTGGAGTAATATCACCCATAGAAGACTCAAAGGCCAGTGACTAGGAAGCTATATTTCAAATGTAAAGATGGTATTTTATCATAATCATAACCCACTTGTTCATTTGATCACCAATTGATCAACATCCCCTTGATTTCCAGATCTTTGCTCTACAAAAACAGCTACTATAAATAGTTTTATATAAATAGGTCCTTTCTTTGACATCTTAAGGATACAAGCCTAATAGTGGTATCGGTGGGCCAGAAGATATGCACAGTTTTATAGTCTTGTGAGTACAGTTCTAAATTCTTCTCCGGAAAGATCAGAGTAGTTTACAACTCTACCAACAATGTATTAGTATCCCAATTTTTCAATATCCCCTGAGAAATTGTCATTTTTTTTCCTTTTTGTGTCATGTTAGCCAATCTGATCAGTGTGAAGTGGTATCTCAGAGTTGTTAGTCTTTTGTAATCATGTTCATATGATACCTGGGTTTGTCTTGGCAGATAGACTCCCAAATATTTTATGTTGTTTGAAGTTATTTTAAATGGAATTTCTCTTTCTATGTCTTGCTGCTGAGTTTTGTTGGTTGTGCATAGAAATACAGATGATTTGTATGGGTTTATTTTATATTCTGCAACTTTGATGAAATTATTCATTATTTTAGGGATACATGTTTAAAAATAGTCATTACCCTCTTCCCAAGGTGGTCACATTCTATTAGGGATAAAAAAACAAATCAAAAGATAAATAAAGGTAAGGTTATGAGGAAAATAATTATGCCATGATGTGTGTGTATGTGTTTCAAAAGGGAATATTGTTAAAAGCTGAAGGATGCAAGAAAGATGTCATAAGGAAATAGTACAAAATTTGAGCCTTAAAGGGAGCTAAAAATTGCCAAGAAAAAGAGGTGAGGAGGGGTGTGATCATAATTTTTGCAGATGACATTTACAAAGTCAAGGAGGCAAAGGATAATGTCAAATGTGAGGAACAGTAAATATAACATTGTAGGTCTTTCATAAGTGCATGTTATTCACAATACTGTTACTAGACTCAAAAGATAGGCTGAAGACATATGATAATGCTTGAATATCTAACAGATGAATCTATATGACATTTCTCCTTTGGGCAGTAGGGAACTACTGAAGCTTCTTCAATGGGGGAATCTAGAGAATCCAGAGAAGTGGAAAACCATTTGAATTGTGAGAAAAATGGAAGAGACTATAGGAGATGTCTAGATTACAAAGGAATACATAGTACAATATACTTAATATGTGGTTATCCTGTCTCTGTTGAAACACTTTTAAGTAGGGAGAATCTACCACTTCTTAAAGGTAGCCCATTCCATGTTCAGGCAGTTCTAATACTTATAAAGTTCTTTTTTATTTGTTTTGTTTTGCTTTCCCCTGATATAAAGTCCAAATTAGCTATTTTGGAACATTGACCCATTACTACTGGTCTTTGCCTCTGTGGCCAAAGAAGAACAATTCTAACCTGTCTTTCTCATGCTAATCTTCCAAACACTTCAATACAGTTATCAAGTGCTTCCCTGAGGCTTCTCTTATCTAAACAGCCCCAGTTCTTTCCACAGATCCTCATATGACATGAACTCATGAAATTGAGTCCTTAAAATTGGGTGCCCAGAGAGAAATCAAATCTTTGATGATGTTTGACAGATAAGAGAATAGTTGGACTACTACCTCTTTATTCATGGAATATATGACCCTTGATGTTGTCCAAAATTGTATTAGATTTTTTTGACTGCTGCATCACACTGTGCATTTATATTAAGCTTGTAATCTAATAAAACTTAACGATCTCCTTCAGAACTTCTGTCCAGCTGCTGTCTAGTCCTAGCTTATACTTGTAAGGTTGATTGATTTTGTAGCTAATTTTAAGACCACATTTATTCCTACTGAATTACTCCTTAGTAGATTAAATGTAGTGATCTATTAGAGAAGATAGAGAGATGTGGACGAGATGATAATATACTTAGATGAATCTGCAACTATTTGGATGGCCAAACTCAAGGAATGCTTGTTTATGGTTCAATATCAAAACAATAAGAGGTTTCCAATGAAGGAATCCATGGATCTTTTATGGGCATGTGATGTTTAACATTTCTGTAAATTGCTTAAAGGCATAAATTTCATGTTCATTAGATTTTTAGATGACACAAAGCTGGAGAAGATAATTTTTAGGATGAAATTTCCATTAATGCAATTTAAGAAGTTATTACCTCTTCTTCATCTGGCAAACAGAACTATAGGAATAGCTATAAAACTGAAATCCATCCTCACTCCATGTCTCTGTGCTAGGCTTTTGATGTTTCTAAAACTCCTTCCTTCCCCATTTTGTTCTTCTGATCAGGTGGTTTGTCATATCCTCTAGTGACAAAATCACTTTTGTTTTTACTTTCATTGAGTTTCATGCAAATATTCCCCACCACACTCTACTCTGATTTTTGCCTTCCTTCACTTGGGTACAACACAAAGCCACCTTATTTCTTCACTCCCTATCATTAACCTCTCCTGTTTCCTTTGAATAACCATATCAACCCAAAAATATATTTCTGCTATTTCGCCACATCTCATTGACAACAATTTTGACTCCTTATGTTAGAATCTCAAATTCAAAATTTGAGTCTTTGTATACAAACATTTTTGGTGACGTGTTACTGTTTCTGGCTCTTTTCTTAAATTTTATGTTCTGTGAACTTCTGGGTGTTTCAGCAGTTATTCTTTCCCCATCTTGTGCTAATTTTTGTGGTATATAACTTAAAGAAACAACATAGATAGGCTTCTTCCTCCAACATTTATAATTTAAATTCAGTTTTGCTAAATTTGTGAAATACCTGACAAATATCTTACAAGCCTTTGTTTAGTGTGTTCCCCCACTTTCCAGGAACTTGTCATTATTTTATTTTAAGCTGTGGTATAGAAATACAAATCCTATTTTCAGATACCATCTTGTTGGCCAGATGTTAACTCCCTATATCAATGTTTTTGTTTGGTTTTGTTTTGTTTTTTCCCCCTCTCATGTCATGTTACCCAGTGCCAGACTTGGAGTAAGAACAGCCTCAGTTGTAATCTTGCCTCAGACCATTATTAACTGTGTGACCTCAGGGGAAGCAATTTAATTTTCCTTCGCCTGAGTATCCTCATAAGGATAATGATAGCACCTACCCCCAAAAGTTTTGAGGATTAAATGTAAAACATCTGGCAGACCTTAAAGCACTATATAGATTGTTATCAATACTCATCATCATCATCATCATCATCATCATCATCATCATCCTTGGCCTTGACCTAGCAATGGTGTGAAATACAATCTGTTCAGTTTCTTACCTAAGACCTCATAGACTTTGTCAACATTTCTTAGCTCCTTTCTGACAGTATAATTTGTAACTCTGAATCACTAGAAGTGGGAGGCAGTCATCTGCCTTGATAGTCTTGGAAGCTCTCTATTATATGTTATATATAGGCTCCAGGGAGTCTGTAGACTTCTCCATTGTTCTTGCCAAGTTAAAAAATAGTTTTTTTCAGTATCCCTGGGCAGGGAATTACCTACTATTACTCTAGAATTTCTTCTCTGACCTATACTGGATGATGTCTTTATCTTTTTAAACTGTATACCATTCTTTGAAGGACAAGTAGAAACTTTCTCCTCTGATGTCTGATCAGGCCTATGCTCTAAGATGGCATCACAGTAAAACAGAAACTGAAGCCATTAATCTATACATAAAGATCTTTGTGGGCTTCATATTGACTTAGTTTCAAAATGTATTGTCACCTGTATTTTATTGTATTTTAATTTATTTTATTATTTATGTAAATATAGCATTTTAAAATATTAAATTATCAAATATATTAAATATGAACATATTCTTTATTTAAATATTTCCCAACTACATTTTAATCTGCTTTGGGATGTACTCAATACTCCTGGGGGCCATGTATTTGATTCTTCTTCTCTAAGAATATCATTTTGGAAGTTATGTAGAGTTTTGATTATAGAGGAAAGGAAAAAGGTGACCAATTAGGGGGCTATTACAATAATCTAGGTTAGAGTGAAGAGGGCTAGGATTGGGGTGGTGGAGATATAAGCCAAAAGAAAGGGATGGATGTGAGAGATTGTGAGGTTGAAGAAGTGAGAAGACTTAAGAACTTCATAGATAATGGGGGTAATTCAGAATCAAGCGTTAGGGATGCCTGAGAATTTAGGATGCTAGAAGAAGGCTAGTACTCTCAACATTAATAGAGAAGCCATCAGAGAGCTGAATTTAGGAAGAAGGGTGAGGAATTCTAATTTGTGTATGCTGACTTTGAGATGCCTATAAGAAATCCAAATAAATGTCCCAGTTATACTATTTTAGAACCACCTCTCATCCAGAAGAAGAAACCCTGATCACTGCCAAGTAGAGCTCTATTGAGGAAGGTGCTCTAAATCATGTAAACTCTTATGGTCGTTGAGAGAGGTACGTAGACTGGTGGCATATTACTATTACAAACAAGCCCAATTGTGAGGTCTATTTTCAACTTATATATGTTTTGAGTCTTTTAGTACTGCTTGTATTTAGAATTTAGTACTGTTCAGTATTTGTTTGTAAAGGGAGCTGGTAACTACTTTTAGGGAATTCCATAAACTAAAGTTTCCAGATTATCTGAATGAAGTCAACTGGTTCCACTTGTACTAGAACCTTGATACCACAAAGCTGCTACTGATACAAGACTTGCCAAACATAATGGTTATTTACACATGTCTTTCTAATGATCGTGTTTTCCATGTACATAACAATTCACAGTTGACAAAGAATTTTCACATATATTATTTCTTTTGATTCTCATAACAACTTTGTGAGGTGAAAGTATTATTTATCCTATCTTACATATTAAAAAATAGGTTTTTGTCTTAACTTAGAACTTTAGAGAGTTGACTTCGGTGCTGAGGTTTTATCATAGTCACCTAGTATTTGCAAGGGCAGGACCTGGATCAAGGTTTTTCTGACTCAGGGAGTCAGGCCCTCTTTTCACCATGCAATGTCATTTCTGTTAGAATCATCAGATTACAAAAGGTACTTCACAACTATCTAGTATGCATGTAAATACATAGAGTACCACTATTTAAGGAAAGCCAGCAAAATCATCACTCCTTTCTTTCCTATTCCTTACAGTGAAAAATAGGAAAGGTTTAGCAGTGTTATCACAAGCCTTTCTAACAGTACTTAGAAGTAAATAAGGGAATACAGAGGCCAACTAAAAAAAAGAGTTTTCAAAGTTCTCATGACATCTTCTGAAATTGCAAAAGAAAAAATAAATAATATAGAAAAGAAATTATAATGACATAGGAAAGAAGATTTTAAAAAAAAACAATTGCCTTTATGAGGTAACTTCTGAATTCCCAAATGAGGAAACTTTTAAAATGAAAAACCTTTATTTTCTAGTATTTAATCTTTACTGTTTTTTTAACCAGAAAATGAAAGCTATAAAAGAAATCACAAGTAAAAAAAAGGTTCATGGCAGAAAACATTAATATAATAATATCTTGTAATTTTATGATGCCTTTAAACATTTTACATGTTTTTCAGGCAGTTGTGAACCTTACCTAATTTTGAGGTAAGATATTGAGGGAGTCATTAAGGTGTGATCTATAGATGTGAATTACTATAATAAGTTGTGACTGAAAATCTACTTATAGATATAGAATATTTTTCCTCACTAATATTGGGTATTGCCAATTCACAAACTTACAGATCCCTACTCAAGATTTAACAAATTTTTCTTAAAGATCATTTGATAAAAGGGGGAAAAGAGTTTACCTGCAGTAAACATAGAGATATTCCAGAAATACCAATTTACATGAAAATAGGATATGGTAGGGGTAGACTAGAGTACTTGTCCTTGATGTGGGCATTTCTCTGACTCCTTTCTATGACACATGTGTTCTGGCTAAAGGAAACATATGACCCAACAACTTCTGATAGGAACCTTGATACCCATGATTGTGACTGGCACCTAAGCTAGTAAGAGTAGACCACATGTGTAGAAAGACTATCTGAGCTAAATGATAGCTCAAAAGGTATTGTTTCAAAAGAAGAGGATATTTTGTGTCACAACCCTACTGTTAACAAGGAAGCAATTTAAAAGTGAGCCCTAATTAATGTTATTTCTAGATTTCTCTTGCCTTATTTCTTCTTGATACAATCTGATTTCTTTCAGTTTTTATACACATAACATGCATCCTGTTATTAATGGAAGATTTATGCCACTCCTGTAGCCTTACACTACATTGATTTTTTTGTTTAATTAATTAATTTTTTTGTTTACATCATTCATTTCCATGAGATTTTTTAGTTACAAATTTTCTCCCCATATTTCCACCACCCCCCACCCCAAAACAGCCATCCCACTGTATAACCCCTCTACAATCTGCTTTCCCCTATGTTCTCTCCCATTGTTCCTCAGACTTCCGGGTAGGGCAAGATGGATCTCCCTACCCCAGTGCCAGTATATCTTAATTCACAGTTGCATGTAGTTGATAAGAATAATTATATATGTATATATATATATATTAACATTTGATTATAGAACTTTAAATTCTAGATTCTTTCCCTTCCTCCCTTGTCACCCACCCCCACTGAAAAGACAAGCAATTGGATGCAGGCTGTACACATGTAGTTACACAGAACATCTCCACAATGGACATATTGTAAGAAACTCATTATATGCCCCTCCTTCCTATTCTGTCCTCCCCTTGTTCTCTTCTCTACCCTGTCCCTGTCCCTTTACAGAAGTGTGTGCTTCCAGCAACCCTCCCCCCCCACTCTCACCTCCATCATCGCCCCTCTCATCCCCATTCTCCCTACTCTCCTGTGTGTGGCAAGAT
>CM053597.1:122234763-122245646 GCA_028646575.1 Pseudocheirus occidentalis | reverse complement strand
ATTTCCCTAAGCCAAATTCAATGAGAGTAAGGTTGACCCTTTCCGTTTTGTCTTCCTGTTCTTCCCCTCCACTGTAACAGTTATCCCTTGCCTCTTCTATATGAGATGATTAACCCATTCTCTCTCCCTATCTCCTCTTATTCTATTCCTCTCCCACCTCTTAATTTCACCTTTTAAAGTATCATCCCTTCCTATTCAATTGATACTGTGCCCTCTATGTACACATATATACAGATATGTGTTCATATGTATACATATACCCTCTATGTAGATATATATATATATATATGTAGATATATATATATATATATATATATATATATATATATATATATATATATATATCTACATAGAGGGTATATATATTCATATGTATTCCCTTCACCTGTCTTCATACTGAGAAGTTTCATTAGTTACAATTATTGTTTTTCCATGTTGGCATGTAAATAGTTCAACTTTGATAAGTTTCTTATTGTTTCTTTTCCATGTTTATCTTCTCATGATTCTTGTATCTGCGTGTCAAATTTACTTTTCAGTTCTGATTTTTTTCAGCAAGAATATTTGAAAGTGCTCCCCCTCATTAAATGACCATATTTTCCCCTGGAACATTATACTCCGTTTTGCTGGGTAGGTGATTCTTTATTTTAATCCCAGCTCTCTTGATACCCAGAATATCATATTCTAGGTCCTTTGATCCCTCAGTGTAGAAGCTGCCAGATCCTGGGTTATCCTGATTGTGTTTCCACAGTGTTCAAATTGTTTCTTATTGGCAGCTTATAATATTTTCTCACACTACATTGATTTTCAAATCTTACTCTTTGTCAGTATCCTTTAATATGAAACCTTTTCCTCTCAGACTCAATTGATCACTTCCAATGTAGACCTTTAATTCAGTCATCTTATGGGACCACTGATTTTGACCTCAGACAGATTTTTATTCATCTACAAATGTAATGTATTGTCTCATCCCTTGCTCCAACAAAGGAAAAAATCTTATCTTCTCTTTAATCACTGCTAATCTCTGACATCCATATGCATGGAGGCAAGGACCAAACTATTCTATATTACTCTAAGCCAAACATCCAATCACAGCTTTAAAATATAGGAAGAAAATATAGTCACTGGCAACCCTGAGGTCTCCCTCAAGTGGATTCTTCAGAGACAGACCCCCAAAATGTTAATACGTAGACCAGCAGCAAGTTGTTCACAAACAGAAAAACAACTCATATTTGTATAGCTCATGCAGGTTTATAAAGTATTTTCCTTACAACCCTGCAAGGTAGATTATTACACATTTCCACTCTATTATGCATATATGGAAACTGAGATTTTGGAAAGACTCAATAACTTGTTCTAAGTCATAAAATTGGGAAGTATTACAAATTAGATTTGAAAACAAGCCTCATCTCTTTGTCTGATATGATATTCATACTACTTCCCTAAGAAGGAACTGTTCCGCAGTCTTCAAATCCAGTTCCAAACAGGGAGTTAATAAATGTGTATTGAGTTTACTTAATTCTGATATTAGTAAAATGATGGTTATGGAAGTGGGTAGAATCAACTGCTATATGTACCATCTATAGTATGAATCCCTCAGATTGGGTTATTACCCCGACAGAATATCTCTGAGTTTCTGGCACAAACCAAGGCAATGATGTACCTCCATCTCTAGGTACTCTCCCTAGTCTAAACCAGTTGGGTCATAATTAAATATAAATGGGGATCACTAACCATACATAAGGATCCCTGTGGACTACATACTGATAAGTTTAAAATGAAATATTGTCTATACTTTATTACATTTTTATTTTGTTGAACTTTCTCAAGGCAATTTTAATTGCAATCAGGACACACTTTGGAATACCATCGGCGGCTTGTGGCCCATGACTCATGCATCTTATACCCCTGATCTAGACCAGGATGATTTTCATTGTGTACGCCTAACAGGGAAGTTCTCTGTCACTGAGAAAACAGTACATCCCAACAGCAATTCCACAGGGAATGGAACCTGATGAGATGATATAGAAAACTTCCTCCATGAGGTAAAAGTATTTGTGATACACCATGTAGTCTAAAATGTCCCTAATTACCTTTGTTTTCTTAGTAACAGCAATATACTAACAATAATGATGACAACATATACAGTTCTTTCAGAAACCTAAGCTAGGATTTATCTTTTAATCTACTTGGCCTCTGAATAATTTTTAGAAATCTTGGGAAACCTCTTCATAATGCTTTATTCAATTTCCTTTCCCTTCCTCTATATGGGTGCCTGCTTCTATCTGTTCCTGTGTCCTAAGTAGGCCAAGCCCTTGTAGTGCATGTAGGAAAGCACTATATATTTGATAATCTGAATATTACCTGCATTCCTTTCTTCCTAAATTTTCTGAAGTTGATTTCTTGGTTTTGCATAATCCAGACATTGTGAAGAAGTCAGCAAAAGTCATGTTTTGTATTCTCAAGAGTACCTAAAATATTGCCTAAAGCTAATACATTCTAAATAGAGTTATAATCCCTCAGAGCACCTCAATCCAGAAATGCCTTCTCAGTAATAAGAATTTAGGATGCAGTCATTGCCCACAGAGGTATTGCCAGACTTGGTTCAATGATTGTAATATTAACCAAATTCCAATAGCACCAATTCTCTAGCATGTTGAATAGAGTTAAAATGTTAGCACTATAAGAATCAAAGGAAAAGAACATTCAAAAGGAAATCATCTGGCCCTTCATTTCTCCCTCCAGGACTCTAGTGATATTTGGCAAGAAACAGAGTATTATAGTTCTTCAGTGATTATAAATACCTGAATACCATCAATGCATGGGACACCTGGTACTCCTAACATCGAAGGCCACCTCATTGAACCAGCTAGATGGAGTGGTAATATTCACCAAACAAAATCTGATCTGGCTGGGTTTTTGTATTCCATTTTCCAAGTCAGTATTGGCATAATATTCTTACTTACTTTCCTATAGTAGGAAAGTTCTTACTCTGACTGTTCTTACAGTAATTTTGTTCTGATATTTGAATGAAATGAAATATTCATAAAAGATCTGTTAGTAAGAGCTTTATTTAATAAATATATATCTTTCATTTAATAATTACTTTATTTAGTAATAGAAACGAAAGGGATGGTCAGCAAGGACATCTTTTCCCCCTGCCTCTATGTTACCCATGGCAGGCCTGTAGTTAAACATCAGGGCAAGGTTACAGTCCCTCATGGGTTTTTTGAACTCAGAATACCAGGAAATCACTTCAAAAGGTTAATCTTTAATGCTTTGAGCAATTTAAATAAGTGCAATTTCAATATTTTTTAAATAAAAAAAACTGGCCTAATGTGTATGGGAGAACTTTTATATATTGTTCTCATCATACCAAAAACCCCTGGGGGCCCATTCTGGGGTTCGACTATGAGTAGATTATGAATGGTTATAATCTGTGCCTTGTGATACCCCCCTCCTTTGCTAATTCCAAAATGTTCAATATGACATAGCCACTGCCTCCCTGTGCCAAGGCACCAGTGCAGTTGGAGCAGATACAGCTGACACTTCATTTCTGTCACTCTGTCAGGACCTAACACTATGCATGTTTTTTTCCAGAAACAGGGCTGTGATGCTTTTCACTCCTAGCTGGTTCAAAAAGATTCTGTGATCAGAAAGGACCTCATAGGGAGAGCTCAGGTATCTTATAACAATACTGGCTCCCTAGGCCACGTTTTGGGGTCCTTCTTATGTCATCTTTTCCAATGCAAGGCTTACCTCTTCCTGTTAATCTGTCTCCACTGAAGAAACAAGGAGGTGGATCTAAAATTCACAAAGCTTCCACCAAGACAAGGAATGACCAGTTTCCTTAGAGATAAAATGTTTTTTTTTCACATGTCTACTAGGTTGAGAGGGCTATAGGCCTTAGAGGAGAATGGGAATATCTATGTTGTTCCAGACATGGTAGAATATTCTACTAGTTAAGCACTATTATGCTTAACTAAGTTAAAGTCCCAATAACATATGCATTGCGACCAATGGTACCTGGGACCATAATGACAAAGACAAAGAGAAGAGAAGAGAGATATTCCACTGCCATAAAATGACACATTTTCTTGATTATTCTTAGGACAAGAGATATTGTTGGTTGCTACTGATATGTACTTTCTTACCCCATTGACAGGTTCTGTCCTTATACAATATGAACACTCATTCCTGGTGCATTTTACAGCTCTATGTACATTGGCTTTGAGTATAACTGGTTTTAATTTTGACCTGACCCTACAGTTGCCCTGTCATATCCTATATTTTGAACTGAAATGAATTAAATTGAATTGAATAAGGTTATGCCATGCCCTTCTTCTTCTCCCCTTCCCCATCATCCTCAGATATGATCTTTCCTTTGGAACCTATTAATTCCTGTCAATGTCTGCTTACCTACTTGACTCAATCTCTGTGATGGTAGAAATAAAAGAGGAGAAAGACTGAATTTTGGTATTATAATGAATATAATTAAGTAAAAAGTATCAAGTAATTCTTCTTTCCCATTCCATGATTATAATTAGGACAAATATATATACACACACACACACACACACACACACACACACACACACATATATATATATATATATATATATATTAAATTACCTATGGATATTTTCTGAATAAAAACAAAATAGAATCAAAATCAAATTAACAAAACAACCCTAGAGATTTTGAATTGAGTGGAGGAGTAAGTGATGGATTCCAAGAATGGCAAACAAAGAGGTAATGAGACGTACATTGGAAAAAGCAAAGGACATCAACCTGAAAATTGTACCCTGGTTTTATTTAAAATGTGCATGCCACAAACAGACCCTTCAGGTAACTGAATATTCAGTAGCTGCTTTAGAAGCAGTAGAAGTTCAGGTAATATATGTATTGGGACAGATGGAACTCTAGAAGTTCTCAGTCCACAGATAGTAAGGGAGCCAGACAACTAGCTAGATGAAAATTACAGAGATCCCTTTGCTGGCACTAGGTGCAGAACTTTGTTACAATGCCCATATACATATCCAGGTCATAGTCCTAGGGTAAGGAGGAACTCTAGCATACCAGTCCAGCAGGGGATGCAAATCTGGTCTGAGTTGTGGGGTAGAAAAGAGTATTTTTGATCACTCACAGAAGTGAAAACAAGCCAAGAGAGTAGTAAACACACCTATCCTTAGATCATATTGTCTTGGAAGAACTGAAAGCTTACAGATCCTGAGAACTAACTCTGAAAGCAGTTGCACACACACACACACACACACACACACACACACACACACACACACACACACACACCCTGAAGCTTAAGATGGTGTCCCCTCCAACCCAGGAGCAGAGTTCCACTTTAATATAAAGTTAAAAGTCGAGAAATAGACTGGGTCAATGAGCAAACAAAAGAAAAATATCCTGACCATTAAAAATTACTATGGTTATGAGGAAGATCAAAACACAAACACAGAAGAAGACAACAAAGTCAAAACTACTACATCCAAAGCCTCAAAAAAAAAAACCCCATGAACTGGTCTTTGGTTATAAAAGAGCTCAAAAATATATTTAAAATAAAATAATAAAGGGGGGAATGGGAAAAGAAATGTAAGTTGTACAAGAAAATTTCGAAAAAGAAATTCAATAGCTGGGTAAAGGAGGCACAAAACATACCAAGGAAAATAACACCTTAAGGAACAGAATAGGTCAAATGGTTAAAGAGGCACAAAAATCCAATGAAGCGAAGAACACTTTAAAAGTAAAGAAAAGCAAATGTAAAAGTAGGTACAAAAGGTAATTGAGAAAAATAATACCTTAAAAATTACAATAGGGCAACTGGAGTGTAAAGACTCCATGAGACATTAATAATCAGTCAAATAAAATCCAAAGAAAGAAAAAAAAAATATATGACAATGTAAAATGTCTCATTGGAAAAGCAACTGACCTGGAAAATAGATCCAGGAAAGATAATTTAAGAATTATTGGACTATTTGAAAGCCATGATAATTAAAAAGAAAGTCTGGACAGTGTCTTTCAAGAAATTATCAAGAAAACCTGTCCTGGTATTCTAGAAATAGAAGGTAAAATAATAACTGAAAAAATCCACCAATCACCTCATGAAAATGATTCCAAAATGAAAGCTCCTAGGAATATTATAGCCAAATTCCAGAACTGACACGTCAAGGAGAAAATGCTGAATCTAGCCATGAAAAAGCAATTTAAATGTTAAGGAGTTATGCTCAAGAATACACAGGATTTTGTAGCTTGTACCTTGAAGGATCAAAGAATTTGTAGTATGATATTCTGGAAGAAAAAGGCACTTCAATTACAAACAGGAATCAACTGCCTAGAAAAACTGAGCATGATCTTTCAGGGGGAATACAGATATTCAATGAAATAGAAGATTTTCAAATATTCCTTATGAAATATAAGAGCTAAATAGAAAATTCCATTTTCAAAAACAAAACTTGAGAAGCATAAAAAAGCAAACATGGAAGAAGTTATTCAATAAAGTTAAAATGTTTCTTAAGTTATTCAATAAAGTTAAAATGTTTACATACCTACATGAGAAGACAAAACATAACTCTCAAGAATTTAGAAAGAATATACATAGATGGGGGGTCAGTTATTCCTTGACTTTGATGGGATAATATGAAAAAATGTTGAGAAAGAAGACTGAACTGGGAAAGGCAGAGTCAAAATGGGATAAATTGTATCACATGAAGAGGTATAAAATGCCTATTACATTTGAGGGAAATAACAGAGAGGGTGAAAATTATTCGAACCTTACTCTCATCAGATTTGGCTCAAAGAAGAAATAATAAAACCACTCAGTTAAGTATAGAAATCTCTCTTACCCTATAGGGATGTAGGAAGGGAGGTGGACAAGGAATAGGAAGGAGATGACAGAAGGGAGAACAGATTGATGAAGGACACAGTCAAAAGCAAAACACTTAGGAGGAGAAATAGGATGAAAGGAGAGGGAGGGTAGTATAAAAAAGGAAAAAATACGATAAAGGGAAATACACAGTAAATGCAACTGAATGTGAATGGGATAAATTCTCCTATAAAACAGAAGCAGATAGCAGAGTGGATTAAAAAACATAATCCTACAATATGTGGTTTACAAGAAACACATTTCAAGTAGAGAAATACACAGAGCATAAAGGTAAAAAGCTATAGCAGAATATATTGTGCTTCAGCTAAAATAAAAAGAAAAGATGCAGTAGTAGTGATCCTGATCTCAGACAAAGCAAAAGCAAAAATAGATCTAATGAAAAGAGAAAAGGAAGAAAACCACATCCTGCTAAAAGGTACCACAGACAATGAAGTAATATCAATACTAAACCTATATGTACCAAGTAGAATAATATCCAAATTTCTAAAGGAGAAGTTCTGAGTTATAGGAGGAAATAGATAGCAAAACTTTATTTGTGGGAGACATTAACTGTCCCCTGTTAGAGCTATATAATTTTAATAACAAAATGAACAAGAAGTTAAGGAGGTCAGTAGAATTTTAGAAAAGTTAGATATGATATACACCTGGAGAAAACTGAATGGAGATAGAAAGAAATATACCTTTTACTCAGCAGTAAATGGCATCTACACAAAAACAGATCATGTATTAGGGTATGAAAATCTCACAATCAAATACAGAATGGTAGAAATATTAAATGTATCCATTTTGGATCATGATACAATAAAAATTACACTCCACAAAGGAAGTGGAAAGACAGATTAAAAATTAATTGAAAAATAAATAATCTAATCCAAAAGAATGAATGGGTCAAAGAAGAAATCATAGGAACAATCAATAATTTCATCACAGAAAATGACAATACTGAGGCAACATGCCCAAATTCATGAGATGCAGGCAATGCAGTACTTAAGGGAAAATGTGTATCTCTAAATGCTTACGTGAATAAAATAGAGAAAACAGGTATCAATGAATTTGGTATGCAACTAAAAAAATGTTAGAAAAAGAAGGAATAAAAAATCACCAATTAAACATCAAATTGGCCATCCTGAAAATTAAAGGAGAGATTATTAAAATCAAAAGAAAGCCATTGAACTAACAAATAAAACTATGATCTAATTTTATTTAAAAAAACAATAAAAAAATTGGTAAATTTGACATTTTGAAAAAGGAAGATAATCAAAAATTCAGATTGGACAATTGGAAACTAATGACTACAAGAGACATCAAGAAGCAATAAAACAACATCAAAAAATGAGAAAAATAGAAGAAAGTATTGACTATCTCACTGGAAAAACTGGCCTGGGAAATAAGTCCAGGAGAGAAACTGCAAAAATTATTGGAGTACCTGAAATCCATGATCAAAAAGAAAAGGCTGAGGTATCATCTTTCAAGAAATTATCAAGGAAAAGCATGGTGATATTCCAGAATCAGATGGAAAATGCAGTAATTTAAAGAATCTGCCAACCACCTGAAAGAGATCCCAAAATGAAAACGTCCAGTAATACTATAGGAAAAGTTCAGAGCACCCAGTTCAAAGAGAAAACACTGGAAGAAATAATTCCAGTATCATGGAACCACAGTCAGGATAACACAAGATTTTGCAGCTTCTACATTAAAGTATTAGAATATAACATTCTCGAGGGCAAAGGAGGTAGGGTTACAACGAAGAATTACCTACCCAATAAAACTGAGTATAATCCTTTAGGAGAAAAATAAGGATATTGAATGAAATAGAGGACTTTCAAACATTCCTAATGAAAAGACCAGAGTTGAACAGAAATTTGATTTTCAAATATAAGACTAAAGACTAGTATAAAAACAGGAAAGATAAATCATAAGGGATTCAATAAGGTTAAACTGTTAATGTTACTACATGGGAAAATGATACTTGCAACTCCTAAGAACTTTCTCATTATTAAGGCAGTTAGAAGGAATGTACATAGACTAAGGGTATAGGCATGAATAGAATATGATAGAATGATATCTAAAAAAAAAGTGAGCATAATGACAAAAAGAAATGCACTGGGAAAAGCAGAAAAGGAGAGATATAATGGTGTAAATATTCTCATACAGAACAGGTACAAAAGAGTTTTTATAGTGGAGCGAAAGTTGAGGCAACTGGAGGGGGGAGCATGTGAACCTTACTCTTATTGGCTCTAAGAGGGAATTACATAAACAGTTGCATATGGAAACCTACCTTATCCTAGAGGAATGTAGGAGGAGAAGAGAATAAAAGAAGAGGAGTTGATGATAGAAGAGATGGTAGATTGAAGGAGATGAGGATGAGAAGCAAGACATCTTTGAGGACAGACAGTATGAAAGGAGAAAGAATAGAATAATAAACAAGGGAGAAATAGGATGGAGGGAAATAAAGTTCCTAATTATAACTACAAAAAAATTACAGCAAGTTTCACTGATAAAGGCCTCATTTCTCAAATATGTAAGTGAGATCAAATTTCTAAAAGAGCCATTCTCCAACTGACAAGTAGTCAAAGAATATGAAAAGGTAGTTTTCAGATGAAGTGATCAAAGCTATCTATAGCCAAAAGGGAAAAAAAATGCTCTAAATCACTCTTCATTACAGAAATGTATATTAAAACAAGTCTGAGGTATCACCGCACACCTATTAGAGTGACTAATATGACAGAAAAGGAGAAAAACAAATGTTGGAGTGGAGTTTGGAAAATTGAGACACTAATTTACTATTGGTTTATTTGAACTGATTCAACTATTTTATTTGGAATTATGCACAAAAGGCTATAAAACAATACATATGATTTAACCAAGCAATACCACTACTAGCTTAGCATCCTGAAGAATTTAAAAAAAAAAGGAAAAGGACTTAAATGTGCAAAAAAGTTTGTAGCAGCTCTTTTCTGGTGCCAAAGCATTGGAAATTGAGGGGATGCTGTAAAGCCAATCAATAGTAGATTACTGAAAGAATCCTACTGTGAACAGCTTTTAAGATTTGGATTACACAGTAGTAGTGAACACTCTGTTTATTCCATTACAAATCAAGATTCAGTACAATATTCACAGTTCAACATTATATCACAATATTTAGCATAGTATTTACAGAAAGCCTTCTCCCAAGTCAATAGGGGAGTGTCTCAGCCAATAGCCTTTTCCCAAGTCAACAGGGGAGTGTCTGAGCCAATAGTCTTCTTCCAAGTCAACAGGGGTATTCACACCTTTTCACCAATGGACAGAGTTCATATCTTCTATACTTAGCCCTAAGTTACTAGGTGCTACTTAGCCCTAAGTATCTGATCTAATTAACCCTAAGTATCTGATCTACTTAGCCCTAAGTATCTAATAAAGTGATTACTATTACAGATGCCTATCAACTGGGAAATGGCTATACAAGCTGTAGTAAATATTTATGATGGAAAAATGCATTACTTTAAGAAATGAACATCAATGTGCTGTCAGAAAAACCTGAAAAGACTTAAATGAACTGACACAAAGTGAATTGAGCAAAACCAGAAGATCATTGTACATGGTAACAGCAACACTGTATGATGGGAAAATGTGGATGACTTAGCTATTCTCAGCAATAAAATACAAGACAATTCTGAAAAACTTAGGAATAAAAATGCTATTTGTTCCCAGAGCAAGAAGTAGTAGAATGTTAAGACAGATCAAAGCATTCTTTTTCTTTTTATCCTTTATTTTTCTTGGATTTTTTGGTCTGCTGTTTCTTTCACAACATGACTAACATGGAAATACATTTTGCATGACTGCACATGTATAATCTATATCAAATTGCTTACCTTCTCAATGAAGGGAAAAGGTAGGAGATATTTTGGAAGTTAAAGCTTAACAAAAGAGTTAAAAATTGTTTTTACATGTAATTAAGGAAATAAATATAATACTAATAAATATTTTAAAAAGGAATATACCATTA
>CM053597.1:122223792-122234663 GCA_028646575.1 Pseudocheirus occidentalis | reverse complement strand
CACTAGTTTGGATGTCTACATCATTATATGAGAAAATATGATGTCATCTGCTATTAGGGAAAGTATATAGGAATAGGTTAAAATATAATTCATGGCTGGTCATTGTAAGTGTAAGAAGGTGAGGAAAAAAGAGAAAAGGTGAATTTGAGTGAGTTGACATAACTAGTGAAAAGTTGGGAGCTGTATTTTTTTCTTCATGATTCTCAAATAGAGTTGAGACAATGAATTGAGTTAATCAAAGGAGATTCTATATCAGTTAAGGATGGAGTTTTCAACCCAATAATAGATAATCAGAAACCTGGAATGAACAGTGTGCTTATGGGAAGGTTTAGGGTGTTCATACTATTCTGTGCCACCATTCTATAAGGCAAAACCAAAATAAGGGGACAGTAGTGTGCTCATATTCAATATATGAATTTAAATTTCTGAGTTCTCTCCAGTCCATTCCTGTATGAGGAGAGCGTAGGCTCATGGGGCACACTGAAATCTGCACATGGGGGCATGAATGACAGCAGAGGAACTGTATAGGGAAAACATCTAAAGATGATATGATATGATATATGATATTACATTACATCCCATATTACATTTATTCTATTACATTACATTATATGTTATGCTATATTGTCATGTATTATGTTGTATTATATTCCCAAAGTGGAATAAGATGCCCCTAGGAGTAGTGAGCTCTTTATTAAAAATTTTCGAGTAAATGATGCCTAAATATTGATGAGGTATGTTGAAGAGGACATTGCTTTTCAGGAGTGACTTAGAATAGTTGTCCACTGAGGTCCATTCCATGGCTCTCACATTCTGTGATTCTGTGATAAGTTCCTAAAGACTGATACATTAAACTACAAAAAATGCTTTCCTGGAGTGGCAGAATTACATTGTCATATTAAAAAAAAAAGTTATTATGAGTCTGTCTAGACTGACACCATAATCAATAACAATTTACATGTAGATAAAAGCCAATAAATTAGAAAAAACATATTCATTAACTTAATTACCCTTTAAATATTATTAATATTGCCCATGTGAACTCTGAATCATTTTAAATGCTTAGTTCCATTAAATAGAAGTATACCATCTGTCCACAATGATAACTCTATTAGCCCAATAGGACTTTTCGTTTTAGTTGACTTTTCATGGATAGGGGATTAATTTGCACTCTCATCATAGTATGAATATATAAGCTCAGCTTGTGTTGTGGCTATTCAAAAGTCAAGTCAAGTGGCTCCACAGAAAATGTACTGATAGTCACACACTATTAGCCAAGTGTGCTAAATAAGTGAGTTAACAAACCATTGTTCTAAAAATCACATTTGTCTCTTCAGTTAGCCAGATTAGAAAAGAGGGATCAGTTTCATGGCTACTGAGAGTAGCAACAAATTATGCCAGAAGGGATTTGGAAAGCTGTCCATGATCAGTATAAGGGAAGAAACAGCAATGAATTGTATTGTACTGAATTGTATTTCTTTACCTATTCCTATCAACTTAAACTAATAGCAGATGACACCATATTTTGTTGTATAATGATACAGAAGTCAAAACCTAGTGTTGGGGAAATACCATCAGTATTTAAAGAATATAACATCTTTCTTCAGAGTAAAGCTTTTTTTTTTAACTGATGAATATTTAAACCCTCTGCTTTGTTCTGCCCCTCACAAAATCTGTGATTTTATTGGTTTAGAGCTCTACTGGTGTAGATACACTCCCATAAATAGTATCATAAGGCTGCAGATTTAGAGTCGGAAGAGACCTTTCTTTTCTGGGGGAAAGGATGCAATCCGGGTTAAGTAACTTGCTCAGGGTCATGTTACCAATGATCATCTGAGGCCAGATTTGAACTTTGGTTCTCCTGAGTCCAGGACCATGCTCAATCCACTGTGCCAAATAGCTACCCCATTAGAAAAGACCTTTCTTCCTTCCTTCCTTCCTTTCTTTTTCTTTCTTTTCTTCTCTTCCTCCCTTCCTCTCTCTTTTCCTTCCTTCCTTCCTTTCTTTTTATTTTGTCTCTTCCTTCCTTCCTTCCTTCCTTCTTTCCTTCTTTCCTTCCTCATAAATAGCATTCTATTTTTTCCAATTACATGTAAAGACAGTTTTCAACATTCATTTTTATAAGATCTTGAGTTTCACATTTTTCTCCCTTCCTTCCTTCCCTTCTCCCTCCCCAATATGGCAAGCAGTGTAATATAGGTTATATACATGTAATCATGGAAATATATTTCCATGTTAGTCATGCTGTGAAAGAAGAAATAGAATGAAAGAGAAAAATCACCAAAAAAAGTGAAAATAATATTCTTAGATCTGAATTCAGACTCCACAGTTCTTTCTCTCGAGGTAGGTAGCATTTCTTGTCATGAGTCTTTGGAATTTTCTTGTATCATTGTATTGCTTGGAGCTAAATCAATCATAGTTGATCACTGCACAGTGTTAGTGTTAATGTGCACAATGTTCTCCTGGTTCTGTTCACTTCACTCAGCATCAATTCATGTAAGTTCTTCCAGGTTTTGCTGAAATTCACCTGATCATCATTTCCCATAGCACAATAGTAGTCCATTACCACAACTTATTCAGTCATTCCCCAAATGATGAGTATTCCCTCAATTTCCAACTCTTTGCCACCATGAAAAAGAGCAGCTATAAATATTTTGTGGGTCCTTTTCCTTTTTTATGATCTCTTTGAGATATATATTTACCAGTAGTATTGCCAAATCAAAAGGTATGAACAATTTGATTGCTCTTTGGGCGTAATTCCAAATTGTTTGCCGGAATGGCTGGATCAGTTCACAACTCTGCTAACAATGCATTAATGTTCAAATTCATATCCCCCTTTGAGAGCTTTGTATTATAAGCATTTTGACATTGTCCTCTTTTGAGTTTGTGTTTTGATCTGCCCTGTAGCCATAGTAGTTTTCCATGGTCAGGACTCTTTTTTGCTAACTTTTTACAGTTGAGCTCTGCTCTTGTGGTAGAGGGGACCACCGACCCAAGCTTCTTGCACTGGGGGCTAGGGATCTAGTCACTGGTGTTCTGTGTTGGAGCCTCTGGGGCTGTTGACTTGCCAGCTGCACTAGTGTGGCCTGTTCTATTTGATCCTCTTGGTCACTGGGTTCTGGGGCCGACAATCTACCTGCTGCACTGGTGTTGGAAGCCTCACATCTGGCCTGCAGAGTCCATGGGAGCATGGTTGTTCATCTGTGCTGTGCTCTAAGAGCCTC
Organism: Pseudocheirus occidentalis; assembly: GCA_028646575.1. Taxonomy (NCBI): domain Eukaryota; kingdom Metazoa; phylum Chordata; class Mammalia; order Diprotodontia; family Pseudocheiridae; genus Pseudocheirus; species Pseudocheirus occidentalis. The sequence goes on along the minus strand of CM053597.1, from coordinate 122,231,439 downwards.
CTGCTGGCTTGCCTGGACACTGCTTGTGCTGGTCTGCTCTCTTTTTACCCAAGTGAGACAGATCTTTCCTGAAGTCCTTCTAAGTTATCTTGGACTGGAAAATTGGTTCACTCCATCTTTGTGTCAGTTCTGTTGCTCCAGAATTCTTTTAGAGGGTTGATTTAATGTTGTTTCCAAGAGAAACTAGGGAGAAGCTCAGGCAACTTCTTGGCTTCTCTTCTCAATCTTGGCTCCACCCCTGAGACTTCTCAAAATTATCAAATCCAACCTTTATTTCACAGAAGAGAAAAGTGAAGCTCAGAAAGGCAAAGTAAACAGGCAAGTCAGTATTTAATATGTAACTTACTAATCTTTTGTCTCAAGTAATTTTCCTTTATAATTTTTTGTAATATAAATCTAGAAAACTAGGTTTTGATCAAGTGCATTGGCATTCAAATGGAGCTACTTGAGTATAACTTTAAAAACCAAATCACTTTGTCTTTCGCTGATTGACCAATAATAGGTCAGTCCAAGCCTCACTTGCTCGTTTTTTTTTTTTATTGTTTCAATTGCTAAGAGTGAATGTCAATAGCAATTGTTTCTTTTCTAACAGAAAACTCTGAGGGTCTTCCCCTCCCAGACTGATTCTTTTATGAAAGCAAACCAGACCACCTTTTGCCTTTTGTTGGTCTATCTACTTATCTGTCTCTCTATCTATTTCTGTCTCAATTCTTGCCTAGTCTTTATTCACTGAATGGATGTTATCTCAGACAAACAGACCTGGAAAAGACCTTTGCTTTAAAAGGCAAAGGTCTCCCACTGCATCCTGGGCTATCTCTGGTTATCCCTACATATGTCTTGGTACTGGATTCTGATGACCCTCTTGGAGAAAGTGAGGTTGATGACTTTGCACAGGTCTACCTCACTGACATTCAATTCACTTGCAAGTCAATGTATCACCCGGCAGATATCATCGGTCCACTTAGAGAATGAAGGACAAACATCAACAACAACAACAATATATTCTTAGAGTTCCTGGTCTTCCTGGAAGGTTTAATGACTTGACCACAGTCATACAATTGACAAATTCATCAACAGGTATTAATTAAGCATCTACAGTATCCCAGGCATTGTGCTAGGCACTGCAAGTACAAGTACAAAGAAGGAATTAATTCTTAATTACAAGTAGCTTACATTCTAAATGTAAAGAAGAGCATATATAAAATATATATGGCATAAAATTATAGGTAATAAATACAAATATTTATAAGATAGTCTGGAAGGGAGGAGACTAGTAGTTGCTGGAAGTTGGGGGCACACTTAGAAAAGGATTCATCTAAAATATGGTGCATGAACTACATCTTAAAGACTCTGAGAGAAGGTAGGAGGAGAGTACATTCTAAGCATGTAGGACAGCTAACTCAAAGGCACAGAGATAAGTGATAAGAGCATAGAGCTCAGAGCAGTTTTGCTAGATCAGAGTATGGAAGGCAGCAATTTCCTAAAGATTCATTAGGCCCAGGTTGTATGGCTTTAAAAATTACATAGAGGAGTTGATACTTGATTACAGAAGTAAGAAGCCAATTCTAACAATGGAATGTGTTCATTAGAAGAATCACAGCCAGGACAAGTCTCAGGCAAAACTGAAGAATTTGAGGTCAGGTCTTCCTGACCACAATGATGTTCCTCTACTCAAGGAGCCATGGTGACTTTTCAGTATTTCTAAGCCCTAGTAAACATTTCTTTTAATGAGTTACTTTGACCAGCCTTCTTAGCATGAACCTTTTTGTATTTCCCTAAATTTCAAATGATAATTAACCAACATATCACTGGCTCCACATGCAGAGCTTTTCCAGACTGATACCATCTGCCCATGCAACACTGACATAGGCTTCAGGTACCCGTGTCACATTCATGCTATGATGAACACCAGAAATGGACTGTAGGGGTTTTAGGACTGGGCACAGATCAAAACCTTTATTATTCTGTTTTACAGATTAGTTCCTGATCTGCATCATTGGACAGAGTTTCTATACCCAGGAGTTCCTTTTGATGGTGTTCAGTTATTTTTCAGTTATTTCTGACTCTTTGTGACACTATTTGGAGTTTTCTTGGCAAAGACTCTAAAATGGTTTACCATTTCCTTCTTCATCTCATTGTATAGATAAGCAAACTGAAGGAAACAGGGTTAAGTGACTTGCCTGGGTGATGAGGTTAAAGTTAGAGGTGCTCAGGACCCCCAAATACCAATACACCAGGTCCTGCAGAATGAATTTGACTCAAGTCTTCTCAGCCAAAGAAAAGTAAAGCTAATTAAAAATTTGCCTCTAATGGATACAGAGCAACTCTATGCTAGACAATTGTATGGCACTCTTACACACATGGGGAGATGGGGTCTTATATACAGAAAGGTTGTGGGAGGAATCTAGAAGTGGTCTAGAGGAGGAGCTTGGGGAGGAGTTAATGAGGTCAATGAGTGATTAAGAGTGGGAAGTTGCTGGAGGCTATGTGGAGCCAACTGACAATGGTGGGGTAGGACAGTTGAAGGGTGGATTGACATTTTGAAGCTAGGTTAGTAACAGAGGTTTGGGCCCAGCCACAATGAAAGGCTTATGGCCTCATGCAAATGCTCATCAAATGGGAAGATTTAATCAAAGCTCAAGGGGGTTCCCAGAGTCTGCCTTTCACTCATCACAGGGTCACACTAGGGAGTGTCTGGGGCCACATTTGAATTCAGAAAGACAATTCTTCTTGACTCTAAACCCAGTATTATATCCACTGTGCTACCTAGTTTCCTTTGAGTTTCTTATACTGATGAAATTACATATGCAAGTGAAAATAAAATTATTTTGCAGTGGCTAGGTGGAGCAGTGACTAGGGCACTGGCCCTGGAGTCAGGAGGATCTGAGTTCAACTCTGGCCTCAGACACTTAACACAAATGTAGCTGTATGACCTTGGGCAAGTCACTTAACCCCAATTGCCCTTCATTCCACCCTCTAAAAAGAAAAAAAAACTTAAAAAAAGAAAAAGAAATTATATATATATATTTAAAGTACCTGATCTCTGAGAATCCTCTCTATTAAATGAGTCTATAAAAAATCTATTAAAATCTATTAGGAATAAAAGTACATCCTGATCCCTAAAGAGATAAAATTTTACAAGAACATATAACATTTCCTGTCTAATCAGTATATTAACAGTATAAAATTGTTTTGAGCTGATCCTGATACAATCAATATGTGAGTGTGTGTGTGTGTGTGTGTGTGTGTGTGTGTGTGCACGCGCGCGCATTCACTAAAGGAGCTAAAGAGCTTAATGTATCTACCAACTGCTATTTTCATAGCTTAGGAAAATAAAATATTGAAAGGCAAGAACTTAAGGTGAATGGAAATTTATCTAATTCACAATCAAATTAAAAAGCTACAGGCCTAGAGCCAAAGAATATTCATGGTTCTGACTTTTTTTTTCCAGTGCCTTACAGTTAAACACTCAGAATTCTTTTTAAGTACCATCCTATTCAACCTTTTGAAATGAAGGATTTGCCTTTTAATGAGAAATCTGCATTTCATCCTTAAAGATGGAACACAATGTCCTTGGCTTAGTTGTTCTCTAAAACAGTAAGCTCTTTCACAAAAAGTGAAGGCACAGATTGCAGCAAATTTATTTCAGGGATGGCAGACTAAAAGCATGTTCTCACAACAAAGCAGGTTTCCTTTGAACCTGCTAAACACCATATTCTCCTAAGGCATAAGCTTCTCCTTGGTAGGGTGTTGGCATTATTGGCTTCTCCATTAAGTTTCTGCCAGTGACTATAAAATAACTCCTCTCAGAAAGTCTCTGCTGTTGCTCGATTGTTTTGGTTGTGTCCAACTCTGTGTGACCCCATTTGGAGTTTTCTTGGCAGAAACACTGGAGTAGTTTATCATTTACCTCTCTAGCTCATTTTGCTGATGACGAACTGACTCAGACAGGGTTATGTGACTTGCCCAGCATGACACATCTATTAAGTTTTAAAATTCAGGCTGAATTCTAGAAGATGAGTCTTCTGACTCCAGGTCAGGCACTCTCTCCACTGCACCACATAGCTGCCCATGACCAAAGGTAGCAATCCAATTTAACTAACACTATCATAAGCACTTCTGTGTGATGAGGTTGCTTTCAATTTTGACAGCCCATACCTGTACTGCCACAATAATGTGTTCACTTGATAGTCAATCATTTATTTTTTTTTTCTTTTTCCCCTTTGTTTAGGCATCTTATTTCTATTTGAATATATATTTAATAATAAGTATCTTATTAAAATTTGCCAAGTTTTAGAAATTATTTTGATTTCGTCTTGGGGAAATGTATGTACATAATGAGTCTATGTGTATATAATCACAGAGCCAATTTAAATGTCAGATTACAAACTCATTTGAATGTTTTAAATATTTTTCTCTGTTCTTGAAAAACATTTCTCAAGAATTTTCTTACCAAGGCAGTTTGTAAAAGGTTCATGTTACCAAACACTGCTAGGAATACAACTATATGTAGAATAATTTTTTGTTACTTTATGACTTTGGTTCGGTACTTGAGTACTTAAAATTCTTTTCCTCCTCCTTTACCTTATGTTTTTTCCCTAAAATTAGGATGCATTGCTACTTGGTGGCATAAGATTAATTGGTCTGTTTATGTGTTTGTGTGTATATGTATATGTCTACAAATATTTGTGACACATCTACCATGTGCCAAGCATTGTATTTGTGAATCATCTACCTACCATCTGTCTGTCTATCTATCTTTCTATCTATTTATTATCTATCTAACTATTAGTTTGCTAGTTGGTTCAATGTATTGCAATCATCATGGAACTTAAAGAAAAACTGCATTAAGTCTTTACTGAGCATATTTTAATTAATCCACTTAAGGTATTACGGCCTAACCTAAGACAAATAAAGGTAAGAACATTGAGACAAGACAACAAGGGCCAGGTGGTAAGAATAAGGCAAATGCATTGAGTCATGGGGATAGCTAGGTGGCATGGTGACAGAGAACTGGCCCTGGAGTCAAGAGGACATGAGTTCAAATCTGGTTTCAGACACTTAACACTTACTAGCCATGTGACCTTGGGCAATTCACTTAACCCCAATTGCCCTGCCTTTCCTCCTCCAAAAAAGCAAAAAAAAAATTTAAAAAAATGAATAGGGCAAATGGAAATCTTTCTAGAGTATAGGGACCTGCTGCCATAACCCTTAAGAAGCTAGGGTCATCTTTAGGGTCATCCTTAAACCATTATGAAACACTGGAAAAAGATTTCAGGAGTACGTATGCATGTGTTTGTGTGCATGTGTCTATGTGCATGTGTGTGTGTGTGTGTGTGTGTGTGTGTGTGTGTGTGTGTGTGTGTGTGACTTGCCCAGTATGACACAGCTATTAAGTTTTAAAATTCAGGCTGAATTCTAGAAGATGAGTCTTCTGACTCCAGGTCAGGCACTCTCTACACTATACCACCTAGCTGCCCATGACCAAAGGTAGCAATCCAATTTAACTAACACTATCATAAGCACTTCTGTGTGATGAGGTTGCTTTCAATTGTGACAGCCCATACCTGTACTGCTTTGCTGATGTACATACAATGAAATCTTTCAAACAAAGCATTCCATAGAATATATGTCGCGATAATGTGTTCACTTGATAGTCAATCAAGTGTGTATGTGTGATGGATGTATTCTATCTCTCTTTGTCATCTATATATACATCTATATTATAGATAGTCAGTTAGGTAACACAGTGGATAATGTATAGGTCTTGGAGTAAGGAAGAACTGAGTTCAAAACTTTCCTTAGACAATTATTAACAGTGTGATCCTTGGCAAATTACTTAACTTTCTTTTGCAACTTCAGTTTTCTCAGCTATAAAATAGAGATAATAGTATTACCCACTTCATAATGTAATTATGAGGGCCTAGTAAGATAGCATATGTCAAGCTCTTTGCAAACCTTAAAAATCTCTATAAATATTAGAGCAACAGAATAGCAACAGAAACTCCTCCTCCTCTTCCTCCTTCTCCTCCTCCTCTTCCTCTTCCTCTTCCTCCTCCACTTCTCCTCCTCCTCCTACTACTACTCACACATGCAAATATATGTGTACATGTAGCACCATTACTGATTTATGAAAAGTTAAGATAATGAAGTCATATATTTTAAAATAACTTTTAAAAAAGTCCTTGTTTGATTCTTCATAATATTTGGACTTCCAAATGATATAGCAATCCCTTATGTAGGATTTAAACAATCATCCCTTCAAGTGATTGTTTTGGGGGTATAAAATACCAAAAGTCTTTCATTTAAATGATTGTATTAGGGTGAGAATCATAACTGAAATCTGTGCCTTTAAATGATTTTCAAGAGAGGATTAGCAGAGGAGCTCTAGGAACTTAAAATGTGAAAGAAAAAAAAATTGAAAGTACTTTCTACATATTATTCTAATACTTGAGTTCTTTTGGCTTATGAGATATATCAGTAACAAATTCAGGAGGTTGGAGAAAGTTAAGTCCTGTTCTTCCCCTCCGTTGTAACAGTTATCCCTTGCCTCTTCTATAAGGGATGATTAACCGAAATCTGCCTCTCCCTGTCTCTTCTCATTCTAATCCTTGACCACCTCAGATTTTCACCTTTTAAAGTATCATTCCTTCCTATTTAGTTGATCCTATGCCCTCTATGAACTCATATACACACATACTCAGATATGTATCATATGCATATATACCCTCCTATATAGACATATGTGTAGGTATACCTATAAATTCATTTGTATTCCCTTCACCTATCCTTATATTAAGAAAAGTTTCATAAGCTACCATTATTGTTTTTCCATATCGGCATGAAAATAGTTCAACATTGATAAGTTCCTTATGATTTCTTTCCCATGTTTACCTTCTCATGCTTCTTGTGTTTGAATGTCAAATTCTCAGTTCGGTTCTGGTTTTTTCAGCAAGAATGCTTGAAAGTCCTCAACCTCACTGAATGCCCATATTTTCCCCTGAAACATTATACTCAGTTTTGCTGAGTAGGTGATTCTTGGTTTTAATCCTAGCTCCCTTGATCTCGAGACTATCATATTCCAGGACCTTCGATTCCTCAGTGTAGAAGCTGCTGGATCCTGGGTTAGTCTAATCAGGTTTCCACAGTATTCAAATTGCTTCCTCTTGGCATCCTGTGATATTTTCTCCTTGATCTGGGGACTCTGTAACCTGACTATAACATTTCTAGGAGTTGTCTTTTGGGGATCTTTTTCAAAAGGTGACTGGTGGATTCTTTTCAAGTTCTGTTTTGCCCTCTGATTCTAAAATATCAGGGCAATTTTCCTTGAGAGTTTCTTGAAGGATACTTTCTAAGTTCTTTTTTTTGATCATGGCTTTCAGGTAGTCCAATAATTTTTAAATTGTCTCTCCTGGATCTATTTTCCAGGTAAGTGGTTTTTTTTTTCAAGGAGATATTTCACATTGCCTTCTATTTTTTCATTTGTTTGTATCTGTTTAATAGTATCTTGGGAAAGGGTCAAATTTACTCTCATTGAATTTGGCTTAGGGAAGGAATGACATAAACTCTAAACTGGGTATCTTGCCACATAGGACAGTAGTACGGATGGGGATGAAAGGTGGGCTGATGGAGGGTGGGCTGATATGG
>CM053597.1:122207521-122223292 GCA_028646575.1 Pseudocheirus occidentalis | reverse complement strand
CATATAATCAGTCTCTCACAATATGTCCACTGTGGAGATGTTCTGCATAATTACACATGTACAACCTGTATGGAATTGCTTGTCTGTCTATTTGAGGGTGGGTGATGAGGGAAGAACTGAAGTAATCTAGAATTTAAAGTTCTACAATCAAATGTTAAAATAGATAGATAGATAGATAGATAGATAGATAGATAGGTAGATAGATAGATAGATAGATAGATAGATAGATAGATAGATAGATAGATAGATAGATAGATGGACGGACGGACGGACAGACAGACAGATAGATAGATAGATAGATAGATAGATAGATAGATAGATAGATAGACAGACAGATGGATGGATATAATAATTATTATTAACTACGTGCAAATTAGAATTAAGATATAAAGGAACTGGGGTAGGGAGACCCATCCTGCCCTACCAGAAAGTTAGAGGGATGATGGACGAGGACATAAGAGACTGGGGGAGGGGCTTTATAGTGGCATCACTGTTTTGGGGTTGTGGGTAGGGAAAAGAGGAGGAGAAAATTTATAACTCAAAATGTCATGGAAATGAATGATGTAAACAAGAAAATAAATAAAAGAATTTTTAAAAAGACATAGGACTGAATAAATAAATTAATTTAGGTAAAAAAAATTAAGTCAACAAACACTTATTAAATGTTTACTATGTACAAGGGGTTGTGACAAGAATAAGAAAGCTGTATATTTGGCTGATACGACATGTTTGAGCATATTAAAGATCTAGGGAAAAGAAAGCTAGAAAATAATTGGGAGAGGGCTAGTAGATGATGACAGTCTTTTGGATGATATGCCAAATAATTTATTTTTAATTTAAAATGCATTTTCCTAAAGGTTCAAACTCAAGGCAATAAGAATAGTAGGTACCTGATAAATATTTGTTGAACTGAAGTGAATGCTCATGAACAAGAAAACAGCATGATCAAAATGATTCTTGTGAAAAACATAGAAGGTAATTAGTGATATCAATACCTACATGACCTTAAAAACCAAGTCTTCCATTATTCAGAAAGCTTGTAAGTTCAGATAGGATGATTTGTGCTGTCCCATGTTTAGAAAAGAAGAAAGGGGAAGAGAGAGAGAGAGAGAGAGAGAGAGAGAGAGAGAGAGAGAGAGAGAGAGAGAGAGAGAGAGAGAGAGAGAGGAGACAGAGAAAGAGGGAGAGGGAGAGGAAGACTTGTGGAGTGTATTTACAAAAAACCATTGAATACATTTGCAAAACACAACCTCATAGAAATGAATTTACAAGCACTTTAGATATAGGAGAATAAAGTTGTTAAAATGCAACCTCTTGAGCACTGTCTAGATGTTTTTTTAAATGTTCATTTTGTTCAAGGCCACTACAAGTCAGAAATCAAGTCTAAAGTCAAACTCAAATTTGTTCCACACATGAGGAAAGTCAAGATCATGGTCAAGGTTACTTAGAATTCCTTGTAGTCTCCTAAAATGCATTATATCATTCGTCCCTTTACTTAAGAATATGAAATCAGATTAGCAAATGCCAAGAGAAATAAAGATTTACAAAGTATAGCAAATATGTTTGCTAGAAACTGAATACAAATACATATTTTGAATTTTGTAATATAATTCTAAGCTATTGTCTCATTTTTGAGCAAATAGGAAGCATTCAAAATGGTCCTGTTCTTTTCATGTAATGAGGGGCTTCAATACTCTTTGTAAATTTGGAAAAATTAGTATTCTGGCCATCAAACACTATTGCCTAGGATATTCTGGACAAATTTATGACGGGTTATTTTTTTTTTAGTTTCTCACAAGAATATTGTAAATGAGATGTTTAACCTGGATTTTTCAGTATGAGAACTCTCTCTAGACTTAGTTGAATGTGGTAGATTTAGCAGCAATTAATGTTAATGCATATAACTTAAAGTAATAAATCTAACCCTTATGTGCCATTTAAAAGTGACATTAAGGAGAATTAATTCATTGCTTTAAAAAAAAGGCTGGCTTCAAGTTGTAATTTCCCTTCATAAATGCACTGAAATTCCTGAAAGGTATATGCATACTAATACATGTGTGTACACATGCATACATGAACACATATGTAGAGACCTGTTTGTTATTCATGTATAAACATATATGTGGCAGTTACATGGTATATTGGATGGAGAGCCAGCCTTGGAGTCAGGAAGAATTGAGTCACCTATGGTCTTTGCCTTTGGTTACATCTGAATTGTTTTTGCCACAAATACCTTAATCTGTTAAACTGCAGTAATATGCTTGGGTGTGTCCTGGTTAGTTCCCTAGAAATGTTAACTTAGGGAATCAGTGGATACATCTAGGTATGCCAGTGCAAATCACTTCAATATTTAGTACAATTACTAGTTAGGTTTTTGCCAGGTTCATGTCCCCTGTGGGATAGACAAGATAGTTGTGAATGAAACATATTTAATAATAGTTTGCACTATTATTTTCAGTGTAGCAGGAATCAGCACGATATAAAGATAAGGTGGTAGAGTGCTAGAACCTGGAAGAGTCCAAATTTCACACACTAAGTCCCCACAAGCAATAATGGTGAAGTAAATCAAAGGGAAAGATTTATACATTTCTCCATCCAGATCAAAATTTCACAAAAGACAATCAGAAGCCTATGGAGAAGAAAAAGAAGAATCTAAGGCCCAAACCTATGTTCAGCCACTAGGAAATATGAGTCAAAACCTTAGTATTCTTATTTTTGGAAAGGCCGTGTCTAAGTATATCATTTAATGAACACCTGACTCCTTGCCCCACTCCACCTTCATCTCTAAGTATAGGAGGATCTAGAATCTGAGGCCTGATATATGAATAAACAATAAAATTCCTAACACGGTGAAGAAATGTCGTGGATTTAAAGAAGTCTGAGATAATAATTCTAAGAATTTAGTCTACAAATCCAAGAAAAATCCCAAAGAAGAAAGAATGGGCTGGACATGATGTTCATATTATGGAAGAATTAGGGAAAAAATGAATCAAGAGATACAAAATTTAAGTTTTCATTAAATAAGGAGTAGGGACAAAGGAGTGGGAAAGAGAACAAGTCTATTAGGTTCGAAGTTGCAGCTAGGTAACAAAACTAATATGGTACACTGGGTCTGGATTCAAGAAGCTCCCAGTTCAAATCAGTCTCAGATGCTTACTAGCTGTGTGGCCCTAGGCAAATCCCTTAACATCTTCTGCCTCAGCTTCCTCAAGTGTAAAATGGGAGTGCTAATCACTTTTCCTTTCAAGGTTGTTGTGAGAATAAAGTGAAAAAAAATTTCCAAAGTACTCAGCACTGTGCCTGGCACACAGTACTATATAAATGTGAACTATGATCAGGTATCATCATCAAATGTCTTAAAAAAAGAAGTCTCAAAAATTAGAAAAGAAAGCAATGGACCCATGAGAAAGGAGATTTATTGGAAAACAAATGTAAAAAAAAATTTAAAACATTCGAAAATGTAATGTATCAAAACCAATTAAAAGTCTCATTATATTTTAAAGAATCATGAATCAAAATTGCTCAGATCAATTTAAAACACAGTAGTAATTGCTTCAACCATTTTGACGTCTATTTGTTAATGCTGACTCACTGATTTTTGTATGTCTGTTTTGTATGTTATAGAGCGTGAATTTTAAAACAATAAGCATTCAATTTCAGAATTCATTTACATTAGTGAATATCGTGCTAAGACAAGAGAGGAGAAAACTTAAAGTGGATGTGATATCTGCTACACGTCTTAGAAAGTCTCTGCAAAAGCAGTCTATACTGGGCCAGATAGAGCAGGGTTAAAGAGATATTTGAGGCCAATATCTGCTCAAATAATTGCAGAGAGGCAAATATCTGCTCGAGAGGAGGAAAGCATTCTAAACAATTTTAATTCTCCAACAGTGGAATGGGGCACTACAGGAAATGGGGGATTTTATTCTCCTCAACTTCTTCAATTAGTGTCTGGAATATCACTTGTTAGGGTTGCTACAGGGAGGATTATTGATAATGTACTGGTTGAATTAGCGTAGTCTTTGAGGCCTCTTCTAATTCTGAGAGTCTGTGATCAACAGCTACATACGTCTTATCTTCTTCAAATGAAATATTTTTTTATGGTTGCTTTTAACATTTGTGTAAATGAGTGATAAAAAATGGATTGATAAGGAGGAATTTTTGTTGTTTCTAGTATCTTTAATGCAGTCAATTACCTAAAATTTAAATGCAATAAAATAAAAATACCATCTTAAAAGTTGAATTGTGTGACCCTGTTTGGGGTGTTCATGGCAAAGATATTGGGCTGGTTTACCATTTCCTCCTCCAGCTCATTTTATAGATGAGGAAACTGAGGCAAACAGGATTAAGTGACTTACCCAAGGTCACACAGGTAGTAAATGTCTCAGAGCAGCCACTGAAACAACTAATTGCCTTTCCCAAGATGGGCAAGAACATCCTGCTCTGTACAGGTTGCCAGAGGCTAGCCATTTTGTCTAGGTTTAAAGGAGGGAAATAAGCATTTTATTTAGCACTTATTATGTACCAGACAATGTTCTAAGTTCTTTTTTACAAATATTATTTTATGCTCACAACAACCCTGGGAGGTAGGTGCTATTATTATCCATATTTTATGGATGAGAAAACTGATACAAACAGAAGTTCAGTGATTTGCCCAGGGTCACACTGCTAGTCTGTGTCGAGGGTCAGATTTGGACTCAGTTCTTTCTGTTTTAAGGCCCAGCACTCTATCCAATGTGCCACCAACTGTCTCCCTTATGGTACCCTTACTCCCCTGTTGAAAGAAGTGAGATTCCACTCACGTAGAATTAGTTAAATAAGGAGCAAATCCACCAAAGAAATAAAAATTTTGTAAAAAAAAAAAAAGAGACTTAAAATAATTGTACAAACATGTTCTCTACTTCATGAATTATTCAAAATTAGCATTTCATATATAACTCTCTTTCCCTAGTCCACATTCCCCACTAGAAATCAAAGACTTAAATTAGCATAAGGAATCTCTATCTCTCACTCCCCTGCTTGAGTTTCTGAATCACCAACTCATCTAATAGGTAGTAAAAGTTTAATATCTTTAGCTGAAGTTTTATTTTTTTAATCCATTTTTTGTCCCCCAAGGTTCAATGATGGCTAATGCTGACCTTCTTCTCTTAGGGGGCCTCAATATGACCTCCTCAAATAAGGAGACTAGATTTGTTTCTGTCACTCTGTGGCTTCTGTAGCTCTAAAATTTGTTTAGTCATATTTTACAGGTATTGGAGGTAGTTGGTGCAGGAGCTCACACAATTTCCTCCTTCTACTCTGCCATCTTGGCTCTGCCCCCCCCCCCCAATTTTCTTAAAAACTGTCCAATTATTAATGAGAATCTTAGACATACATTTTCCATATATAAAAGTAATCAGTCTGTCCTTATGGATCCCTTATAACCAGTCTTTGTTATACACCTTATATTTATTTTGGTTCTTGTATGTCAAATCATCTATTAAGTTCAAGTTTTTTTTTCTTTTAACAAAGCATTGAAAATCTGAGAGTTTATCAAATGTCCATTTTTTTTCATTCAATATAATATTTAACTTTGCAAGGTATGATATTTTTGGCAAGAGGCCTAGTTCTTTTGTTTTTGATATGTTGTGTGCCAAGACCTGCAGTCCTTTAATGTTTCTGGTGCTATGTCTTGTGTGATTCTAATTGTGACACCATCATATTGAAATTGTTTTATTCTTAATGCTTTTAATAGTTTTTCCTCAATCTGGAGATTTTGGAGTGTGACTGTATTATTTCTATGAGTTTTCCTCATAGGATCCCTTTTAAGTGGTGATAGAGGATTTATTTTCCTCTTCTGTTTCTATTATACCCTACCACCCTTTGTTCTAATGGTTCAGAACAATTTTAAAAATTATTTCTTGTGTTACTGTATTGTGATTCTTTTTTGATCATAACATTAAGTCAGTCCAATTATCTCTGAATTTTCTCTTCTTGATCAGTTTTTCAAAGCCACTTTCCCTAGCATTTCTTTTAGTTAGTTGCCTTGATATTCTGGACCTTTTGTTCTTCCAAATGAATTTTGCTACTGTTTTTTCTACCTGTACAAGGTAATTTTTTGGTAGATTGATTGCTTTGGCACTAAAAGTGTAATTTAATTTAGGTAAGATTATCATTTTTATTATATTAGCTTGACCCAGCCATGAGCAATTGATGTCTTTCCAATTAGTCAGATCTGATTTTATTTGTGTGAAAAGTATTTTGTAATTGTGTTCATATAAGTCCTGGGTTTGTTTTGGCAGGTAGATTCCCAGATATTTTATAATGTCTGCAGTAACTTTAAAATGAATTTCTCTTTCTATCTCTTGCTGTTGGATTTCATTAAAGATATATAGGAATGCCAGTTCATATTTTTCTTGGAGGTTTTCGATGCAGGAGTTCTGACTTTGCTGTTTTACTCCTACTCCATGTCTTGATTCTTTTTGTCCCCCCAAAAAGGATTCTGTCATCTGTTTGTGCTTCTGTTGATTACTCATATTGGCAGGCAATTACTTTACTTTTGAGATCTTTGCCAAGGTAGAACTCTGTTTCCAGAATGGAGAGAGCTACATCCCAAATTGATGGGGTTTTTGAAGCTACCAGAGCTATTAGACGTGTTCCCTCTCTACAGCCCCCACATATTCTGGCTCACTGGTCTCACACCTCATCACCATTACCCAAGACCTAGATCTGTATCCAAGCAGGTCAAAGCAAGAGTGATTACCCTCTGAATGGTCATTTGGTTCCCCTACAATCTGCAGGCCAGGAGCTCTGGAAGCAGCCATGTGTCAGCTGGTGCAGCCACTGCATCTCTTCTGCTTCTTGCCCTGGGGGTAGCAGCTGGACCATGCTCCCCGTGTTTCAACAAAGTTCCACACTGACCTTTTACTTTGTCTTTGGCATTTGTGGAGTGAGAAGTCTGGAAACTATTACAGCTGATGATGATTTAGTCTTGTGAAGTCTACTACAGCCCCAGTTGGTCAGGATCACCCTGGGGATAGAAGTGTGGCCCAGATGGACCTGTGCTCAGCTCTCAGCATCCAGCGATGGGCCCTTCCTGCTGTCCTGCAGGCTTCCTTCAGTGGAATATTTGTTTCTCTCACTGTTTAGGTTCTGTGGCAATAAAGTTTGTTTAGAGTCATTTTTTACATGTATTAGAGGAGATGGAAGCCAGAGCTGTGTGGAAGTCCTGCTTCTACTCTGCCATCTTGGCCTCACCCCCTTAATCCTGTCTTATGATTTGCTATGCTCATAACATGCTTTTATTTCTTACTAACTTTGTATTTAAATTCCAACATTTAAGTTTATGATACGTTTTTGATTCATTATCTCTGTTTGTGCTCTGGTATTTGAGTCTAAAATGAAAATTTGAAAAAATGCAGTTGATCTATGAATGATTTTGTGACCTGAACATGTTTAGGAAAAGCCTCTTTACAAAGCTTTTTTTTTGCTTTGCTTTTGCAGACTTTAAACATATTTTGCTGAAGCCTCCACTGATTATTAAAAACATTTTGTTCCCATGTTCTGTCAAAAGGTTAAGGATTTTTCGAAATGGGAATGTTTTCTCTAAGAAGGATTTCTCTTTACATTCTACCTGTCATAGAATTAAAAAATTATAATGGACCTTGGATACTATTTATTCCATCCCATACTTTTAAAAGAATCCCTTCTTACATGAGGATATCCACTTTAGACCTTCACTAAAGGAGGAACATATTTCAATGCTTGCTACCCATGTTCTTAGACAATCACAAACTCTCTGAGTCTATTTTCTCATCATTGAAATAAGAAGTTTGTGCTAGATAGCCTCTGTGGTCCCTGCCAGCTCTGCATCTAGTATCCTAGTCTAGCTGTACCTTAGAGAGTAGCCCATTCCACTTATGGACAGCTATAATTGCTAGGAAATTGTTTTCCTGTTATTAAACCTACAAATGCCTCTTTAAAATTTTCATTATACCTAGTTCTGTCTTCTTGAATGAAAAAGAAAAAGATCTAAGAACTTTTTTTCAATAGATAGTCTTTTAAATACTTGAAGATGGCTATCATATCATCTTTTTCTTTTTTGGGGGGGGGGAGACAAGGCAATTGTGGTTAAGTGACTTGCCCAAGGTCATACACCTAGTTGTGTCAAGTACCTGAGACTGGACTTGAACTCAGGTCCTCCTGACTCCAGGGTGGGTACTCTATTCACTGTGTCACCTAATTGCCCCCTGTCATATCATCTTGAAGTTTTCTCTTGGTTGAATACCCCCAGTTCCTTTAAATAATTCTCATATAGGATATAATCAATGCCTACTACTACTCTCTAGATGCCTTCTAGATTATGTATAGCTTTACTAAAATTGCCAAAACTAAACACTCTACTCAATACTCTCATCTTGATTAATTTGGACTACAAGACTATTATATACCTATTCTTAGACATTGCGTCTCTCTTACTGTACTTCAATGTCTTTGTTGTCATACTCAAACCATAAAGAATTTACAATCCTCTCTGTCTCTCCCTCTCCCTCTCGTTCTCTGTCTCTGTCTCTCTGGTCTTCTTTTCTTCTTCCTTCTTCTTCTTCTTCTTCTTCTTCTTCTTCTACTTCTTCTTCTTCTTCTTCTTCTTCTTCTCCTTCTCCTTCTTCTTCTTCTTCTTCTTCTTCTTCTTCTTCTTCTTCTTCTTCTTCTTCTTCTTCTTCTTCTTCTTCTTCTTCTTGTTTTCCTTTTCCCTCTGTACCTCACTTCATATACACAATGACACTGGAAATTAGGTTAGGCAAGCATTATGTTCTCTATTTTGGAAATGAAGAAAGTGAAGCTAAGAGAGATTAAGAAACTGTTCCTGAGTCACATATCTAGTAGGTGAAAGAACCAGAACTAGAATCTTGCCTGCTCACTGGAGTTATCTCCATTAATCCACACTTCAGTGATATACATGGAAATGGGATATTGACTCTAATGGAGCATAGCCTTAGATACTCCCTTGAGGTTTAGAGAGATTTTTGCATAGGAAATAGGATACTAGATGCAGAGCTGGAAAGAACCTTCAAGGCTATCTAGTATAATCTTCTTATTGTAAAAATGAGTTTTACTAAAAATAAACTCAGAGAGAGATTGTGATTATTCTAAGGTCACAGACACAGCAAACATTACAGGCTGAAATTGAACCAAGTCTTCTAACTACATAGCCTAGCCAAAAGTAAAACATCTAGTAAGCATTAGAGATGGCATTTGAACACTTGTATTTACTCATGCCTATGTCATATTGCCTTTCCTACAGTTTTATGCCGTACTATACAAATATTTTTAAAAAGAAATAGATAACCAAATACCAAAATCTTTGACACTGACTTGGAATGGTAAAAAACCTAATTTGGGGGCGGCTAGGTGGTGCAGTGAATAGAGCACCGGCCCTGGAGTCAGGAGGACCTAAGTTCAAATCCGGCCTCAGACACTTAACACAAAAACTAGCCGTGTGACCTTGGACAAGTCACTTAACCCCAACTGCCCTCCAAAAATTAAAAAAAAAACCTAATTTGGATTTGGATATTAATGTATCTAACATTCTTGGAGTTCATAACACTTTAAACCAGTGGTTCTTAACTGGGTGTCAAATTTCAGGGGAATCAATAATTTTGCATGGTCAAGAAATGAATATATATTTTCACTGACCTATAACTGAATTTGAGCATTGTATTGCCTTATGGATGGCTATCAACAATAGTAGCATTAGGCCTCTCCAGAGTGCCGGAAGTTTCCATGTCACACACAAAAAAGGTTAGGAATACTTGCTTTAATAAATGTAAATACACTAAATACATAATTCAAGAAGAGTTGTCCAGTTCTCAAGCTTAGCTCCAGATGCTCCTTGTTTCATAAGAATGAAGAGAATCCAGTCCCAGAGTTTCTTATGCTAGTATGATACATTCTATGAATATGCAAAGTGAAAGGCATCAACCTAAAGTAGACTAGCCAGGGGCAATGAATTGTTTGAATGAAAAGGCTATTCATTTCACCTTTTCCTGTTTGAGAGTCAACAAAATCCTTACTAGTGTCAACAAAAGCTTAATGAAGCAGACAGAGCTGGTGGTTGTGTCAGCAAGAATTTATAAGAAGAATTTATTGTAGATAAACCAACACATAGATAGTTGAAAGTTGAGTGTGGAGAACAAAAAGTACAGGGAACATTAACAATCCATCAACTAATAAGTACTAAAGGAAAATAAATTCTTAAAGAAACATGAAAAGTCAGTTCATTTGTTCATTCATTTAGTCATTCATTCAGAACGCCTTTCTAAGTAAACAGTTATGATGTGTGACTTATGGAAAACTACCCTTTCCCCAGCCTAAGAACTTAATTTATAAAATTCTCGATTATGCAGAATATTTTATTTCCAGTTAGGGGTGTCTGTTTTTATTTCACAAAATTAGACAATTCAAAATTTTCATGAATCTCCTAGATGAAAAGGATAATAATATTATTTATAGAGAATATATGTGTTGCATTAAAACATGTTGAGAATTTTGGAAAATAGCTTGAGAAAAGCTGTTCTTTTTAAAGGGTATTTGTGACTCAGTTTTTCATAATGGATAGAATCTTATGTACTCGTGTCTCAACAGTTTCCTTATCAAGATTTCAACTGTTTCATTACCATAGAAATAATGAGTTTCACATAGCAAAAAAGCTGAAACTGTTTCTTTTTTTAAGAAATAAAATAAAAAAGAAATTTTATCTCTGACCTAACTTTTGTCTCAGGTCTCCACACTTCGTTAAAGGATACTCTTTCTCAGCCAGCACTTCCATGGTACAGAGGATATTAGAACTGGAAGAAAACTGAAAGATGATATAGCACAATCCCATTTAACATAAAAACACATATATATATAGGGGAAATATACATACATACATATATACACATATACATATGGGAAAATATACATACATATATACCTATACCTACACATACATATATATATACATACATATATATATACATACATACATACATATACACCCATACACATATGGGGAAAAAATGAAGCCTAGAGTGATGAAGTCCCTCTTCCAAGGTAACACAGCTAGTGGAAGAATTAGCTCTGGAATCCCAGCTTTCAGATTTAGTTTTAGACCCTTTCTATTGCTCCTTAAAGCCTCTCCTCCATGTTTTAAATATGGTTTAGAGATAAATAGAAATAAATATTCAACAGGTACTCAGGAATGTCTGCTTGGACACAGTTGGCCTTCCAATGAACTTAGTTATGTTGCTAAATATATATTTACCCTTTGTAACATAGATGATCCTGTTCACACACCAAGGAGAAAGAAGATGAAATTATACAATTCACATATATATACATTTATATATATGTATGTGTGTGTGTTTAATTTCTGTTCTAACTCTGCTATAACTCTTACTGTGAGATGGTACCCCTCTCCTTATGCCAGAATTATTTGAATAATGAAATCCTTTCAAACGTAGCTTGGCAACTAGTCTAAAACCTCTAGTCTTAGGGACTGTCTGGGACATTAAGTAATTTGAGTAGATTAATACCACAAGGGTGTGTCAAGGGACAGACTTGATCCAAGGTCTCCTTGATTCCAAAGCTGGTCCTCTATCTATTAACCCAAGTGCTTACTTTCATATCCCATGGTCAAGGTTGGATTACAATCAATATTTGTCCTTCAAGTATATAATGAGAGGTAAAAGACTCTACTTCTCTAAAACAAAAAAATTCTCCATGATAAGAGACTTATATAAGAGCTTTTTGACTACAGCTGAATTTATAAGAGGTCTAGTTGTTATTTTGTATTTTCCTGTTTTTTCAGGAAATACTGCTTTCTTCACAATCTTTTAGCACTATTATTTATAAATGAATATTTAAAAGCAATCATGAAGAGCCATCGTTGCAAAATTCCAATACAATTGAATACCATAAAATATCCTGAGCTGATAAAAACTTTTCATTTTGCATTTTTGTTTCTAGAAAGCAGCATTTAGATTGTGAACTGGCCACTGGAGGAGAGAAACCACCAATAATTTTGGAGACCAGGGAACAAGAATGAGAAGCCACATTCAGGTGAGTCATGTCATATAAACAGCTCCACTTAGTAGAACATAACAATGGTTTTGCTATGTTATCAACTAGCAATCAAAATTTGTGTGTATTGTGGCATTTTATCTGCATTTGTGTTTTTAAAATTTTAACCTAAGAA
Organism: Pseudocheirus occidentalis; assembly: GCA_028646575.1. Classification (NCBI taxonomy): domain Eukaryota; kingdom Metazoa; phylum Chordata; class Mammalia; order Diprotodontia; family Pseudocheiridae; genus Pseudocheirus; species Pseudocheirus occidentalis. The sequence goes on along the minus strand of CM053597.1, from coordinate 122,211,075 downwards.
GACAAGAATGTTCTCAAGAATATGTTATAGTTATACACACACAAATATTTTAAAAGTAATACACAGGTGAATGCAGGGAATCAAAAATATCACTGATAGACTTACAGACAAGATTAAAGTGGAAAAAGAGGGAAAACCACCATATTTTGAGGACTGAAGATGTTTCCTAGAGAACACAGTTACCAAGTCAAAAATTTTCAAAATCATGCATCATTCTGCCGGGTCTTGGCTCCTATTTCTAACCTGCTGGCACGCTTCCTGACTTGTTATTACCCTACGAATCTGGGATGCAAGTTAATAACATGTTGAGAGATTTATGAAATAATATGGTTCCTGTCAAATTTTATGGGTTGTCATAGTTATTCACTTTATTCCATAAAAACTTAAAAGATAATATTGAGATTGCCCTGCAGTTACGATTCTACTAATTAATTTTTTAAAGTCTTGTCACTTTGCTGTGGATTTATATTTGCAATTCTAATTCTCACTATTGGCCTACAGGATACAGCATGCAATATCTACTTCATATGCATCAACAAGACAGCAAAGCAAAATTATGTTTTCCCTGAATTATGAGTCACATAGGATTACAGATTTTGAGCAGGAAGGGACCTTAGAGGTCATCTTGTCCAACATTTTACAAATTATAATTTTTTGTAATTTTAATTTTATAAATTTAATTTATATTTTTCTAAATTAAAATGTACAAATTAGGATCCTGACATCTAAAAGGTGAATTGACTTGACCAAGGTCTCATGGCTAGTAACTGTCAGATACAAGGTTTTAACCCAGGTTCTCTATCAATTCAACATTTCTTTTAACATGACTCTACAGTATCATTTATGGTCAGGAATATATGATATCAATTGGTTTTGGTTTAGTTTTATCATAAGACCTTTGAGATCCTTACTCAAATGGGGATAAATAGTAAAATGTAATACTTAAATGCAACGTCTTGTCCTGAAATTGAGATATGTTATTTGGTGTTGAGATCTGCAGCCCCCTGATGCTTGTTATCCCCACTTGTTAGTGCTGTTGAGTTAAATGTACTGAAATTCATTGTCAGTGAACTAAAAATTATCCAACCTCTGTGCTGTATCCACCACATCAAATGAGTACCTGCCATTTTCATCAATTATTCTTTAATCTGTACAATATGCTCTAGAGTACTTCATAAACTTGACTGAAAATTTATCTTTTCTGTAACATACAACAATGAATGAGTTGAGTTTCAGACCCTTAAAAAAAGGTGGGGAGGTGAAATGCCCATTTATACAGATGATTGCTGGTAACAATATGGAAAATGGTCTTTAACAAGGATGAATTGATGTCTGGTAATATGTAGGTGAGTAAATCACATATATTTGTTCTTCATTCAAATAATATAAAAAGTGAGAAAACTGACCAAGATGGGCACAATTTGAAGTGTACTCTTTCTTATAATTTGTATCATTATCTAAAATATGCCAAATGAGTTGGAGTAAAAACAAGAAAAAAACATAGAGGTCTCTATCCTCAGACACTTGACATGAAACCAGCAGTGTGACCTTGGGCAAGTCACTTAAACCCAATTGCCCTGCCTTTCTCCCAAACACAAACAAACAAAAAAACAAAGAAAGACAGGATGAGGACCACAAATATTATCTGGAAGAAGCTGTATAAAAGAGACCCTAAATTGAGGTACAAGTGGTAGAATCAATATCATTAAGACAGGAGGAAATGATAGGGACAAAAGGGCAATAGCATGAAGGTACTGCTAAGATTATTACCATGAGGGCTGAACAAGAAAAGCAGGGGGAGGAGTTCACTTTAACTTCTCGAAGGAATGAGGATGTCATCCCAAGTGGCCATGGCCTAGGTATGGCTTTGCAGCTAATATTATAAACCGTATCCCTTGAAACTTACCGAATTTAAAAGTGAGCTAAATCAGTGTTTGATATAATACTACTTAGGAAGAACATGTGCATAAGTTGCATATATTACAATAGATGAGAGGCCTATAATTTGAATGCCAACTATTGTTGAAGTAAATAAAGTTTAAGGTTTGCTACAACAGAAGTGGCAAAAATTTGGAACTCAAGACAAGAAAAAGGATTTGTAGTTATTTACTGACCTATACAGAAAACAGAAAATGGATTGATTACTACTAGAAGTATTCTGTTATTAAAATTAATTTATAGAAACTAACATGGAATTAAGTATAGAACCCAGGAAACAAATATATTTATTCAACATGAAATATCTGACAATCATCATGGAATACATGTTAAACCAATTGGCACAATACTGCTTTACTTGAGTTATAGAGCATGTCATTGGGTCATTTCTATTGAAGCAAGGAGGGGAAAAAAAGCAAATGTTAAAATTCATATTGGAGTTCATTTGAAATACAGTGCTTGTGGTAATGGAAAGACAATTTTTAAAGAAACATCATTAAGCACAGTTCTGATTTTGCCCAATTCAGCTTCCATTGACTTGATTTTCAGTCTTATTTTTAGGGTTTAGAAGAGAGCAATGAGTTGGAAAATTAGATCTATCTGAACAAGTTAAAGCTAACAGATTTTAAAAAGGGCTTGTTATGCAGAGGATGGTGACCAGCTGTTCTCTGTCTCCAATAAGCACAGAATGAGAGGAAATGAGTTTGAACTGCTATATGAGGACAAGAAGAAAAATACCAATAAGCTCTTCCTGACAGTGAGGAGTATCAAACAATCATTCATTTCATTTGCAAAGATCTGGATGCCCTCATCTTTTACTCTCTCTAAAAGTAGCATGGATCACAATAAAACACAATGAAATAACCATTTTCAAGATAGAATTTTAGATGCAGCTTAGTTTTATTGATGTGTCTTAAGAATGACATTTTTTAATGTAATAAATTTTATTTGTTTTCTTGTTTACATCATTCATTTTCATGACATTTTTGAATTACAAATTTTCTCCCTGTCTTTACCCTACCCCAACCCCAAAACAGTGATCCCACTGTAGAGCCCCTCCCCTGGTCTGCTCTCTAACTTTACGGTAGGGCAGGGAGGGTCTCCCTATCTCAGCCCCCGTATATATTGCTTCCTAGTTGCAGGTATTGCAGAGCTTTAAATTCTAGATTCTTTTGGTTCCTCCCTTGTCACCCACCCCTGCTGGAAGGACAGCCAGTTCAATACAGGCTGTGTAGGTGTGATAATACAGGGCATCTTCATACTGGACATATTGTGACAGTGATATGTCCCTCCTTCCTATCCCTTCCCCCCCCTTGTTCTGTTCTCTACCCTGTCCCTGTCTCTTTATTGAAGTGTGAGCATTAAGCATCCCTTCCCCAGACTCTGCCCTCCCCTCCGTCATCTTGCCTTTCATCCCCATGCTCCTACTCTCTTGTGTGGCATGATACCCAGTTTAGAGTTTATGCCATTTCTTCCCTAAGCCAGATTCAATGAGAGTAAATGAAAGTAAAGTCGTAACAGTTATCCCTTGACTCTTCCACATGGGATGATTAGCCCCATTTTGTCTCTCCCTGTCTCCTTTCATTCTAGTCCTCTCCCACCTCAGAATTTGCCTT
>CM053597.1:122188394-122207021 GCA_028646575.1 Pseudocheirus occidentalis | reverse complement strand
GCAACAGATGTGCTTTCAGTCTTGTGGAGAGTTTTGGAGCTTGAAAATCTGTTTAGCGTCCCATTTTATGAGTTTCTTAGTGTGTTTGTGTGGGAGCTGTGGTCCTTTGCTGCTTCTATGCCGCCATCTTGGCTCCGCCCCTCCGCTCTACTTTAATTCTGAAGGAATTATTCTCTTCAGAAAACTTTTGAGATTCTCTTTCCATCTGGTAAATTTGCCTTTGTAAGGCATTCTCCTCATTGGCGTTTTGGGCCTTTTTTTGCCATTTCAGTTAATCTATTTTTAAGGTGTTATTTTCTTCTGTCACATTGTTGACTCTCTTTTCATGATTTTCTTTCATCATTCTCATTTCTCTTCCCATTTTTTTTCCTCCACTTCTCTTATTTGGTTTTCAAAATCCTTCTTAAGCTGCTCTATGGCTTGTAACCAGTCTACATTTTTCTTGGAAGCTTTTGGTGTGGGAGTTCTGACTGTATTATTTTCCTCCCATTCCATGCTTTGATCCTTTTTGTCCTCAAAAAAGGCATCTAAAGTTTGGTTGCTGTTCTTACTTTGCTTTTTTTGTCTGCTCACATTGCCAGTCAATTACTTAACTTTTTAGCTCTGTAGAATTCTGCTTCCAGAGGGGAGTCCTTTGTCCCAAATCGCTGGAGTTTTCACAGCTGCCAGAGCTATTAGGAGGCCACTACAGCCCCCAGCAGCTTTGGTTCAGTGAAAATGCACCCCAGGACCACCACCTAAGACCATGATCTGGATCCAAGCAACTTAAGGCAAGAGGACTTAGCCTCTGAATGATCACTTGGCCCCCCCTGCAATCTGAAGGCTGGGAGCTTCTGAATCAGCCAAATGGAAGCAGTGGCAGGCCACTACTTTTACTGCTTCCTTGCCCTAGAGGCAGTTTGGCGGGACCACTTTTCTCCCTCAAATTTGGCCAAGTTCTACTAACTTTTCACTTAGTCCTCATTTCTTATGGCTTGATAGTGCTGGAAATCACCACAGTTGCCACTGATCCAGGTTCCTGAAGGCTCCAGCTGCAACTTGTCCTGGCAGCCCCAGGCCAAGCTATTTGTTTTAGGTCATACTGGTTTTGGCTCCCAGCATGCTGTGATGAGCCCTTCCTGTCCTGCCTGCCAAGCTGCCTTGATTGGGAAATGTATTTTTCTGTAATTTCGTGAGTTCTGGAACCCTAAAATTAATTTAGAATCATCTTTTATGGCTATTTAAGGTGGCTATGTGGGAGCTGTGGAGTTTTCCTGCTTCTATGTGGCCATCTTGGCTCTGCCCCTTTAATATAATTTTAATTAGATTACTACTAACAGTACATTTTGAATATCAGTCATTGAAATGCCAGAAGCCTTTGATTTATGATTAAGTTATTTACTATTTCACTGCAGAAACATCAAACCAATTGTTGTTTTTTTACTTAGATTTTTTTTTTACTTCAGTTCATCTAGAGAAATAGAACAAATTTTATTTTTGATCTGGCAAAATGAATTAATAATTAGACTTGACACATCACATTGGAAAAATTACTTGTTGAAATGAAATATGTAAGGCATTCATATATTATAAAAAGATTCTGCCCTTATGACTCATCTCCCATTATCTTTATAACTTAATTATTTACTAACTTCAAAATTCTGCGTAATAGTAGGGGTTAGAGATTGGATTTGTGGTTTCCTTAATTTCGGGAATTTCTGAGTTAGAAAACTCCTCCAAATACAGGGCAGTACCTTTTGTGTAACTTGAAATCTAGAATAATGAAATGTTTAGTGAAGCAGCCAGAGTCACATAGTCAGTATATACCATAGCTTAGACCCTGGTCTTCCTGACTCCAAACCTGGTTCCCTACTATGTCAGTTACTTTCATAGTTAAGCAATTACAATAATAACAACAACAGTGATAATTTATATTTATATAGAGTATTTTATTTTTATTGATTCCTCTATGAGTTAGGGAATACAAGTATTATTTTCTCCAATGAACAGCTTTGGAAACTAAGTCTCAGAGAATTTAAGTGACTCTAACCCTGATTAACACACCTAATAATTGTCATACTGGGTCTACTGATTCTAAATCACACACTTTTAACTGCAACATGCCACCTCCCAATTTTATTAGACTCTTTTTTGAGTCCTCATTACAAAGATATAAGTTACTCCCTCCTGTAGGAACACATAATTGTAACTAAAATGATTCCATTCAAATCCCCTGACTTGTCTACAAACTTGTTTAGAACTTTGCCTATGATGTCTTCTTCCTTCTCCTGATCTCCACCTTTGTGAGGTTTTTTTCTTAACCTTCAAGATGTAGTTTAAATCCCAGATTCTCCATTATATGTTTCTCTCTCTGTCTCTCTGTCTCTCTCTCTGTCTCCCTCTCTTTTTTCCTCATTCTCATAGCATTTAATGTTTCTATTACTCATATATTCTATATACCTTATCAATAAAATAATCCTTCTCTAACAGAAATGGTACATTCCAAGGGCATACATGATTTTTCAAAACTTTGTTCATAGAAAGAAATCTATGGGAATCATAAGCTTTTATTCATTTATTGAGGGTGATGCTGTAATTTTTTATTTGAAAACACTTTTCTTAGAAATAATTTTAATTTTACTACTTTTTAATTTTCATATAATACTTGTGATATTTTCATTTTCTTTTTTTTAAATGTATTTCATTTTTTAGCAGTTTTATGGCTCCAATTTTCCCAGTCCTCTCCAACATTTATAATTTTCCTTTTTTGTTGTATTAGTCAATCTGGTAGGTGTGAGATGGTACCTCAGAGTTGTTTTAATTTGCATTTATGTAATCAATAGTGATCTAGAGCATTTTTCATATCATTTTAGATAGCTTTGATTTCTACATCTGAAAATTTCCTCTTATTGTCCTTTGACCATTTATCAGTTGAGGAACTGCCTGTATTCTTATAAAATTTCATTCAGTTCTCTATATATTTGAGAAATGAAACTGTTTTTAGAAATGCTTGTTGTAAGGGTCATTTCCCAGCTTTCTACTTTCCTTCTATTCTTGTTTGCATTTGGTTTTGTTTATATAAAAAAGCCTTTTAATTTAATATTATCAAAATTGTCTATTTTACATTCATAATGCTCTCTTTCTTGTTTGGTCGTAAACCTGTAACTCACTTAACATCTTTAATAATTTGGATGTTATGCCACTAAGCACATGTTTAATATTGGTATTATTTCATGGTGTATTATACCTTTTAGCATGATGTGGGTTCCTGGGGCAGCTAGGTGGTGCAGTGAATAGAGGCCCTGGAGTCAGAAGAACATGAGTTCAAATCCAACCTCAGATACTTGCCACTTACTAGCTGTGTGACCTTGGGCAAGCCACTTAACTACAATTGCATTGCTTCAAAAAAAAAGATGTAGGTTCATTACTTATCTCTTTTAATTATGTCTATTTTTGCTTTTGCTTTGTCTGAGATCAAGATTACTACCCCCTTTTTAAGGAGCTATTTTCCTCAGTTAGCTTTTGTACTTTATTTTCTTTTGGTCTAGTTGTACTTTATAAAGACTTGGTTTTGTTCTGTGGGTTTTTTTATTTCCTTTTCCTTTTGGCCAATTCTATTTTTTAAATAATAGTTTTCTTTTTTCAATCTATTGTCGTTTTTCATAATTCTCTTCCATCATTTTCATTCCTTTTCTCAGTTTATCTTCTACTTTCCTTATATGATTTATAAACTCCTTTCTGAGCTCTTTCATGTTTTCTTTCTGGGTCTGAGACCATTTCCTGATTTTCTTTGGGGTTTTAACCATAGGTATTTTGACGTTGTTGTCCTCTTTTGATTTTGTGCCTTGATTTTCCTATCACTATAACAACTGTCTATGGTCAGATTCTTTTTCTGTTGTTTTTGATACTCTCATTTGACCTTTTCCCTTTCTTTTAAATTTGACCTCTGTTCACAGGGTAGAATGGGTATTTTTTCAGGCTTTTTGTGGCAGGAACTATACGTGCTGGCTATTTACCTGGTTCTGCACTGATGTCGCCTTGAGAACCACAGGGGACCCTTCTTTATGGCACTGTGCTTAGGGGGTGGGATGGGTGGGTGCCTTGTGCTACCTGAGGCCATAGAGGTCTGGCAGCTTACCTGATGTTGAGCTGGGGTCCCAATACTGTTGTCTGATGTGTACTAACATTAACAGGCTGTTTCTGCATTTGCCTTTGCTACACTGAAGTACATGGAGGTTTTGCAGCTGGAGGTTGCCTGTTACCCAGGATGCTGAAGCACCCAGCATTTCTTGACTGGAATCTGTACATTCCCCTGGGAATGCTAAGACACATGGGAGGGATGGGATGAAGGGAGTCATGGTGTTGGCATTTGTCTATTCTACTCTCAAGATCTACCACTGGTTTGCTGAGGTGGAGCTTGCTGCTGCTTTCTTGGGACACTTCCTGTGTTCTCTTTTTTCCAAAGAGAAACAGACCTTTCCCGCTTATCTTCCAAGTTTCCTAGGCTAAAAGATTCTTTTACTCCCATCTTTTTGCTGTTCTGCTATTCCAGAATTTGTTTTGTGATGCTATTTTATGGTTGTTTGGAAGTGACTATGGGAGAGTTACAGTGACTTACTGTTTACTCTGCCATCTTGCCTCCTCAAAGCTTCTTTTTCTAAAGTCAGCCACCTTAAGAAAAACTGTTTCCCATTTTCCCTCGTATCAATTGAAGTTTGAACTTTGCACCACCTGAGATACCCAGTCCTAACCATGCACTCACCACCTTTTGCTTATATTCTTCTGGAGATCTTGAAACATTGACAATATTTATATTCAAGATAATTCAATTAAGGTTTTGAACAATATCCAGTAACACTGTCCCAAATGCATTTTTTGGGTGAAGAGGTCATAGTTTGTCATCAGTCAGTAATATAACATTTTCTCCAAAGGACAATTAAGAATTCATTTTTTTCACATGGAAAATTTTCCAATATGATATCTACTTTTACAAATGAAAATACAAGACTTATATTAAAATATATATGCTTATAGGTAATATATGAGATGTTATATTAAAATTACTGTGGGGTGGTTAGTCAATTAATAATGACAACATCTTTCAGGAATCGAACATCTTCCATCTGAAATGTCTTCTGTATTAGTATCATTTCAATTATTACCTCCAAACTCAAATGTAATTTTTTTCTGCAGCATTTTACAATAGGTTGAAGTTTTCTGTTCCTTGCAAAATAATACAGAGAATGTTAAAAAAAAAAAGATAGAATACAATCAGTAAACTGTATTTAGTGTAGTATAGCTCATTCTTGCCAAATCTTTTTTTCCAGAAAATGGGCCTGACCTGAACTCTCAAGCTAATAGAAGGTCATTAATTTAGACACCACCAAGTCTTACATCAGCGACATAAGTTATAAATTCCTGACATTCAGGTTAGATTTTGGCAAAGACTTCTTTTCTATCCCTCTTTCTGTCCTATAAACATCTTTGCCTGCATCTCCAGCAATGCAGCCACTGCCCAATGTGTCCTCCAATATGTTATAAACAAATATATAATAACATTGCTATAACAGTATTGCAAACAGAATAAATTGTGTCTGCCTCAGGCCCTGTGCCTGAGGAGGTTCATTTAACTACAATATCAAAAGCACTTTGCCTTAAGGTGAATTCATATGCCTATAAAAAGGTTGAATGTTTTTTTCTATACTGGTCTTACAATATGGGGTGTCAAGGCATTTGGGAAACAGTTACTATTGCTACTCAGAAGAATCAGTACTTTTTCTTAGAAGTTTCCCATTCAAACATTTTAACAGACTCCTTACTGAGTGAAACCAAAACAATATAAAGCCTTTAAGACAGTTCTATGAGTACAAGAGACACTTAGTAAATATTCATTGGGGGAATGAATAGAAAAATTGAATGAATGAGTAAATACAGCCATGAGTGTGTTTATAAAGCCACTGAAAGTTGTAAAATTATTTGGTACTAGTGTCAGTGTTGGATATATCATATTCAAACACTACCTTCACTTTACATGTTAATTTTTACCAGAGGGATAGGTGTATGGATCCTAGCTTCTCCTTCCTACTCCCAGATAAAAAGTAGAAGCAGCTAAATGGGTGATTATCTCCAGTCAAAACCCTTTATTAAATCACAGTCTGGTTGTTAACTTTTGGATGGTTCCCAAGGATATAAATTCACTATCATGCTTGACCTACTAATAAATTTATCTTTTACTTAAGAGTATCAAAAAATAGACAAAAACTCCTGTTCTTTAAGTAAAGGGATATGTTTGAAAGTTGTCCTTTCCTCTAAGAATAACCCAGAAAAACATATGAACCAAAGATTTTTCCTTTCATGTGTGTGTGTGTGTGTGTGTGTGTGTGTGTGTGTGTGTGTGTGTAGGGCTTTGCCTGAACTTTCATAATAGTCATGTACCTTGGTAATGGGAATTATTCCCTCCTATAAAACTCAACTCTTCACCTACACAGTTATTCCTGTTTAGAACCTTACAAGATTCACCTGAAACACATAACATCCAGTGGTAATGATTTGTAGTCTATTGTCTCTCAAAGAGTGCAAGTGGATACCTTTCTGGTTAATACACTTAAAAGGGGTAGAAGACCCTCTTCATAGGAGTGGGCTGGAATATTATTGAGAGTAATTTCTTACACTCTAAAACCACATTGCAATAGATATAAATGTATCTAGATATACATATTTATATATGTATGTATGTATGTATGTGCATATATATATTTATATATATATATGCAAAACTTATGATTGGAAAATAAATTAGAAATAATATTAGTAAATCATGAGTCAAATATAACATTTAAAAACAGCCTAAGAATCATAGTTTTTTCTAGGGAATCTCTAGATTTTTCATCATAATTCAACTATTTCCCATAGATACTGTAATTTAGGATGTGTTTATAGAATAATAGAAGGTATACAGGTGATTAAACTTAACTACTCTATATCAATAGGACAGGATATTAGCCATCATAGGTGTTGGTTCAGCCAACAGATCTCTTTTTTTTCTTTAATACTCCTAACCTTAAATAAACCAGCAGAAGTACTACTCACTTGAACCTATGTTTTCTGGCTGATGGCATCATAAATGCAATCTCTTTTGGTACATCTGTAGCTGAGAACCCATTTTCAAGCACAGATACTAATAAATATCAAGATTAATTATTGTATTCCTTTTCCCCTGAAATTTTAAGTGAAATCATAACAGAGAAATGGGGTCAAAACAATTTTAAAGTTTTTTTTTCTCCTAATACCTTGATTTAAAAAATTCTTTATCCATTTTTTATGTGCATAGCACTTGATAAAAAAAATTTAAACACAGACTCACTTGACTCAAAATTACTACTTCCTCTATGGTTCTTTTGCAACTTCATGGTTTTTTTTTTCTTTTTTATAAGGAGAGGTTGATCTGTCACCATGAATCTTAGTAGATAAAAAGTCATGTCATTTTTTTGAATAACTTTCAGAATTCAGGACTATATCAAAATGGTCCCAATTTTTCTGATCTCCATGAAAATTAAATAGTATATTATCCTACTTCACCTGGGGGAAAGGTATATGTACATTTGTGAGAATGTGTATGTGTATATATGTACACACATGTTTATATACATATACATACATACATATATGCAACTACATATACATATTTATGCTTATAAATATTCTATCATTTAGGGTTTACTATATAATTTTTCCATGGGTTTTCTCTGATTTATTATATTGTGGAAGATAGTGTATAAGGTTAAATCAGGAGGCTAGTTTTGATGGCCTGAGTCAACTCTTTAGCCACTATTTATCTGCTCCAGTAGGGAAATTTACCCTGACTCTGTATTCTCTATCTAAAAATCACATTGTAGGCTTTTTACATTTTATCTCCAATAACTTGAATAATTCCCATTGCAGTTTGCTTAATCCCCATCTGAGAGTTGAGATAGACTCAAATAGTTTGTGTAAGCTGTTGACCCTTGGAGGGTTACTGGATTACATGTTTTTTCAAAAGTTCTGACTGATAGTTCAAATAATTTTAACTCTGTGTATGTGTGTGTGTATAAAAAGAGATACAGAGAGAACAAATTCAGTCCTTTTTGACATGCTTTTGGTCATACAATGCATTATTTCTTAGGTATGCTTCAGTTTAGTTCCCAAAACTTACCATGTATCTTTAGTATAAAATAGGAGAATCATGCCTAAGATTCTGACTGTCAGATGGTCACAATTCACACATCCAGGTATGTCACTATAGAGGTAGGGATATGTTTATCTGAAGGAAAGCCTCAAAGTAATTAATAATAGGGTACAGCAGTCCCATTAGTGTTATACAAAATTTAATGCCTAGAGACGAGAATTCTTCTCCCCAAAGTTTTAGTCTTTATAGTTTCACGATAAATTGTCTTGCAAAAATAAACACAACACTCATTTCCATTCCCCTAGGGAAAACTAATATTAATTATTATTTTTAATCATATTTCCATGGTGAATTCCAGACAAAAGATTCTAATTTTCTTGTCTTGTTCACTCTCTTAATGGGGAAAGAACAGTTCAAATTATATCTGAAATCCTAACTCCTTTCCCACCAAATGCTGGTTACACAATGATTATCAGAATACTGTAATTGTGAATAAAGTCATTTCTCTAAAAGAGTATCAAGTAGAAATCAGAGAAGCTGTACAGTTTCGAATATACTGAACAATATACATAGTAAGTGAGCTCTCCCACTGGGAGTGAGATATCTCAGCTCAACTTGGAGAAAGAGAGTTCTGACTTACAGGGAAATTCCACAAAATCACTACTTTGAGGATCTGGGAATGAGGGACATGATAAAGGCACCATCCCCACTACAAGGCCTCCCCTTGGATGAAATTTAGGTTTGCTTGACACCAAGGGGTGGAGGGTTTATGTGATTTTCTAATTACTGTACTAGCAATTAATAATATTTGGTAATTGTGATTCTAGATTAGTAACTGATTAAGTTAATGGTTGCCCCATGAGTGGAAGATTGATGTATTGTGAATTGATTGATTGATTAAGTGAGGAGTGTTTCTCCCTTAGGGAAACCAGATGACTATTCTTTTGTTCCTTGTTCTAAATATTGTGGCCAGTGTATTGAAAACTGTGTAGACATTCTAATGTTAAGCTGTTATGAACCCTATATTGTTATTTTCTGTGATAAGATGTAATGTTGTGAATATTATATTGTTATATATAGTGAATGTTTGCCTTGATTTGTAATGGAATAAACTGAGTGTTCACTATACCATGTAATCTGAACCTTAAAAGCTGTTCACAGTAGCATTCATTTGGGAATCTGCTGGTGCATGATGTTACAAGCACTTAGCACAGTGTCTAGTACAGAATACTTTAATATAAATGCTTATTTTTGTCCAATTTCCTATTCCCCAAAATTTCTTCATAGTGCCAGGTCTGCATCTCTAGTAATTATCTGGAAATGTCCACCTTAGATTTTGCATTAATACTTCAAATTCTTCCAGTTTAATAAATAACTTGTATTTTCATTACTTCTCTCTCTCTCTCTCTCTCTCTCTCTCTCTCTCTCTCTCTCTCTCTCTCTCTCTCTCTCTCTCTCTCTTCTTTTAATTTATATGATTGTTCCTTTGTTTTTATAAATTTATTATATGGCCTTCCCTCTTTCTTCCCCAATTGAAAAATAAAATAAAAATAAAACATTTTATTATACCATAACAACTATGCACAGTTCATCAAAACAAATAACTATATTTGCTAATTATAAAAATGCATGACGTAGTCTGCATTTTAAGTCTATCACTTCTATAGCAGGAGGTGGGTCACATGCTCTATCTTCAGTCCTCTGGAATCATGGTGTATCATCATATTGATCACAGTTCTAATGCTTTCAGAGATGTTTTTATTTTGTAATGCTTTTTTTGTAATGCTTTTGTCATTATATTAATTCTTCTTCTTGCTCTGCTTACTTCACTCTTTATTAATTAATTGATGGCTGTCCAGTTTTCTCTGAAGCTATTTTATCATTTCTTATGGAATTATAATATGCTGTTATATTCCAATACCAGAGCTTGCTTTACATTCCTCAATAGGTAGGTATCACCTTAGTTTTCAGTTTTTTGTTATCATAAAGAGAGCTGCTGTGTGTATGTGTGTGTGTGTGTGTGTGTGTGTGTGTGTGTGTGTTGATATGTTTGGTATATGGGTCTGGAAGTAAGTGGCTTTGGGGCACATTTCCAAATTGCTTTTCAGAATGATTGGACCAATTTGCAGCAATATCAACAGTGAAATCCATTATTTCTCTAATTCTCTTGATGTCATCCTCCCATTCTTTTAGGTTCATAACCTTCCTGTCACTTTTAAAATATTCTTTTGTTTTCCTGCCACATCCAATCAATTTATAAGTGCTATTGTTTCTGCCTCCAAAATCTCTGTCAATCGCAACATTGCAGTTGCCCTTATTCATTTACACATTGATTTTCACTTAGAGTATTGTAATAGCTTACTAACTCATCCTTCTGCTTCTAGTCTTAGTATTCTTCTAATAAACCTCCCCTATCAGGAGCTAAATAATCTTCCTAGTACACTGTTATAATAATGTAATTTTTCTGCTAAAACATACTACATGGCTCTTTATTGCCTATTGAACTGCTATTTCTGGCATTCAGGGTCCTTCAACCTTGGATCTACCTATCACCTTCTCCTATACTACCGTAATATACAAATTCTACCCTCCAATCAAACTGAAATATCAGGAGAAAACAACTTAAAAACAATTGTTCTCCTGCATCTTTTGGCTCCACATTTTGGCTCAAAGCAACCCCCATTTCTGGAAATCACCATGACTCCCACTTCTTTATCTACAGGGTTGCCTACCTTTGGTCAAGACCTAATTCATATGCCACTCTTGTATTCTCTCCCCCTTCATGTTTTAGCCATAATTTTCTAGGATTTCTCCTTTTTTATACGTGTCATTGCATCTCATTTGATAGTTATTTTTTGTGCTTATTCTCCCTCTCCAACTTGAAATTGTAAGATCCTTGAGAATAAGGATTATGTATTGCTAACATTGAATTCCAAGTACCTAGCAAAATGCTTTGAAATTTATAATCACTTAATAAATTTAAGTCATAGTAAAAGTTACATTTTATGTTTCCTTTTTATATATCATTCCAGCCTTTGTTTTTTCCTTCTGTTGTGTTGTCAGAGATAATTAAGGGTAGACAAAGAAGTTTTATATTATTATGGCACCATAAATAGTTACAGATTTCATAGAAATAGATATTGTGTAGGTTTGGAGTTTCAAACTTCTAGCTAGAATTCAAATATCTCCAAATAACCAGTATGGTAACCTCAATGTAAGTGGTCAAGGGGTAATAGAATTATTTCCCAAAATTCCAATATGCCAGTAGTCCAATGGATCCAATATGATGTCATCGGGGTGGCTAGTCCTTATCAAAGCCTCTTCCACTCAGTTGCTTCACTATGGTGTGGAAGTTGACCCTACCTTATACACTGGAGTTTATGCTCTGGACTTCATACCATGCTGGAATGACTCTGGGTATAGATGACTTGCCATGGACTACTCAGTGGCCAGTATGATCAGAGATATGAATAAGAAATGACCAGATCATGTGGGTAGTTCAAGGAAGAACTATGAACTCCATTTAATGATTCTTCGAACAAATTTTTATAGAATAAGCAAAGATTCAAATACTCTTTTCAATAAGCTTGGTTTCTCATATCCTAGAATATTATTGTCATTATCATAGTATAATCATTATGATAGTCTGTCACTTCCTGGAAGTAGCTCAGATAAGATCAAACTTTGTTATCAAGGCACCAGAAAGTCATGAGAAAAATAAGTCAACTTTTATCAAGATGTATTCACATACAAGGGATGCTTCTTGAGAGCAGGCTTCAAGGCCAGGGGCTAAAGCCATGGTCACCAAAAGCATCTACATAGGAACTGACCTACAAGACTCAAATACTTTGGCTTACAACATTGAGTATATCTCTTTTCTGAGAAACAAAGTAACCAAGAATGAAGAACTTACCACCACACTAATTTAATTTTTAATAAATTACTTTTTCATGGAAACCCAAGGAAGTTTCCCAAGTAGTACATCTGAAACACATTTTTTAAAAATGTGGATAAATAGAATTGATCATTCATTGGTAGAGTTAAATTCAGAAAACTGATCATTCAGCATAATACATGTCTTAACATAGGGTTAAAATCTAGCATGATCAATCAAACAATTGACCATCTGTTTATGAACAATCTGCTAGCCATATTAATAAAACAAAATGATTAAATTACTCAGAATCTATGTCTGTCATACCTCCATAAATATCACAGTTATGGCTAACCACAAAGGAACCAGAGTCTTTCACTCTAGATTCTTATCAAGGAGCTCCCCTCAATTGGGCCCATGCGGAGAGTTTCTCCAGATGGAAAGTTCTCTGTTAAGACTCTGACTGTGATCTGACTCTCCCTTTTACCAGTAAGTAAATTTTATCTTGGGAAGCATATATATATTTATATGTCTGTTTTTGGTGTTTGTGCTGCAATGTTTTTTTCCTCTAATTTTCACTCTCACAGGGAAGCAGTCATCAGGTAGGTACTTCTATTGAAAAATATCCTCTGAAATAAGCTATATGAGGATGAAAGAGAAAACCTGTGTATACAGCAAAGGGCCACCTGGGAAATTTCGGGTATTACGGATATTCAACTTATGAAGTGATTTCTTTGATTCTAGAGGTGAAAAGCAGCAGAACAAAAAGGAGGTGTCAACAGTGACACAATTTCAAAGCCCAACCTTATTATAGCAATTGCAGATGACCTTGGCATTGGAGATCCTGGATGTTATAGACACACAACACTAAGACCTCCTAATATTGACAGGATAGCCAAAGGAATGAGAAATTCACTCAACATTTAACTGCTTCTCTTCTGTGTACACCAAGTAGAGCAGCTTTCCAGACAGGTCCTTACCCTGTTCTATCAGGAATGGATTCATGCTCTACGGTTCAGTGTTCCTTTTTTCTTGCTTCTTCAGGTGGACTGCCTACAAATGAAATCACTTTTCCCAAGCTTTTGAAGAACCAAGGCTCTACAGCAACACAGGAAAGTGGCATCTTGGGATAAACGGTAAGAGCAGAAATGACTTCTGTCACCACCATTTAAATCATGGTATTGATCCCTTCTATTGCCAGTGACCAGTTTGAGAGATTGCAAGCCAGGATCATGATTGGGTTTATCACAGTCATTCATAAGTTTGTTTTTATTCTCTTGCAATTTGTTGGCATTGCTTTTGTCACTTTGGAGACTCTTGATTTCCTTGGCCTGTTTCAACTCCCTCAGTGAGTATTCTTATCCTGGCTTTTATTAGCAGTCTCATAACTGGACCATTAGTCTGCTTCCTTCATTTGTTCCAGCCTTCAAACTGAATCTTGACAAGGAACCATGAAGTGGTCCAGCAGCCAATGTCTTATGAAAATCTTCCTCAGAGGTTGATCATGGAAACTCTTGAGTTGGTAAACAGGTTGGAATTGCATGTTTACTGGGATTTTGCTGATGAAAACTGGCTAACATCCATTTCCATGGCGACAGTCAAACCCTATCCTCATTTTTGCCTTCTTTTCTCTTCCATATTCAATGGGTATCCAGAGAAATAATAAAATAGCAATGGGGAGAGAAGTTGGTCTCAATAAAGTAATAATATTAATTTTTAAAAATCTATGATGATCTGGAATGCTACAGATTGATTATATACATAGGCATACATATATATCCATACATATGTGTATATGTATATATATATGTTTTTATTTATATTATATATAATTTATTTATATTATAAATTTTATATTATATAATAATATATTATATATTTATTTGTATAATAATTTATTTATATTACATATAATTATACATAGATAAATGAGGTTTATAAAATCTTATTTCTCTTAATGCTATGGAACAGATATAAGTTTTGGAAAATATCTAGAGAAAAACGTGAAAAAAAAATAAAAAATAAATCTCTTTACCTGGTCTTAGTTTCTCTGTTGAAGGAAAGAAATTTCACTTGTTTTACATTGTCTGGCTGAAGAATAGAGAGAGCAGACATATTAAACATCCTACCCTAAATATAAGCAAAGTTTTTAAGCATGCTAGCTCCAGATAATTTAGTCTTTTTGTTTTATTTTTAAAGAACCATGTGTTAAACTTCCAGGCACATGGAGTCACTAATTAAAATACTGTAGAAAAGGAATGTCAGGTAAGTGTTGCTTTCATTCTTTTAGAGGAATGTCTTAAAACCACAGATTTCTGGTCATTGAGGGAGAAGGAAAGAGATGCTAGATGTTTCAAATAAGTTGTCAAAATTTAGGTCTTCAAAATGAAAAATCAACATAAAGCAAAAAAAGATGATATTCACTGAAAAAATCAAAAGCAGCACAAAAATATCGAGTCCAGACACAGTGAATTGTGTTTTATGACTCATTACCCACAAATATAAATACTTGTTTGTTTCTTTCACATAGGTGTTATGGTTATAGGGAGAACATTATGAATCAGAAATCTAAGTATTGATCACTGATAGTCATGCCTGTGTGACCTAGAATAGGTCATTTATCCTCTCTTAGACTTCGTTTCTTCATATTCAATATTTGGACAAATACACAGAGCTGAAGTTAAGAATATCTTATGCAAATTGAAAATGCTATGTAAATGTAAGCAATATATTTTTTTTCTGGCTAGTTTAGAAAATCTGAAAAGAAAAAGGAAAGCTGAATTATTTTCATTGGCAAAAGGAACAACAAAATAAAATGTCAAGATGTAAAAAAATAGAAGTATTTAACATGCAAAAGACATAATGTAATGAAATAATTCCGGTAAGTACATATAACAGGTTCATCAGTCAATATTTATTAAAGAATTCTATGTAACCCAGATGTCCATCTGCATACAGACCTTGCCAGGACTTTGACCAATATCTACTACTTTTCCATAAGTCATAATCAGTTTCTTTTATATTCATTTAGGCTTATAACACCCAGACCTCCTATTTATAAATTAATTAGCAAAAGAAAGGATTCACATGTAACGTAGGCTCAAAGGGCTATGCTCTTAAGTAAAAGAGTTGGTCAGTTTCTTTAGATTATTCCATGCTTTTTTTTAAATCAATAAATGTCCCCTAATTGAATTGCTATGTAGTAAGCATTCATACCACACCACTGAAAAGAAAAAAAAAAAGAAGACAATACATAGCTTGCTTATGCCAATAATGTATACTGAATGATATGTCATGGTAAAAAAAAACTACAAGGTTGTGGAAAACTATGTAGATAGACCACTGCTTCCAGTGTTTTTCCTGTGACTGTGATAGGTATAAATAAAAAGACAGAAAAGTGACAATATACCTGTTCAATGGTACTTATATTTTATTATAGCAGATGACATTTACATATAAACAAAATAAATATATGTAGAGAAATAAACAAAATAGTGTAATTTTAATAGGATTTCAAATGAGAGCATTATCCGTTTTTAAAACTTTATTTTATTTTCTCAGTCAGCAAAATCCTGGTTTTCTCTTCACCTCACCTCTCCTCTCCATTTGAGAACTAAAGCTCAACAAACCCCTTCTGCAAACATGTATAGTGGAGCAATCACATCTCTTCATTGACTATGTCCAAAAAAATCTGCATCGTTCTGCACTCTGCATCTTTCACTTCTAGTATAAGGTGGGGTAGCATCCTTCATTATTAGTTCTCTGTAGTCATGGCTGACTATCAAGCTAATCAGAGCATCCAATTTTTTTAAGCTGTTTGTCTTTAACATAATATTGTCATTGTAGAAAATGTTCTCTATCTTCTATTTATTTCACTTTTCTCATCACTTCACGTAAGTCCAGGTTTTTCTGAAACCATATTTTTCATCATTTCTTATAAAAATTATTGTACTCTGCACTATAACTTGTTATATTACTTGCCAATTTATGGGTATCTTCTCAGATGCCCATTCTTTGACCCTGCAGAAAGATCTATGTACATTTTCATACAGCTTTAGCTAGAGTTTGTTTTGCTTCGGACCAGTCTGTTCTTTAATCTGTCTTTTTTCTGTCTCCTCCTCACTTCTCCCTGCTCCTGCTCTATTTATATGAAGTCAAATATATTTTTCGTACCTAACTGTATGTGGTTTTCCCTTCATCTGACTAATTCAGCTGAGAGTGAGGTTTAAGTGTCAGTCACTCTACTTGCATTCCCTGATTGTTTCAGCTCTACTCACATACTCTGGTATCTACTTGCAAATTGTGATAATGTGAGATAATTTTTTAAACCTTCCTTTTCCTTTATCTCTCCCTTAATATATTCCTCTGCCCCTTTCTTTCCTTTCCTTTCTGAAAATCATTAATACACACAGTTTCACTCCTAGGTTTTGTCTAGTGAGATTCCTTTCTATGAAACTTGATGATGATGGAATTCAAAGGATACAAATGTATCATCTCTGAATATTTATATGAAAATATTTTTCCTTGTTCCCTTTTGATTACTTATTTATGTTTCCAGTTTTAAAAATATTTTTCTTAACTCGGGTTTTAACTACCAAGTTTCTTTTGTTAAAAATAATTTATTTTTAACATTCTTTTTAAAAAAAATAAATTGCAAATTTTCACCCTCCCCAACTACCCCCACCTACTGAGAAGGAAAGCAATATGATCTTAATTATGAATGTGACATCATACAAAACATATTGCCATATTAGCCATCTCACAAAAAAGCAAGAAAAATAGTGAAAATAAATTTATTCAGTTTGCATTCAGAGTTTATCAGTTCTCTCTCTCTCTCTCTCTCTCTCTCTCTCTCTCTCTCTCTCTCTCTCTCTCTATCTCTATCTCTGGAGGTAGATAGCATTTCTTCCTCACAAATACTTTGGAATTTTCTCAAGTCATTATATTGATTGGAACGGCTAAGTCTTTCACAGTTAATCATCATTACACTGTTGCTGATGCCATGTGCACTGATTTCCTAGTCCTGCTCATTTCCCTGTGCATTAGTTCATATAGATCTTCCTATTTTTTTCTGAAACCATCCCATTGTCATTTTTTGTAACACAATATTACTCCATCACAGTGATATGCTACAACTTGTTCAGCCATGTCCCAATTGGCAAACATCCCTTTGATTTCCAATTCTTTGCAGCCATAAAAAGAGCTGCTATAAATATTTTAGTATATATAGGCCCTTTTCCTTTTTCTTTTATCTCCTTGTGGTATAGACCTAGTAGTGGTATTTTGGGGTCAAAGGGTATGTACTCTTTTATAACCCTTTAGATATAGATTCAAATTATTCTGTAGAATGATTGGACCCATTCAGAACTCAACCAGTGTATCATTTAGACATCCCCTCCAGTAATTGCCATTTCTTACAGGTGTGCAGTGGTATCTCAGAGTCATTTAATTCGCATTTCTCTAATAGTGATTTCAAAGACTTTTTCATATAACTATTAATTACTTTGATTTCTTCTTCTGAAAAGTGACTCTTTATATTCTTTTATCTTTTATCAATGGTGAATAGTTTTTATTTTTATAAATTTGAGTCAGTTCCCCACATATTTGAGAAATTAGACTTTTATTAGAGAAATTGGCTGTAAAATTTTTAGTATTACTTTATTGTCTATGATGACTTTGCCATTACCTCAATTATCTCTTTTAATTAGGTCTATTTTGCTTTTGCTTTCTCTGAGATTGTGATTGCTACCCTATCTTTTGTTACTTTAGCTAAAGCATGATAAATTCTGCTCTAGCCCCTTATTTTAATTCTATGTGTGTTTCTTTTTCAAGTACCTCTTGTAAACAAAATATTGTGGGATTCTATTTTCTAATCCATTCTGCTGTCCCCTTCTATTTTATGAGTGAGCTCATCTCATTCACATTCACAGTTATGATTACTGTTTGTTTCCCTCCATCCTGTTTTGTTTCTTTATCCTTTTCTTCCTCTCTTTTTCATTCTGTCTCTCCATATAATTAGGTTTTGCTTCTGACTACTTTGTCCCTTGATCCCCCACTCTTTTTTTTATCACTACTACCTTTTTTCTCTTCTGTCCTTTCCTTCCTATTTCTTTCTTGCGTAAGATAGATATCTATTCCCAATTGATTGTGTATACACACATACACACACACACAAACTCTCTCTCACACACATACACACACACACACAATTTTGAAACTCCAGTTGTTTATTTCTGGTTCTTGCACTATTGTCTGCTTTAACCGGGAGTTTGGAATTTGATTATTATAATTCTTAGGGGTTTAATTTTGGGATCTCTTTCCAGAGATGATTGTTGGATTCTTTCAGTTTCCATTTTATCCTCTGCATATAGTTTTATATTACATATATAATACAGTATATAATATATTTATATTATATTTGTATTAAATTCATATATATATAATTTTATATATCTCAGGGCAACTTTACCTCTTAATATTTAAAAATATGATTTCTAGGCTCGGCTCTTTTTTTCTTGATCATGGCTTTCAGGCAATCAATAATTTTTAAATTATTTTTCCTCAGTCTACTTGCCCTATCAGTTGTTTTTCTGATGAAATGTTTTACATT
>CM053597.1:122145070-122187894 GCA_028646575.1 Pseudocheirus occidentalis | reverse complement strand
TCTCCTCTCCTCTCCTCTCCTCTCCTCTCCTCTCCTCTCCTCTCCTCTCCTCTCCTCTTCTCTTCTCTCCCTGTCTTTTTTCCTCTATCTCTCCATATGTGTATGTATGTGTGTATGTGTATATAAACACATATGTTTGTATGTATGTATGCATGTATATGTGTTTACACCTAAAAAGCTAAATAGAAAAAAGCTGCAAAGCGGAAGCCAGGAAAAAAATGCATTGCTGTTATTGTTACTATTATCAAGGAACAAAGTTATATTAAATACAATTTCTTGTTCAGTGGCTTTGGAATTATACTTTGGGATGGCTTAATGGATAGAACACCTATCCTCATGTCAATAAGACATGAGTTCAAATCCAGGCTCAGACAACCACTAGCTATAAGACTTTGGGCAAGTCAATTAACCCTATCTGCCATAATCTACCAGAGAAGGAAGGTTTAAAAAAAGATGGGCAAAGGGGGCAGCTAGCTGTCACAGTGAACAGAGTACTAGCCATGGAGTCAGGAGGACAAGAGATCAAATTTGGATGCACATCCCTGTCATTTAACTAGCTGTGACCTTGGGCAAGACACTTAACCCCAACTGCCTTTCCTTTCCTCTTCTCCCCTGCAATGGTAATGGAAATTTGAAGATATTTCCTACCCCCTTGTACTTAGCACCTTGTTTCAAGACAAGTACTTAGCACCTTGTTTCAAGTTCATTAAGAAACAGAACTTGTGAATCCTACAGTGGGAAGAACTTGCTGATGCAACAGGAAGGGTGGGACAGGGAGGAGTTAATGACCAGGATAAAAAGCTGAGCACAAGCTGAGAGCAAGCTACAATTTCTGGGAGCAAGCAGTATGGAGGCTAAGGAGAGGAATTGAGAGCAGAATTGAAAATGCAACTTGTGATGGAAGAACTGAGAACTGAGAAGAGAACTCTTCTGGTAGCAGAGTTGAGAAGGAGAAAATTTGTGGTATTCCAGCATTCTATGTTTGTCTGTTCTGTGTGTGTTGGTTTTTGTTTGTGCTATTTTGTACAGTAGGCCTGGGACCTTACTGAAAGAGAATTTTCTGGTTGTCTGTTTACAGAAGTCCTGGAGGAGGGTTTTGGAGGTCCTGGAACTTTACGGATGATTTTTATTAATCTCTTGGACCTTGTTTGTGGGTCTTTCTTGATTTCTACACTGATGATTTGTGTTGAATTCTCAGACCTTATTGGTGGGTCTGAGTTAATTTCACAGGCAGATAGTGAATTGATGATACTGCCAGCAATGTGCATGAATGCTGTTTTGCCTCTGTTAAGCTTTGTTTTCCCAGAAACAGGAACTGTGAAGGACTTAAGGTGGACTAGATATTGTGAACTTCAATATGGAACAGGAACTGCACAAGTTGCTGGACAAGGAACTGAGAGCTTTCTGCCTTTGAACACAGATGACAGTTGGGTACATTCAGGCAGAAGCTGTGACCAGGGAAGAGGAACCATGGAAGGTGAGAGCCAGCCTCAAGTCAAGAGGAAAAAGTCTCTTCTGGGGTACCTGATACTGACTGAGAAAATTATGATTTACTGTGACCTGGGAGTAGAGAACTTTGATCTTTGTACTTTGTGTCCATTAAGGAGAAAAGCCTCCTTAAGGATGACTGAATTAAGGATTTACAAAATGACTGTGTTGCTAAATGATTGAATCACTAAATGATTGTACTTTGTTTAAAATTATGTGGCGACTTTGGTTAAAACTATGTGGCCATTTTAGTGATAAGTTGTTATGTCATAACATTGTGAATGATGTACTTTGATTTCTGTGAATGTCTTGCCTTAATTTACTGCTGAATAAATTGGGAGCTCACTATACTATATATTCAGAAACTTGAAGCTGTTCACAGCAGCAGTCCTCTGGAAAGCTGCTTGTGCTTGGCTTTATACCCACCACCACCCCCTGGAAAAGAAGAGAGAGAGAGAGAGAGAGAGAGAGAGACAGAGAGACAGAGAGAGAGAGAGAGACAGAGACAGAGACAGAGACAGAGAGAGAGAAAGGAAGGTCAAACGACTTCAGCATGTTTTGCAATGAAACCTCATAAGAGATCATGAAGAATTAGGCATGAATGAATGAATGAACAACAACAACAAATGTGCCAGCTGGTTTAAGCACTCTGCATCTACCAATGGGTAAAAAAGCCAAACTTATTCTCCCTCCTTGCCAGAATTTATTTCCCCCTTGAGAGCTCCTGGCCTGTAGATTGTAAGGGGGGTGAAGGAAACAAACAGAAAGTAATAACTCTTCCTTTAACCTACCTGGATCTGGATTGTGGTCTTGGATGGTGTGACCGGTGATCCAGAGGGTATGGGGCCAGCAGAGAGGGCACCCAACCAATACCTCTGGGAAGGACCCCAGTAATTTGGAACAAAGTTCTTCACTTTAGAAGCAGAGTTCTACTGTGGCAAAGATCTCAAAAGTCAAGCAATTGAGGGGGAACATGAGCAAGCAAAGAAGCAAAGCAAGCACAGCAATCAAACATTCAATTCCTTTGTGGGGGACAAAAGGGATCAAAGCATGTAATGAAAGGAAGACAACAAAGTCAGAACTTCTACACTAAAAGCTTCCCAGAAAAATATGAATTGATTAAAAGCCATGGAGGAGCTTAAGAAGGACTTTGAAAATCAAGTATGAGAAGTAGAGGAAAAATTTGGGAAGAGAAATGAGAATAATGCAAGAAAATCACGAAAGGAGAGTCAACAACCTGACTGAAGGAAATAATACCTTAAAAATAGATTAATTTAAATGGCAAAAGAGGCCCAAAAACCCAAAGAGGAAAAGAATACCTTAAAAAGCCAAATTTGCCAAATAGAAAAAGAATTTCAAAAGTTCAATGAAGAGAATGATCCTTTCAGAATTATATTAGAGCAAATGGAAGGAAATGATTTTATGAGAAATCAAGATACTATTAAACAGATCCAAACAAATGGAAAAATAGTAGGCAATGTGAAAAATCTAATTGGAAAAACCACTGACCTGGAAAATAGATCCAGGAGAGAAAATTTAAAAATTATTAGACTACCTGAAAGCCATGATCAAAAAAAGGAACCTAGAAAACATCCTTTAAGAAATTCTCAAGGAAAATTTCCCTGAAATTTTAGAACCAGAGGGCAAAATAGAAGGAATTCACTGATTACCTCTTGAAAAAGATCCCAAAAAGAAAACTCCTAGGAATATTATAGAAAGGTTCCAGAGTTCCCAGATCAAGGAAAAATATTACAAGCATCAAAGAAGAAACAATTCAATTGTTGTGGAAATACAATTAGGATAACACAGGATCTAGGAGCTTCTACATTAAGAGATTGAAAGGCCTGTAATATGATATCCCAGACTTCAAAGGAGCTAAGATTAAAACCAAGAATCACCTACCCAGAAAAACTGAATATTTTTCAGAGGAAAATATGATCATTCAATGAAACAGATGATGTTTAAGCATTCTTGATGAAAAAACAGTTGAATAGAAAATCTAACATTCAAATACAAGAAGGAAGAGAAGCATGAAAATGCAAACAGGAAAAAGAAATCATAAGTAACTTTACATGCCTACATTGAAAAAGTATAATTGGAAATTATGAAATTTTTCTTAGGATGAGGTTAGGTGAAGGGAATATAAATGTATATAAGTGTATATAAGAGGTTATATGTACATATGAATATATATATGAGTGTGTGTGTATATATGTGAACATGTATACATAGATAGAGGGCACAGGATCAATTGAATAGGAAGGGATAATATTTAAAAAGTAAAAATAAGATGTGAAAGAGGAATATAATGAGAGGACACAGGGAGAGAAAAAATAGGGTAAATTACCCAATGTAAAAGAGGCAAGGGAAAAATGTTACAATGGAGGGGAAGGACAGGAAGGCAAAAAAAGAATAGGTCAACCTTACTCTCACCAAATTTAGCTTAAGAAGGGAATACCATACACACTAAATTGGGTATCTTACCCGACAGGAAAGTAGGGGCAAGGGGATAAGAGGGGGGAATGATAGAACAGAGCAAATTGGGGGAAGAGGTTAGTTAGAAGCACACACTTTTGAAGAGGGACAGGGTCAAAGCAGAAAATAGAACAAGTAGGGAGTGGGATAGGATGGAGGGAAATATAGTTAGTCTTTCACTGTACATCCACTAAGGAAATGTTTTGTGTAGCTACAAATTTACACACTATATTGAAGTGCTTATCTTCCCAGTGACAGTTGGTGATGAAGGAAGAAGGAAAAGAATCTGGAAGTAAAAATTCTAAAATCAAATATTTTGCACACACACACACATACTTATATATATATCTTTACATATATATATTAAATATGTATATGTGTGTGTATATATACATATACATATATACATATATACATATATACATATATACATATATACATATATATATATATATATATATATATATATAGCATTAGTATCAATAGTATTTTACATGCAACTGCAAAATAAGATATACAGGCACTGGGGTATGGAAATCCATCTTGCCCTACCTGAAAAATAGAGGAGAGATGGGGGGGGGAGGATAGATATAGGAGAGAGCAGATTGGAAGAAGGGGTATCGAGTGGGATTGCTGTTTTGGGGTTGTGGGTAGGGGAAAGATGGGGAGAAAATTTATAACTCAAAACCTTGAGGAAATGAATGTTGTAAACTAAAAATAAACATAAAATTTAATTTTGTTAAAAAGAAAGTGATGGAAAAAAATCTCAGTACTGAAGATTAAACATAAAAATAGCCTATCTCTTTTTTCAAAGAGTTGGCAGTTAAAAATTATGAACATACCACTAATGTTAACTGAGTATTCTAATAAAGGCAGAGTCTTTAACTTTAAGAAGGAATGAAATAACTAACTATGTGCACAAAGTCATAAAGTTTTCTGGCAAGGATGTCAAAATCATTAGAAGTATAACCCAGGAATGTTTCACTGGTAGAATGGGCAGTGATGGTTGGAGAATTTTGATAAGCCTTGGTAAGTTGTCAATCATGTCTCAAACACATATTTTAAGTAAATGGGCCACTTTCAATTTAGCTGTGTCAGATTCTTTCCCTTCTAACTTCTTTTAGAGTCTAGAAACTTTTCATCTTCTTAAGTCACAGGTTGAAAAGATATTGGTTTCTTTCTTTCTTTTTTAATCTGTTTATCTTCTTTTCAAGCAAGGAGATTAGCAAATATTAGACACATAGGTAGTTGATGAATGCCTCCAGGAGGAAGACATATATACAACAACATATCAGGTCACCAGATTATATTCCTATGTAGTCATATCTATCTCCTAGGCTTCTGTTATATTAAGGTTCCAAGGCAGATTCTCTTTGAGTTAAACTGCTCAGAAAGGTAAATATTAGTATTGAACAGTATTTTATTAAGAAATTCTTATTTGCAGGCAGTTTGTGGGATAATTATAGATTTTTCTCTGATCTGAAATGAAATTATATCATACTTAAGGCTATATTGTTACATTTCTAGTTGCAGTCACAAAGAAACTAAAGGAAATAGGTAAAAAAAAAAACTCCACAAATAATGCAGTTTATAAATCAGGAAGAAGTAGAAGAATGTTCCTTCCATTCAATGGTTCTCTTTAGATTTCTCAGGAGAAAATTTTTGTTATCTGAGTAGCAAAAGTTGTTTGTTCATATCAGAGTATAGGTTTTTAATTTTTTTCTCAATTGTATTCCAACGTCAACTTTTCTATAACTCATAACTCTACATATGGGTCTTGGTTTGAGAAAACCAAGTACAACAAAGGTAAAAAAAATAAGAAATAAGAAAATGTTTACTATTAAATACTTATAATAAAATCACAGCTAGCATTTATATAGTGTTTTAAGGTTTGAAAAGCACCTTACAAATACTATTTCATTTTATTCTCATAAAACACATGGGAGGTAGATGCTATTATAATATTCCTAATTTACACATTAGGAAACTGCAGCATAGAGAAATTAAATGACATGCTTGGGAATGACATGGCTCCTAAGTATCTAGGATCAAATTTGAATTTGTGTTTCTAGACTGTTTCCAGACTCAGAACTCTATTCATTGCACCACTTAGGTTTATGTATATGTATATTGCATGCATATCTGTATCTGTAGGTTTGTATATGTGTGTATAACTGTATATGCACATACACACATACATGTATGTGTGTATGTATATATATACACACACATACATGTGTGTGTTTAATAGCTTAAGAGTACACGAAAACTTTTGGAACATCCTATATGTACACATGCATGTGTTTCCTTTTATATATAGATCTGCAGAAACAGTGAGGCTACTCCATTTAAATGGTGATTTAACTTATAAAAACATTGTTCTATAGAACTGTACTATATTACTTCAAAAAGCAGTACTTTCTGACCTATACTGACATAATAAAAAATAAAAATCCATTAGTCCTTCAAGTACTTTTAAAACAGAGGTTCTTAACCTCTCTGTGTGTCACAGTTCTTTAGCAGTCTGGTAAAGTCTAACAAGGCCATTTCAGAAAAACATTTTGAAATAATTGAAGGAAATGCTAAATTTCAGTTAAAATAATTTTTAAAAGAATTGTGCATTATTTGAATCCATAAAAAATAGATTTCTAAATCAGTAAGCATAAGAAAAAGGCAAATAAAACAGAAAGGCAAAAATGACAAAAGATGAGAATAGTTGATGTTGGATAGATTCTAAGAAGATAGACATGTTGATGAATTCTTAGTAGAGTTATTAACAACTTCAAATTATTTTAGAAAGCAATTTTGAATTATGCAAATAAAGTTACTAAAATGTCAGTAACATTTGACCCAGAGAGTACACATTCAATTTATATACCAGTGAGTCCATTGTGATAAGTAAAAAGTTCTCATATATACCAAAAAATTTATAGCAATTCTTTGAGTAATATCAAAATACAGAAACAAAGTAAATGTCATCAATTGGATAATGGCTATAGAAATTGCTGTACATCAATTTAATAGAGTATTACATCGTAAAAAATTCTGAATGTGAGGAAAACAGATAAACATAAAAAATCAAAACTGACTGATACAAGAAGTAGAACCAATAAAACTATATATACATACATACATAGAAACATATATATGTATATATATATATATATATATATATATATATATAATTACAACAACAATGAAAGTTGAAAGAACAACCACAAGAAAGCAATAATTGAAAATTAAAATAAGCAATCATTGGTCAAAAGATGATATATAAGGAACTCCTATCTCATAGTAATAATTTTTGTCCTCTCCCTTTTTCTGTTTTTTTGTCTTTAAAATATATATTATTTGTTATATGGGATCACATTTTCAGAGGAGATGAAAAAGGGATATTAAGAGCAATATAGTGATGTTTAAAAAACAATAACTTATTTTAAAATTTTAAGTTAGAGCTTAGTGAAATAAAAAAAATTAATTTTTCCCTTTCCAGGTTCATTGACCCCCCTATAATCTATTTATGAACTTCTGTGCCACTCTATAGAGATAAGAATGAGAATTCTTACTTTAAAAGAATGGTAAAATGAAAATAAATTTTAAATATAGATATCACAAGAATTGTTATGAACAACTAAAGATTGTATAAATAATAAGTTTTTGTGTTTACTTTTCTAGTTTATTTTTTAGCTATATTTTACTCCAACTGTTGATTCCCCTAGTCTTCTATATGTACCAATGAGAGATGCTGTTCAGAAAGAATAAGGACAAATCAAGAAGAGATTGGGGGAGGGGAGAGTAAACCTGCTAACTAAAAGAAAACAAAACGTACATTTTCTAGAGTTACACAACAATTATAATGCAAATATGCTTGGTTAACATCTCTTTGATAGTAACTGAAAATATCAATATAAATAGCAGGTAATTAAGATTATTTGGGGGTTGGCTAGGTGGCGCAGTGAAGGGGGTGGTGGAGAAGTGAATAGAGCACCTGCCCGGGAGTCAGGAGTACCTGACTTCAAATCCGGCCTCAGGCACTTAACACAAAAAACTAGCCATGTGACCTTGGGCAAGTCACTTAACCCCAACTGCCCTCCAAAAAGCAAAAAAAAAAAAAAATTATTTGAGTTGTCAGATGGCTAATGAAAAGTCATATTTAAAATTAAATTTCAATATAGCATAATAGAAAGTATACTGTCCTAGTAGGTAGCCTGACATAGCTGGGGAAGCCTTGAATTTAAACTCAGAAGTGCTGCTTTTGCCACACTGATTTTACTACTACCTTGTGGGCCACAGTAAGTGACTCTGACTCCCTGGACTTTAGTTTGTTTGTTGTGTGTGTGTGTGTGTGTGTGTTTTGTATCTGCAAAAGGAAATTGTTGAGCAAAGTACCCTCTGAGGTCCCCTCCAACACTATGTATCTATAATACTATGATCAATCTTCTTGTTGTATTTTTTTTTCTGGAGGTGATCTATGACATCTTTCACTTGGGTCTCATTTTGTGTGTTTCAGAAAATCAGGGCAGTTCTATTTTTTGTATGCTGTATTGTGGTGTTAAACATTTTTGGTGTGCTGTGTTCTTCTGGAAGACCTGTGATACTAATGCTGTCTCCAACTGTGCTGTCTTCAACATCTATATGTTTTCTTTGCTTAGTGAGCAGATATAGCTAGAGCTGTAGATATAGATATATAGATATTAGGTTTCTGGGGTTTTTGTTTTTGTTTTTTGCTTCTCATCTTCTAGATTGTCCTTCACTTCTGTATATTTGTATTCCCAGTCTATGGTTCTCTCTTTTGTTGCCTTGGTGAGAATTGCTATGGCAGATTCTAGTTTGTTTCTATCCTGCCTATTGTTTTTGTTGTTCAGATAATAAATTCTATTCTCATAACTCTCATTTCTCTTCTGATCCGCAGCAAGTGTTGTGGTTCCATGTTTTCAAATTCCACAGGGTCCTCTGTTTCATCAAATGTTGAATGATTTTCCTTTGTTTTCAATTATTTATTCATAGACTCTTGAACTAGTTTGCTAGATCTGGAGGCTGCATTACTTTCTGCTGTTAATGATTTCCTAAAATTTATCTGCTTACATTCACAGTATTTGAGTTTTCTTCTTTCCGAGATTTTTGGTAATTTCAGTTTTCGTGTTTTCCTTATTTTTCCTTATTATTTATTTTCTCAGTGTGACTCACTCCCCCCTGATGGTGGCTCCTTTGGAGGCTGAATTTCACACTTTCAGCCTCCTCCCATGATGTTCACTTTATAGTACAACAGCCTAAGGGTTTGCCCTCCCAAAGTGACTTTTGGGATGACAAAACTGGCTCCAGATGGGTGATGGTTGATTAGTATTTTCCTTCATGCCACACATCCCTTCTTTTGTTAACACATACACACACACACACACACACACACACACACACACACACACACACACACACCCCTTGTGTCCTGTCTGGTTCCTTCTATTCCTCAGTTTTCTGTCTAGCAGTTTAGATGGCTGCTACACTGGGACTATCAGGTTGATTTTTGTAGCTTGGGTCTCTGAGGCTCTTGAAGGTATGGCATGGCTGGGATGTGGTGTTGGTCTCTATATCCAACCTAGGCAAAAGACCATCACTTTTCCTTCTGTTCTTGGCTCTCCTGCAGAGATTATTTGTAGCACTTAATGCTGTCCACTGTGGGCACTGGTTGTGTGGCTTAGCAAAATTCTATGGCTATATGTCCTGGCCTAAGGAGACTTCCACAGTCTGGAGCTAGGATCTCCATAATACTTCAAACAAAGAGGGAGAAACAGAGGTATGGGTTGGGTTTTGTTGAGAACTAGTAAGGGTTGGCTAGTGTATTGTCTCTGCCAATAGTGAAGGGTGTGGGGATCGGTTGCTGGATGAATCCAATGTAGACATCAGTTCATGTATGTTGTTATTTTTGTTATTTCTTTGTTTTATGCCCCCTCTTTTTATTTCAGGTGTTTTAAAGCAAGGTACCACCTAAAATTTCCCTTTTGGGGTGCATAATTTCTGTTTTAAAGAAGTCTGAGAAATAGAAGGGATCATAAAAATGTCTACTTCTCCATCTCAATCACATAACCTGAAAGTCCTATGAATGAATGATGAATCAATCATCAAATATTTAGTGAGCGCCTACTGTATACCATATGCTATGTGCTGGGGATACACAGACAAAATACAATAGTCTATGTCTACTAAGGTACCTTTTAGTGCAAAATCTTAGGATTTTATGAGTGAGAAGACAACACCTTTAGATATATTCATACTGCTTACTGGACGAGTGAACTTAGGCAAGGCACTGACTAGTACTCAGTCGCCTTATCTATAAAACGGGGTTAAAATGTCTTACCTGATTAAAGGCAAAATTCAGGACAAGATATTAAAGGGGTCAGAGAATTTTGGAAGGTGCCTTAGATGTTACCTGCTCTTACACTTGCATTTAACAGATGAGAAATTCCTTGAGGTCCTTTCAGATCTAAGATCAATGATTTTGTAAGCCCTGTGATTTTTGTGACAGTTTTTGATTTGTGGAAGATACCAGCTAGAGTTTTATTTCTGTACTTACAATGAGTAAAGGGAATATCCTTTAGTTTCATTCATGTAAGCTGACCATTTATTGACCCACTTTTCACCTTCATTCTGGGGTTGGGCATTTTGGAAATGATTATTGTAAGCTATGAGCCTTTTCAGCTTATAATATTTTTATCATAAAAATTCACTGTGTCTTTAAGACATGTCTTCATGCCAAGGCTTTCTTTGTCAAGGTCACACATGTTCCATTATAGCTACTTTCAAATGTAATCACTATATTTGTGTTACTGGATCTTGGCATGGTTGGTGAAATACGCACTGGGATTTTTGCTATGTGATTTGGAGGCTTTAGAGGAAAAGAAAAGATAAGAAAATCTTGAATTATTTCAGTTTGTCTCTAATAAGAATTTTCATTCAGTAGTAAGAGGCAGTCCATGATCCAGTTAGGCTTTGGTAAGCAGCTGGAGTCCTTAACTTTTAATCTCATGGTTTTCCCCCACTGTCAAGATTTAATGTTTCTTTTCTGATCAGCATAATCTGTTTCATAGGTAATACACAGGATAGGTAGATTGGAAGATAATATATAGACTGCAATTTCACTGCCTTATCACTGGCTTTCAAATATCCCCATATAAATGAATATAATTAACACTTGGTTAATTAGCTCAGATATGAGTGCCAACAAATTTTTTAAATGTTTTATGCTGTTTTGTATAGATCTGTATGTTCTATTTTCAGATACTTTATTACTGTATTTTGTAGTTTTTATTCATGCTACTGATGTTAAGGATTTTAGCATTATTAAGGTTCTGGGCTAGAATGTAATGCTCACATTTGTGCAGTCACTAAGTCTGTCTTCTGTCAATTCAGAAATCTTGCTAAATTGAAATCATTCCGCCTCTGCATGTGAACAGCACTTCATTCCTTTTTCATTTTAAAACTGGTCTACTGTATGTCACTGTCTAATAGATTCCCTGATGGTACTATTCAAAGACTTCAAATTATCTTATTCCTCCATCAAAATCAAAATGTAAAAACTTTATGAAAATTCAGATCCTTAAAAGTTTTACTTTCAAGAAACTGCAGTAATGATTTGTTTAAAAATATTATAAAGTTTCTTTCTTACTTTAAATGAAGGTATTTGCTTTATTTTATTTGACTTTTGTCTCATCACAGTTACATTATCTCTTTCATGTTACATATATACACATCTCTATGTATATATGCACACATATATGTATACACACTTACACATATTTGTATACGTGTATCTGTATGCGTGTATATGTGTGTGTTTATATAGGCATCGAGGTCAACTTAAAAAGGCTATAAGATCAAAGTGGAAGAAGCACCGGTACAGGATTTTCTGTTTCCAATATGATTGTGTACTCAATACAGTCTCTGAAGCTGACATTCAACAAAGTATGGATCACTTTTCTGTCGCTTGTGCTAATTTTGGCCTAACAATTAACATCAAGAAAACACAGCTGCTCCTCAGTCACCACCACACCATCCATATGGGGAACCATCAGTTACAGCAAATGGAGAAGTTTTGAATGCTGTAGGTAAGTTCAATTACCTTGGTGGTGTACTTTCCGGGGATGTACACATTGATAATGAGACTTAGAGACACATTCGACACATTTCGAGAGCTAGCTCAGTGTTTAGGAGGCTCCAAAGGAAAGTATTGGAGAGAAGAGATCTTAGACTGACTACCAAGCTGAAGATCTACAGAGCCATTATGCTGACCTCATTGTTGAATGCTTGTAAAACTTGGAAAATATACCAGTGCCATGAGAAGAAACTGAATCACTTCCATTTGAGTTTTCTTAAGAAGATTTTGAAGAACACCTGTCAAGATAAGAGACCTGACACTGAAGTCCTTTCTTGAACTAAGCTGCCAAGCATTTAAACTCTACTTAAGAGAGTGCAATTCTGATGGGATGGTCATGTTTTTTGAATGCAAAACATAAGGCTGCCAAACAGACTAGTTTATGGAGAAAGTCACACAGGGCAAGTGTTCACATGGTGGTCAGAAGAAGCAATACCAGGACACTCAAGGTCTCTCTTAAGAAGGTTGGAATTAATTGTATTTCATGGGAGACTGTAGCACAGGACTGCTCAATATGATGTGTCCACATTAGAGAAGGTGCTGTGCTCTACAAGCAAAGCAAAATTGAAGTATCTCAAAATAAATGCAAGATGTGCAAATTCAGAGAGTCCACCCCAAATATTCAGTTGGAGTATTTGCCTGGCCTGTGGTAGAGCATCCTGAGCCCAGATTGGTCTGACAAGCTACAGTCAGACACTTGACTCTAGCATAGTGATATCATTTTGTTCAACTTCAAGAATAACCGTTTTATATATGTCTCTGCATACAGGTGTGCATGCATATGTAGATGTATGTGTATGTGTGTATAGGCATGTATATGTTGATGTATGTAGGCATATGTGTGTATAGGCATATATTCAAATGAAGCTAATGATCAAGTTATATTCTTTTATATACTTTTATGTTTCATTATTATGGTGGTGATAGTATTTATCCTTAGTACATACACTAATTATTGGGAGAAGAGCACACAGGATTGTGAGGAAGAGTCTAAATATTTACTTTTCTAGGAGTTGAAACCTCTTCATCTGGAAATTCCATTCACAGATTCAAATTGGCATCTAGTTTGTAGAAGACTACCTGGGTCACTGAGAAGTTAAGTGTCTAGTGATTTGCCTGTGGTCATGGAGCTAAATAGGGTGGTTGTCAGATTCAGAACTCTAATGTAGACTTTCCTGAAGAAGGGGCTTCCCTACTGTCCATTGTCTAATGCTTCTTCTTGGGATCCTCTTAAAATTTCTCATTGTTTTGGGACAAACATTTAATTTCATTAATATAGGTATATGACCCAATGAAGAAACTATTCAAAGCATATGTGATATGTCCAGATTTTCCTCTTTTCCCTGCAATTGAGATGAATTTTCTGTAAAAAGCACCAAAACTGTATCTGAGAACTTAGTGGTCCTTGCCTCTCTTGATGGAGCATCTTGGTCATCCAAAGGCATTAAAAGTACTACTCCTATGAAGTCAGGATCCTTTTGACTTTGTGAATGTCTGAAGATCACTCAAATTATCATAACCTTCCCTGCTAATAAGTTGCTTATTAGTTGTCCTTCACTCATAAAGAAGACCAATATGACATTACTACGTGGGAGTAAATGTACAGTGTGTCTGACTGTGGCTGACCAGACACATAGACCTTCAGTTTGGTAAGCAGCCTACTTAACTCCCCTGCACTTTACTTCAGACCCTCCCCAACAGTGAGCTGGGCTCTGGCAATGCATGCATCAGCTTCATCATTTGTGTGTACATCCCTGGAAAGAATACTGCCAAGGAAAGTAAAATTATCTACAGCATTCAATATTTCTCAATTTGCTATAGCCAAGGCCTCCCAGTGTGGTTGGTGGGGTGTTGGCTGGTGGAGAACCTCTGCCTACTTAATGTTAACTGTCAGACCCAAATTATTACAAGCTTTAGAGAATCAATGCATACTGTGTTGCATCTCAGCCTTGGAGGCTGCATTGAATGCACAATAATCTATGAACAAAAAGCCATGCATCAATTCTCCCTCCACTTTAGTTGCTTTGTAAGGCAATCAGGGTTAGGAGTTGCATAGATAGTAAGTGTCAAGTGTCTGAGGTCACATCTAAACTCACGTCTTCCTTACTGCAGGGTTGGTGCTCCATCTATTGTACCATCTAGCTGCCCCTAGTCATTTCAATTTAAATGATTTATCACCAGTGTGATAGCTTTCCTTTTAGCTATTTTCATCCATATTGAACGCATCTGACAATATTGCTTAAACCAAAATGCTAAATACCATGGGAGCAAACACACAGCCCTGCTCCATTCCTTTAGCAACTGGGAAAGCACAAGAGAGTCATACATTATCCAGAACCTATACAAGCATGCCAACATGGAAGTGGTGTGTATTACTGATGAACTTCTCTGGACAACTAAAAGATAGCACTCAGTTAATTAGATTTGAGTCAATGAAACTCTTGTATGTGGGAACTAAGTACAACTGTATCCTTGTTATAAATACTTGCTTTATAAAAGCAAAGTAAATTCTCTCTTCTCTCTCCCTCTCTCTTCTCTTTCCCTCTCCCTCTCCCTCTCCCTCTCTCTCCCTCTCTCTCTCTCTCTCTCCTCTCTCTCTCTCTCTCTCTCTCTCCTCTCTCTCTCTCTCTCTCTCTCTCTCTCTCTCTCTCTCTCTCTCTCTCTCTCTCTCTCTCTCTCTCTCTCCCTCTCCCTCCTCTAACTACTGACTTACAAATAACTCATTTTATTACCAAATTGAACAATGAACTAACAAAGAATGGGTATTGGTTCACTCCTAACGGCAAATCATTCCCTTCTTTTTAACTTAAATTCCCAGGGAATCATTTCAAATTACTGAGTGATTGTTTCTGGTTTATAATTATATAACTTAAGTCAAAGGTAGAACTTGAACAAAGGACTTCCTAGAAGAATATTTATTCACTATTCCAGTCTATATTTTAATGTAAATACATTGTTTTATAGTGTTATCTTTAAATATCAGTACTAAATAGTTTATTTGGCAAAAGTTGCATGGATTAATTTATAACTTTGACTCATCTATCTTTTCATAACTGACTTGGTAAGACATTATTATGAAATTGTGTGTTTTGGTTTTCTATATTTTATTAAATTTAATTTGAATGCATGAAAAGTACAGCTTATAATAATTCAGGAGGCTTTCATTTTAGATTTATTTGAGTTAATTTTCCATGTTGTGTGGAAGGAGTGAAAACTTCTCAGTCTGGAATGTACTCCTCCCCTGACTGCTGTCAATCACTTTTACCTTCCCCTGACTTCTGTACTCTCCCCTGACTGCTGTCAATCACTTTTACCTTCCTTTGTCTGTTTTCCCGCCTTGGTAAGACCCGTCTTACCTTACAGTCCCAGTAGGGAAGAGAATGGTGGTGTGGGCCTCTCCACCAATGGGAGGAGACAGCTGGGAAAGGGGGGGGGAATGATTGGGTCTTTACATTTTGGTTCTGATCTTTGAAACTCTCTCTCTGCCATCTGCGTCATGGATCAACATTGGTAAGATATCCCTCTTCTCCATGATGAGTCATGGAGAAAAATTCTTTCTACCAGTGCAACTCTGGTAAAACTTATACTCTTAGAAATTTACATGGCACATTTTAAGGTTGAATTATTTATTCAGAGCCAGTCATAGGTGTCTGTGGCAGAATCTGAATTTAGGTCTTGCTACTTCAAATGTCAATACTCTCTCCAACATACTATGCTTCCTCTCCTCTTTTTGTTTTAAAATGGGTCTTGGTTTAAAACATGTCAAGTAAAATGATTGCTAAATAAGGAATCTATAAGTGTACACCATTCTCAGAAAAGGTGGTGGTTATGTTGTAGTTATAATTCCCCTTTGTCTAATGGCTGAGAAGTGTGGTGTAATGGAAAGACCATTGATTTGGGAATCAGAAAACTCTCAAGCTTAGTAGGTGTGTTACCTTGGGCATGTCATAACTTCTCTGTGCTTCTATGTAATTTTATTTAAAGAGGAGAATATAACAAAGATTTCAATTGGTGACTTCATCAATTTGATTAATTCTTGTTAGTGGAATTCCTTCCACCAATCCCAATCTAAGTCTGTCTTTAACTTAGTACAGAAGGAGTTTTCTGAAGAAGAATATAGAAAAGGAGGAAGTTAAGTAACTTCCCCTTCACCTGAGTTAGGATTTGAACCCAGTTGTTCTTCACTTAAAACCCAACACTGTGTCCACTATGCTTCCCTAACTCTGTTTTTTTTTCTTTTGCATATTTTAGAGGGGGGAAGGCAGGGCAGTTGGTGTTAAGTGACTTCCCCAAGGATACATGGCTAGTAAGTGTTAAGTGTCTGAGGTCTGATTTGAACTTAGGTCCTCCTGACTCCAGGGCTGGTGCTCTATTCACTGGGCCACCTACCTGAGTCCTCCCTAATTCTATTTTACAAAAAAAAAATTATAATGATGCTAAGGTTACATTCTTCACCAGGTTATTGCGAGGAACGTGCTTGGCAAATGTAAAAGTATTACATAAATGTGAGTTGTTATTATATTGAATTCTAATATAAAAATTCAAAGGATTCTCTAACACATTTTTATTAAAAGTATAGAATAAACCTCATAGGAAATGGAGGGAAGAGTGAAGCAGATGGTGGTGTGAACCCTGAATTAAAAGATATTTTATTTCTGAAATATAATAGAAGTCACTTCTCTGATAACTGGAAAATACAGTAATCTGCCAAAAGACCATAAATCATATATAAAAATAACCAAGTGGAGGAAAAGATACTTTAATTGCAGCTGTCTTTTGGATATTGAAGCAGAGCTATTTTACTCACCATACCTTATTCTTATGCATGAAATTATAGGATTCCACATCTTTGTCATTTCTATATCTACACGTATTATATTCTTTTTTTTCAATTACACTCCTCTCTCCTCAGTTTCAGTCAAGCCTTTACACAAGTATAAGACAGATAGGTTACCCTATCTATCTAGTCTATATCTGAGGTGACAGATGAAGTTCCAAAATGGAAATCTTTCCTTAAAAATCTCATGGAAAAAGAATTTGCTATAAGGCTCTTCCTGTAGCAAGTTCTTCAGATGTGATCATGAGTACAGTGACAATTGGAGTCTCTCTGGTGACATTTCAGGTCATTCACCAAAGTTAAAAATCATCAAATCCCAGAGAAGGAAAGGGCCTTATTGTCAAACCTCTAGAAAGAGTAGTCTATAATTATTGCCTCCACTTCCTCATCAAAATTCACTCTTCAGCTGCCTGTAATCTGACTTCTTTCCCTGACACTGCAGTGGAACAAGTTTTTAGAAATCACTAATGGTTTCCTTATCACTTAATCTGATAACTGAAAACTATTCCCTTATTAGATTATTGAACACTCTCTCTGCCCTTTCCCTAGGCTTCCACCATACTTGAATTCATAGCTATCTCTATTGTTATCTTGTCAATTGCTTTATCTCTGTCTCCCTTGCTCTTTTTTCACTGTCTTCACATATCCCTTAAATGTGGATATCTCTCCAGGTTCTATCCATGACCTCTCATTTCTCTCTATTCTCTCTCCATTGGATATTCATTTACTCTTAATGTTTTAATTCTTATCTCAGATTAAATGGCATAAAAATTTTCATTTCCACCTCCAAACTTTCCTCATAATACAATTCCACTTCCCATATTTCCAAATGTTGACTAGATCCTTTTTTTCCTCATATATCTACAGAATCTCCAAAACATGTTCATTCATTTAGTCTGTTGATAAGCATTTTATGGAGGTGAAGCCAAGATGGCAGTGTGGAAGCAGGAAAATTCCACAGCTCCCCCCATAAGCACTTCAAATACCTATAAAATATGATTCTAAACCAATTTTAGAGCTCCAGAACCCACACAATTACAGAAAAATATATCTCCCACTGAAGGAAGCCCAGCTGGTAAATGGGCAGGATTAATCACAGCAAAGTGTTCATCTCAGCATGCTGGAAGCCAAAACCAGCTTGTCCTGAAACCATGGCTTGGCCCTGGACAGGTAAGACAAGCCGTGGCTAGAGCTTTCAGGAGAGTGGATTACAGGCAGTTGTGGAAGCTTCCAGATTTGTCAATCCATAAGAAACAAGGAGAAAGTAAAAGGTCAGTGGAACTCAACTAAATTTGGGGGAGAAAAGTGGGACTGGACAGCCACCCCCAGGGCAAGAAAGCAACAGAAATGGCAGCCCTGCAATCACCTCCACATATCTGCTTCAGAGCTCTCGGCCTGCAGATTACAGGTGATCATTCAGAGGCTAAGTGATCTTGCCTTAAACTGCCTAGATTGGATCATGGTCTTAGGTGGTGGTCCTGAGGTATGTGAACAGTGAGCCAAAGCTGGTGGGGGCTGCAGAGATGGCAGGCTCCTAATAGCTCCAGCAGCTGCAAAAGCCCCAGCAATTTGGGACAAATCTCCCCCCTCTGGAAGCAGAATTCCACAGAGCTAAAACGTCAAGTAATTGACTGACAACATGAGCAGGCAAAGGAAACAAAGTAAGAACAGAAATCCAACTTTAGACTCATTTTGGAGGAAAAAAAGGATCAAAGTATGGAATGGGAGGAAGACAACACAGTCAGAACCCCTGCACCAAAAGCTTCTAAGAAAAACGTATACTAGTTATAAGACATAGGGGAGCTTAAGAAGGATGTTGAAAACCAAATAAGAGAAGTGGAGGAAAAATTGAGGAGAGAAATGAGAATGATGCAAGAAAATCAGGATAAGAGAGTCAACAACCTAACTGAAGAAAATCACCTTAACAATAGACTAACTTGGGGCAGCTAGGTGGCTCAGTGAAAAGACCACTGGCCCTGGGGTCAGGAGGACCTGAGTTCAAATCTGACCTCAGATCCTTAATGCAAAAACTAGCTGTGTGACCTTGGGCAAGTCAATTAACTCCAAATACCCTGCCTTCCCCCATCCAAAAAAAACCCCCAAAAATAGATTAACTCAAATGGCAAAAGAGGATAAGCCCAAAAAGACAATGAGGAGAAAAATGCCTTAAAAAGTTGAATTTGCTGGATGGAAAAAGAATCTCAAAAGTTTGCTCAAGAGAATAATTCCTTCAGAATTAGAGTGGAGCAAATGGAAGCAAATTACTTTGTGAGAAGTCAAGATAATATCAAACAGATACAAAAAAATGAAAAAGAAATAGAAGGCAATATGAAATATCTCATCGACCTAGAACCGGAGGGTAAAGTAGAAAAAACAGAAATTGGGAGAATCCACTGGACACCTCCTGAAAGAGATCTCAAATTGAAAAGTCTGCAAAATGCTGTAGCCAACCTCCAGAACTCTCAGGTAAAGGAGAAAATAGTACAAACAGCCAGAAAGAAACAATACAGATACTGTAGAACCACCATGAGGATCCCACAGGATATGGCAGCCTCACTGCTGAAAAATCAGAGAAACTGGAATAAAATTTTTTGCAAGGCAAAATGAACATGGGCTTCAATCAAGGATCACCTATCCAGTGAGACTGAGAAAAATCTACCAGGCAAGGAGATGGACATTCAAGGACATAACAGAATTCCAGACCTTCCTAATGAAAAAGCCAGAGTTCAATGGAAAATTCAACCTCCATTTACAGGACCCACAAGAGATGGAAGAGTAAACATTCCTGGGGCCTTTAATCATTCCTCATATGACATGGAGTCAACACCTGTTATCATCCTGATTGCCTTCTCTGGATGCTCCAGAACTGAACATAATACTCCAGATGAGTTCTGATGAGGTTAACTAGAATGGCACTATCAACTCCTTATTCCTGTGAACTAGGTGGCTCTAATGAAGCCTAAGATAGCATTCATACTTTTGGCTGCCTTATAACATCATTAACTCCTATTGAGTTTGTAATCCACCAAAATTCTCAGATATATTTCAGAACAATTATCTATCCACACCTCCACTGTCTTTTCTATTTTTGAAATTAATTATTTGGACCAAACTGTATGAT
The DNA here is from genome assembly GCA_028646575.1 of Pseudocheirus occidentalis. NCBI lineage: Eukaryota > Metazoa > Chordata > Mammalia > Diprotodontia > Pseudocheiridae > Pseudocheirus > Pseudocheirus occidentalis. The sequence continues at coordinate 122,167,827 of CM053597.1, read as the reverse complement.
TTACATTTATTTCTATTGAATTTCATTTCATTAGATTTGGCCTAATGCTCTAGTGTGTCAAGGTTATTTTGGATCCTGATTCCATGCTTTATTTGGTCCCATGGTTTGGGTTAAAGCAAATACATAGATTTGGAATAACTAGAAAATTGGTACTCAGAAAAATTACACAATCATAAACTTTCTACTACAGACAAACAAGGCATATACATTTATGGCAATACAAATAGAAAGAGGTTTGTTCTCACATGCAAGAAACTCATCCTAGCCTGAGTGTGAGGAAGACATGATGGGGAAGAAACTGACTCAAAGTTGTGATTAAGATGGCAAGATTATATACTCTAAGAATGGGCTTAGTCAAGAATAGATAATCAATTTTGAATATAGAAAAGGGCATTCTTAATCTCATCTGGGTGTGCTTGAAATATTCTTGGGGTTCCCTTAATCAATATGAGACTTAGGTAAATCTTATCTAAAACTGATGGGAGAATCCATTATTAGCTATCTAAGGCAGTGAAAGGAAAATGACCCAAGGCTAGTAACAGCAAATTAGATTGTTTTTTGAGGGGAGTTTATGAGCCAATGTTTACTATAATTGCTTTTGTTTCCTAATGAGTCATTTTTATCTTTTCTACATTCCCTGACTCAAAATAAAGTGGCTTTCTATTCCAACACAAAATGTATCTGTTACTTTAAGAACTTATATAGGAACTCAAGAAAAACTTGGTAAACATAGCAATGAGAAGAAAAAAAATGTGCAACAGGGGACACAAGTAGAACAGTTATCTTACTACATTGTTATATTGTACATGTCTAATTACATAAATGCACCACTGCTATATTAATTTTTTAAGCCCAATGGATGACATAATGTCTAAGGGTCATGTGGTTCCTTCCTCTTCACCTTTTGGTATGTTATTTTAGATGAAAGTTTCTGAGTTCTTTCCTGCTTTCTATTTAAGTAATCTTACATATTTTCTTATGCATTTAAGGTAATTATTTTGAGAAGGGTTCCATAAGCTTTTGTCAAAGAAGTTCATGATCCCAAGATGTTTTAGGTCCTCTGTTCTAAAGGGCATCCAAATCTCTGAAGTAAGAGGGGAAGTCTCTGTGTGTTGCTGGGCTAGAGGGAACTCACTGGTTGATAGACGATTTTGTTCTCTTCCAACCCTTGGTTTCCCTGACAAGGAATTTGAACATTAGAGTTACACTGTAAGACTAAAGGGTTGCATAGCTCCCCAAGATGAAGATGAGACACTAAGGGCTGTCAAGGTTTCATTTTTAAAAAAATGTTTTTTGAAATTTGATTATGGGTTATTCTATATGCTGTTTGTATATTTTTTTGTTTTTGTACTTATTGTGGAATGAAGTAAAGATTGTCTATAAAAAAAAAGAAATATCTCAGAAAAGATCACTGATGTGGAAAATAGATTCAGGAGAGAAAATTTAAAAATTATTGGATTACCTGAAAGCCATGATCAACAAAAGAACCTAGAAATCATCCTTCAAGAAATTCTCAAGTAAAACTGCCTTGATATTTTAGAACCAAAGGGAAAAATACAACTTGAAAGGATTCACCAATCACCTCTTTAAAAAGAATTCCAAAAGAAAACTCCCAGGAATGGTATAGCCAGGTTCCAGAGTTCCTATATTAAGGAGAAAATATTACAAGATACTAAGAAGAAACAGTCTGAATACTAGGGAAACACAGTCAGGCTAACACAGGACCTAGTAGTTTCTATATTTAGGGATTGAAGGGCCTGGAATATGATATTCCAGAGATCAAGAGAGCTAGGATTAAAACCAAGAATCACTTACCCTGCAAAATTCAGTATAATGTTCTAGGATGAAATATGGTCATTCAACAAGGTGGAGGACTTTTAAGCATTTTTGCTGAAAACACCAGAACTGAAAAGAAAATTTGACACTCAAATACAGGAAGCATGAGAAAGTAAACATGGAAAAGAAATCATGAGGAACTTATCAAAGTTCAACTATTTATATGCCATCATGGAAAATGATGTAAACTAAAAATAAACAAAAATTAATTTAAATATAAGAATTTTAATATACTATGTGACAGGAACTGTGATAAGTACTGAACATGCGAAGAAGGCAAATAGGGTCTTTGATTAAAAGAGTTCACATTCTAAAGGGGAAGACTATACGCAAACAATTACATATATACAATGTATATATGCATGTGTATATGTCTATATGAGTGTGTGTGTATGTGTGTATGTATGTATATATACACATACATACATATATACATACAGATATACATATATATATAATGTGTGTGTGTGTGTGTGAATGAAACAATCTCTGAGAGAAGCACTTGTAGAAAAAGTGAAGCATGGAAAGGCTTCCAGTAGAAGCTTGGATTTCAGCCAAGACTTGAAGAAAAAGAAGAGGTTCAGGGGAAAAGGGAGAACCATTTAAGCACAGGGGAAAACCAATGAAAATGCATTATATCAGTAGAAGAATTGTTGAAAAAGAATGGAAAAGCCAGTACTGCTGAATCACTAAGTATATTTAGGCAAGCAAAATGCAGGAAGACTCTGGAAAGATTGTGAAGGGCTTCAAATGAGGAACAGACGTAGCTGTTGATAGTTGTAATTGTATAGCTTTTTTGTGTGTCTTGAAAGGTGGACTCCCTAGTATTTTATTCATTCTGTAGTCATTTGAAATGGAATTTCTCTTTCTCTTCTTAGTGGGTTATATCGATAATATACAAAAATGCTGATGATTTTATGGTTTTGTTTTATATCTTAAAAGTTTGTTGTAACAGCAATCAGTTTAGCAGATACTTATCACTTAGTAACTTAGGGCTAAGTATAGAAGGTGTGAGCCCTGTCCACTGTTGAGAAGGCATGAACTCCCCTGTTGACATGGAAGAAGGAGATTGGATGAGGCAGGAGGCCAGTGTGTGTATATAAGCAAGAATTGCAGAAACAGAGAGACAGAGTTGGAGTTTTCCTGTTGGTGGAAGCAGGATTGTCTCAGCATCTGGGAGTTGGGCTGCTGGACTGAAGAAGTAAGTTGAAGTTTTCTTGAGAGAGGGAGAGAGAGTGAGAGAGGGGGAGGGAGAGGGAGAGGAAGAGAGAGAGACAGACAGAGACAGAGACAGAGAAACAGAAAGAGAGAGAGAGAGAGAGAGAGAGAGAGAGAGAGAGAGAGAGAGAGAGAGAGAGAGAGAGAGAGAGAGAGAGAGAGTTTCTCTCCCAGCATCTCTAAGCTCACTGAGAACTGAGATGGAGTTTTCCTGAGACCAGAAACTGGTGAAGGCCACCCAGAAGGCCAATATTCCTTCTGGATTCTAGGGCCAGCTAAACTGCTGGAGGACTGAAGAATCATGACCAGGATAAGACATTGTTTTTTCATTGCCTGGCTGATCCTTGAGTTCCAGGCAAGAGAAGTAGTGAAGGGTTTGAGATGTGCTAGACCCTGTGAAATTCAGTGTATGCCAGGGACTGCTCTGAGGAATGGACGAGAACCTGGCAGCTGTCTGCTTCTGAATTCAGGTGACTGTTTAGTGGATTCAGGAAGGAGCGGGGACCATGCAAGGGGACCCAGGGAATCAGAGACCACCCAGAGTAAAAATGAAGAAAAGGCCTCCCCTTGGAAGAAATTGAGGTTTTCTGGACACCAGGGGATGGAGGGTTTGTGTGATTTTCTAATAACTGTACTAGTGATAAATGACATTTGATAATTGTGAATCTAGATTAGTGACTGATTAAGTTAATGGTTGCCCCATGAGGGGAAGTTTGATTATTGTATTGTAACTGATTAAGTTAATCGTTGACCCATGAGTGGAAGATTGATACATTGTGAATTGATTGAATAAGGGAGGAGAGTTTCCCCCTTAGGGAAACCAAATGATTATCCTTTTGTTCCTTGTTCTAAATATTGTGGCCACTGTAGTGAAAACTGTGTGGCCATTCTAATGTTAAACTGTTATGGACACTATATTGTGACTTTCTGTGATAAGATGTGATGTTGTAAATATTATATTGTGACATATTGTGAATGTTTGCCTTTATTTGTAATGGAATAAACAAAGTGTTCACCATACTGTGTAATCTGAACCTTAAAAGCTGTTCACAGTAGCATTCCTTTGGGAATCTGCTAGTCCATGGCATTACATTTGCTATAGTGATTAATAGTTTCAATTATTTTAGTTGATTTTTTAGGGTACAAGTACCATATAAAATTATCTGTAAAAAGTGATAATTTTGTTTCTTCCTTACTTATGGTTATTCCTTTGATGTCTGTATCTTAATTACTGCTATTGTCAGAATTTCTAGCACTATGTTAAACTGATGTGATGCATATTTGTTATAAAACACTTCTTTTTTTTGCCTCCAGGGGTATGGGAATGGGAAGGAGAAAAAAACAGATTTCTGTTCTTTTTTTTTTAAGTGAGAGAGCTGGATGGGGGGTGGGAGGTGGAGTTATATGTATCCAGACCTACTCCATTTTGAAAATCACTCGATTTTGTTCACAAATATGTCTGTATACTCCCATTCATGCTTGCAATGCAAATAACCAAAAACCGAATGTGCTATGGTATCTTGGTCTGAGAAACAGCCTAATACCCACATAGCGTTATGTGGGTACTCCTAACCAAGACACTGAGTAAAAGGGTTATTGTGCCGTTCCAGCCTCCTGGCCCAGCAACAGGGACCTTGATGAATCAGCTTCTGCTCTATCTCCCCAACCCCTCCTTATTGTTCACTCCCTGAAACCCATTTAAACATTTTACACAATTCTGGTAGTCTTTGCCTCTTCTGGTGAAACTCTTCTGCTGTCCAATTCAGTAAATGTTAGTTAGTCTAAATTGTGTTTCATGAATAATTTGATGTTCCTGGCACTGACTGTTGCTTCAGATGTCAAATGACACATGTTTTCAAATGATGTCACTGTATTGTTAGTTTCATGTAACTGTTTTATCATTTTATTACAAAAGATATGTTATGAAGTGGGAGAAATCTATAAACATTTATAACATAAAAACAAAGCATAGATCCAGCACTACCACTTCTAGGTCTGTATCCCAGAGAGAGAATAAAAATGGGAAAAGGACCTACAGGTGTAAATATATTTATAACAGCCATTTTTGTGGTGGCAAAATACTGCAAATTAAAGGGATGCCTATCAATTGGTGAGTGGTGGAAGAAGGTGTGGTATAGGGATGTAATGGAATATTACTGCAATAAGAAATGATGAACAGGCAGACTTCAGAAAAATGAGGAAAGACTTGTACTTGAAGCAAAGTAAAATAAGCAGAACCAGGAAAACATTGCATACAGTATTAGCAACATTGTGTGATAATCAGTTATGAATGACTCATATGAATGTTCTGATCAACACAATGATAGAAGACAAGGACAAAGAACTCACAGAGGCTTGGGAAAAGTATGTAGATCATGTGATCAAGAAGAAGTAGAATTCAAATGGCAGACTTAATGACTATGTGCTCTAATTGGCTACCTAGGTCTTTTGTGTTCCAAAACAATTTACTTTCCATTGCTAAAAGTTCGTGAGCTGGAAAACCTCAAAACTAGTGATTGGGTGTATGAGGGTCTTGTCTTTCAAAATGTCCTGATACCACAGATCAAGCTTTTCTCTGAGATTTCTCTTGGAATTTATATAATACTGCTATCTCTTGATTCTTCTCTCATCTACATGCCTTTTTTTTCCTTAGTCTATTTTGTTGGATTACCATCTATATCTCATCTCATAACTTTGGGACAGAAGCCTCAATTCTCTGTCATGTGCCCTCTTTCTTCTTTTTTTTCAGCAATCTTGGTGACTTCATCAACTCTCATTCAATCAATTATTGTCTAAATGTAGAAGAATTCAAAATCTATACATTCCACCCACTCCCTGATTGATATGAACTAGTTGTCCCCATAAGCGACTCAAACAAATCTCTTACATGTGTCCCTTCTCTCTATACAAAAAGTCACTGCCTTCATTCAAGTTTGTATTCTTTTTCATCTGGACTATTACAACAAGCTCCTAATCAGTTTCTCTACCTCAAATGTTTCTCTATTCCAATTTATTTTCCACACAAGTACAAAATTAGCATTCTTAAAGTATGGATCTGTCATCATTTCAAAAAATTACAGTGGTTCATTGTATTTTCCAGGCATGGATATAAAATCATCTCTATAGCATTTAAAGTTTCTTAGTTACTTTAGTTTCAGTCTACATCTTCAGACTTATTATTGGCTTTTTGTTGCTTCATTTATGACTTTCCAAAATTTGCTGTCTCCTTGCACTTACATAGGCTCTCTCTCTTAGAATTCCTAGACTTGTTCACTTGATCCTAATACTACCTCCTACATGTGACCTCTCTTAAACTACTCAGCTATTAATGTCCTTACCCAAAATAACTCATATCTATTTCATATATATATATATATATATATATATATTTGTGCATAATTATATTTGTAAATATAGTTTCACTTGAGAGATGATAAATTCCTTTAGTATAATGACACACTTTAATCTTTGTATTTCCAGAGCACAGCATAGTTTGTGACATATAGTATGCACTTAATGAATGGTTGTGTATTGATTGATTAGTTTCTTGACTTTTTGATAAAAGAGGTGAAGCTTCACTTTTGTTCTCTAAGCTATAAGAGAGTTGACAATCCTCACATCTCTTTTAATAGGTAAGAATACCATATCTGAGGACTCTAATTAAATCCCAATAGGTAATGGTGAGAGAAAATCTGAGGAAAGAAGGGAACAAGAGTCATGATATTTAGTGGGAAGTAGAAGAAATGACATTCAACTGGGAGCAGCCTTGATCCCAGGTCCAGACAAACAGAATTCACCAGAAGACAATAAGAATAGATAGTGTCAGAGGTATCATAGCCATGGCAATTGTGGCCCAGAAACACTTTATCTACTGTCTGTGTACCCTTCCACACTTGTGCCCTGGCCACATATATTTATGTCTCAAAACAGGAGATACACACACATATACATACATATGTATGTATATATATCTATATCTATCTGCCTATCTATGTGTACTCATCCCACTGATGGTGGTTGTATTTATTAATAGGATGCTGTTAGGTTGTGTGGTATAGAGAATACTGAACTTATAGCCAGTAAGACCTGAGCTCAGATACACTAGCATATTTATCAAACCCATTTCTATCCAGAGAAGCTGGGAAGATCCACTTCATCATTATATCCTTGCTGTGTTTGGGCAAAGCAAACCTCCTCCTTTTTCAAATGTTCAGTGATTCACTAATGACTTATTTTGTCCTAACATCAAACCTGAAGGTGTGGGCTTCAGAGCCATGCCTACGACATCCTCCCATCCCTATATTTAACCTGGGTGTTGTACATAACTGGAGAGACACAATATATATGTTACGTATATTCATTTACATACACACATATACATATACACAAACATATATGTTATATATTTATGTAAATATATATTTCACATATATTTGAATATATAATGGTGCAAAAGTAATTTTTTCATCTCTGCAAATATATTTAAATATAAATTCACATATGAATATGAATTTTTATATATTTGTACCTCTATAAATATGTATATATTGTTTCATACCTATATAGATATGAAAACAATTATGAAACAATTGTTGAACAGACACTATGTAGAATTAGTATAGAATAACAATGTGGTTCAGATAAAAAATGTACAGGCAATTTAAAGTAGTGATTACATGTTTCAAGAAAGTCTTCATAGAATGTGGTGGGCCTTAAGCTGGAGTTCAGGGCATAAAGCATTTAAGGATATGAAGAAATGGAGAAAGATATTCTAGAGTAGAAGAACATCCTGAAAACTGGCACGTGCTGGAGACTTAATAGTGTGAGAGAAAATGGAAAACAGTAAAGAGATCATTCTACCTAAGAACTTTGTCACAACTTGAACACATATCTTTAGATCAGGGAAAATTTGTTCTTCCAAATTTCTCATTGATTTAGCACAAAGTCAAATGGACTTTTTTTTTAAACGTCTTCCACCCACACATTATATGTTCCCTTTCACAGAAAAGAAATTTCTTTATGCTTCCAAGTCATATGTCTAGGTGACAGGGACTTTCTCACCTGTACTAGTCCATATTGTCCTACTGGCTATTGCTATACTTTCCCTTGTTTGCTTTTGGTTCTGTAGAAGCTTGACCCCTTGATATTGTTAACTCCCCTGCTCTCATTTGCTAAGGCAAAATGAATCACATTTGCCCACATACATATCTGTTATTTGTTAACTTTAGGGAAGTAGGATTCTCATGTGATGATTAAGAAGAACCTGTATAGAAAGTCAAATGTGTTACTGTAATCCACTTAATGGGTGTGTGAACCTTCTTTTTTAACCACCTAAATCCAATGTTAGAAAAAGTACAATTTTTTTAATCTAAAAAAACCATTTATTTTAACTCTCCCTTTCCCCCACCATTTTCTTTGATCAATGAACATTCAGGTATCACTTCTGTTATAATCATAGGAGTCTGGTGTCCATATGAGATCCTTGGTGCCAGATCTTGTTTAATAGGAAATAGAACTATCTGGGAAGAAAACATTTATAGGAGGTTGTAATTGAAAATAGCCATAAAGAAAATAAATCCATTGCAATGGTCTAAAGTGCTTAGCAGTGAATTAATTTTAATTTTGAAGAATAGCTTTCACTTGTCAATGACATTAAAAAAACTTAGGTTTTGATGGGGTAGATGAAATATTCTTCAAAATAAAAAAAGATAGGAAATATGGGAAAAATATTACGAAGGACTATGATCTTTTGTAGTGAAATTCTTTTAAGTGTGGCTCATGGTTTAATGGGGCAATATACTACAAGGGTGTTCCCAGAAAAATAGCCACTCCTAAATATCATGACATTATACCACAGGATAAAGAATATTTTTATGACAACTTTGCAATATATTGCATATGCAAATTGGAGTAATAATAGTTAGATATTTTGTACTAATGGACTCATTATATTGAAGCATGATATGGCAAAATGAGATATCTAACTTTCTTCTGCTTTTATTCAAGACCAGGAAATATACCTGGTAAAATTAAAAATGGAATACATTGTTAAAGAAACTTAGTACCATATAAATGGCTTCTGACTAGTTGAAAACCACCAGTAATTAGTGAAATTTCATTATCACTTATGTCACTATATAACTAAGAGTTTTGTAAAGTTTCACTGAAATTCAACTCTATCAGAGAGGACATTTTACTACAATGTGATGCACCTGTGTTCAATATAGTGCATGGATGGGTCTTTACCTGCACATCTCTATTTTCCATTTTAAGTAAACCAGGCCAAGGTAGAACCAAATGCTATGCCCAGAAATAGTAACTAGACCTGTGATTTCCCTAGCAGGATCTCTGATGAGAACACTATGTCTACCTCTTGTAGGTTAGCACCTTTTCTCTGCATTTTTAGCCATATGAGACTATAGAGAAGTATATTTTGTTGCTATGGCTTCTTCCTTTAATTGGGTACTTTGCTCAAACTCCATTTTAAGGAAGGTACCTAAGCAAAGGCACATCTCCATTCCTCTCTGAACTGCACCCCTGACTGTCTGGACCTTCTTTACCATCCCTCACCATTCCCCCCACTCACTCCCATGTAAGTACCTTCTACTCTCCCTCCTCAATATACTTTTCAGCATCTTTTCTGTATTATGTCCTTCCATAAGTTCTTTGAGATCAGGGATTTTTCTTCTTTCTGCTTACATTTGTAATTTCAAGGTTTAGCAATCTGTCTAGCACAAAATAAGCACATAATAAATGCTTGTTAACTTGTTTACTTAGAGAAATGCCTAGAGAATTAAAGGGATAAGTGACTTACTTGTCAAGTGTGACATAACCAATAGTGTATTGCACCATGTAAAATCAGTTTACCCCAAAATATGGATAGGTATTTGTCAATACCCAGTGGGGATAAATTTGCATAAAGCAGGGACCAATTGTGATGGTACACCAAGACATGCTTGGCCCAGCTAATGCATGCATATGCCAGCAGGATAATATACATACTCTAAGATCATAGGGTTTTGGTCTTGGAATTTGGTCTTTGGTGTCTTAGAAACTATCAAATCCAAACCTATCATTTTATAAATGAGAAAATGGTGGCACAGGGAGGCTAAGTGGTTTCTCAAGAGATATATAGAGGGGACATATCTCAGAAAGGATATGAACCCATGTCTTCCTGATTCCAAATCCAGCGTGCTGATACACTACTACACATTCCCAGGTTGAGGAGAAAGAAGCAATGACATGTCACTTCTAAAAACCATGAATAATGAATTCACTTTAATTTGAGAAGTATTTACTAAGTAGTTACTGCATTCTAGGCATACAGAAGGGTGCTAGGGTAGCAAGGAAGGAAGGAAGGAAGGAAGGAAGGAAGGAAGGAAGGAAGGGAGGAAGGAAGGAAGGAAGGAAGGGAGGGAGGGAGGGAGGGAGGGAGGGAGGGAGGAAGGACCAAACCATCCCTTGTATCAAGGATCTTGCTGGGAGGAAATAAATTGTATTTAGTTCAGAGGATCATACTTAGAGAGCTCAAAGGGACTTGAAAGACCAACCCCTTTAACTTAGAGCTAAGAAAAAAGATACCTCAATCAACCTGTCCATGTTATATGGTTAGTAAGTACCAGAGGGGAAAAATTTTGAACCTAGGTCCACTGACACTACAATCAGTGCTTTCTCCACTGTAACATATTTCTTCCTATTTAAGCAATTATAATTTAAATACCACACAAATGTAGAGCAATTAAAGGATAGGGTGTGTTACCTTAATAACTGGAGGAATCAAAAAAAGGCCTCTCCTAGGAAGACTTTTAAGCTAATCCTTAAAAGGAGTTCAGGGTTACAAGAAACGGAGCTATCTTTATGGGCATTTGCTCAGCATGTTTAGATAAAATATGATACCTCTCCTCTTGTACTTACAGCTTATTGAACGATGTGACATATATATATATATATATATATATATATATATATATATACACCATTATACTATAAAATATATATAGAAATAAAATAGCTTATTGAAGCATCAAAACAATTAGTGTGGAACAGTTATTTGATTTGGGCAAAAAGTACATAACAAATGAAAAATGATTCATGGTAACTGAATGAAAGATATATATATATGGTTTCTATGAGGTTCTACAAGAAAAGGGTCATTGACAACCTGGAAAACAGGACAGGATTTTAGGTCTAGGTAGAATTTCAGTTAGCCTTTGAAAGATAAGAATTTAACATAATGGAAGAATAAGTCAGTGAAATATCAAGAAAGGTATGTTTGAAAACTGATAAGCTAATGCTGCCTAATGCCCTAATTAATCCTAAGGAAACAAGGAGAAGGAGGGTGGAGACAGGATGATGGAGAAAAGCAGGAACTCCCTTGAGATCTTCCCCTAACCCCTACAAATACCTTTAGCAATGACTTTAAACAAATTTCTAGAACATCAGAACCCATAAAAAGATAAAGTGAAACAAATTTCTAGCCCAAAACAACTTGGAAAGTTGGCAGAAAAGATCTGTTGCACCTGGGTGAGAATGGAGCACAGTCTAGTGTAGGGTGCACTAGCACAACCCCCTCCCCTCCTCACCCCCCCAACCCTCCTCCCAGCAAACCAAGAGCAGGCCTTGGGAGTGATTGAATTAGCAGTAGCAGCAGCTGTGGCAGTGGCTGCTTTCAGAAATCTCAGCAATAAGGAGTTTAAACAACTGGTCAGGAAATTACAGAGGCATCTTTGCTAATGGAGGCAGGACTCTGTTGCTTTTCCCATCCTCTGATCCAGGTCACAGTCTTGAGTGTTAGTCCCAGGGTAAGGAGGAGCACTAACATAACAGAGCTTGTGGCTATAATGGAGGGTGGGGAGAACTCTTTGCACAGTCCCAGGGCAGAAAAATGTGCTTCTGGTCATTTACCTTTGACGAACTGAAAACTTACAGGTCCCAACAAATATCTCTGAAAACAGCTCAACAAAAGCCCTGCAGTTTTGGGCAGTGTACCCTCCACCCTGGAAGCAGAGCCCTACTTTAAGAAGCAGTTAAAAGTTAAGCAATAGGCTGGGAAAATGAGCAAACACTGGGAAAAAGAATGACCTCTGACTATAGAAAGTTATTATAGTGACAAGGAAGATCAAAACATATACTCAGAAGAAGATAGCAAAGTCAAGCTTATATATATATATGTATATATATATATATATATATACATATATATACATACATACACATACACACACACATATATGTATATACATATATAGATATAGATATAGATATAAATACAGATACAGATATAGCATACAAGATAAATATGAATTGGTCTCAGGCCATGGAAGAGTTCAAAAGAGGGGTGGCTAGGTGACACAGTGAATAGAGCACTGGCCCTGAGTCAGGAGGACCTGAATTCAAATCCAGCCCCAGACACTTAACACTTACTAGCCATGTGACCTTGGTCAAGTCACTTAACCCCAGTTGCCATGCCTTCCCTCCTTCAAAAAGCAAGAAAAAAGAGTTCAAAGGTATTTTAAAAATCAAGTTAGAGAGATAGAGAAAAAAACATTGGAAGAAAAGTAAGAGTAATACAAGACAATCATGAAAAATGGGCCAACAGCTAGGTAAAGGAGATACAAAGAAATACTGAAGAAAATAATACCTTAAAAAACAGATTAAGCCCAATGTTAAAAGAGGTCCAAAATGTCAATGAGAAGAAGAATGCAATAAAAAGCAAAATTGGCTGGAGAGCAATCTATGCCCAACTATAAATAATTGTATACCTTTTGACCCAGTAATACCACTTTTGGGGTTGTATCCCAAAGAGATCATAGAAATGGGAGAAGGACCCATATGTACAAAAATATTTATTGCAGCTCTCTTTGTGGTGGCAAAAAACTGGAAATTTAGGGGATGCCCATCAATTGAGGAATGGCTGAACAAGTTGTGGTATATGAATGTAATGAAATACGATTGTGCTATAAGAAATGGGAAGGAGATGGACTTCATAATTACCTGGAGAGGCTTATATGAACAGATGCTAAGTGAGAAGAGCAGAAGCAGGAAAACTTTGTATACAATCACAGACACATTGTATGGTGATGACCAACCTTGATAAACTGGACTCTACTCAACAACGGACAGCTATAAGACAACTCTGCAATTCTCAGGATGAAAGGAGATGTCTATATTCAGAGAAAGATCTAGAAAGACTGGAGTTTAAATGGAGACTGAAGCAATACATGCTATTGTTCTTTAAAAAAAAATGGACAAATGAAAAAGGAGGCCCAAAAGTTCACTGAAGAAAATATTTCCTCAAAAATTATAACACAAGGTGGCATCTAGGTGGCACAGTGAATAGAGCACCAGCTATGGAGTCAGGAGCACCTGAGTTCAAATCCAGCCTCAGACACATAACACTTATTAGCCGTGTAACCTTGGGAAATTCACTTAAACCCAACTGTCCCTCCAAAAAAAAAACCAAAAAACAAAATAACAAATGAAAGCTAATGTCTTTATGAGAAATGAAGAAACAATAAAACAAAAGAAAAATAATAAAAAATAAGAGAATGTGGCATATTTCACTAGAAAACAGGCAAAGAAAAAATTATTGACCTGGAAAACAGATCCAGAAGAGATAATTTAAAAATTATTGAACTGACTGAAAGTTATGATCAAAAAAGAGCCTAGACATCAACTTTCAAGAAATTATCAAGGAAAAATTCCCTGATATTCTAGAACCAGAGCGTAAAATAGAAACTGAAAGAATCCATAAATCACCTCCTAAAAGAGATCCCAAAATGAAAACTGCCAGGAGTGTTATAGTCAAATTTCAGAGTTCCCAGTTCAAGGAGGAAACATTGCAAGTAGCCAGAAGGAAGCAATTCAAGTATCATGGAACCACAGTCAGGATAACCAAAGATTTAGGAATTTCTACATTAAAGGATCAGAGAGCTTTGAATATAATATTATAGAGGGCAAAGGCGCTAGGATTACAAGTAAGAATCACCTATCCAGCAAACATGAGTATTATCCTTCAAGGGGAAAATGGAAATTCAGTGAGATAGAGGACTTTCAAGCATTCTTAATGAAAAGACAAGAGCTAAATAGAAAATTTGATTTTCAGCTACAAAGTTCAAAAGAAACATAAAAAGGTAAACAGGAAAGGGAAATTTTAAGGGACTTTAATAAGGTTAAATTGTTTACATTCCTACATAGGAAGATTATGTTTGTAACTCATAAGACCTTTCTCATGTTTAGGCTAGATCAAAGGAGCATATATAGACAGAGGGCACAGGTATGAGCTAAATATGAAGGAATGATATCTAAAAAATAAAATTAGCGCATGAGAGAGGAACGTACAAGGGGAAAAGATAAAGGGAAAAATGGAATGGGGTAAATCATCTCACATAAAAGATGTAAGAAAAAGCTTTTATAGTGGAGGGGAAGAGTGGGGAGGTGAGGGAGAGTGAGTGAAGCCATCTGAATTGGCTTAAGGAGGGAATAACATGCACACTTAGTTGGGTATGGAAATCTATCTTACCCTACAGGAAAGTAGAGGGAAGGGGATAAGAGGCAGTGATGTTAGAAGGGAGGGGGTATTCAGAAACAAAGCACTTTTGAGGCAGATCAGGGTGAAATGAGAGAGAGAATAAACAGGTATAGCTATGAGGTTAAGGGAAATATAATTAGCAATAGTGTGAAAAAACATTTTGAAGCAAGTTTCTCTTTTAAAGACCTCATTTCTCACACATGATTGGAGAAATGCCACTTAAAACAATTCTGAGGTATCATTTCATACCTATTAGACTGGCTAATAGGACAGAAAAGGTAAATGACAAATGTTGTAGGCATATGGGAAAAATGAGACATTAATGCACTGTTGGTGGAATTTTGAACTAATTCAACCATTCTGTAGAGCAACTTGAAGCTGTGCCCAAGGGGGTATAAAAACATGTATACTTTTTGGACTAGTGGTATCAAAACTAAGTCTCAACTCCAAAAGAGATTAAAAGAAAAGAAAAAGATCTATGTGCACAAAAATACTGACTCAGAGCAGCACTTTTCTGTGAGTAAAGAATAGGAAACATAGACACTGCCCATCAGTTGGGGAATGGCTGAACAAGTGGTGGTATGTGATTGTGATGGAATAATATTGTAGTGTAAGAAATGATGAACAGGATGCTCTCAGAAAAACCTGGAAATGCTTGCATGAGCTGATGCAAAGTCATTCTACTGGTGCACAGTAGCAGCAATATTGTGAGATGATCAGCTGTGAATGACTTAGCTATTTTCAGCAATACAATAATCCAAGACAACTCAGAAGGATTTATGATGAAAAATGCTACCCATCATCAGAGAAAGAACTGATGGTTTCTGACAGATTGAGCATACTTTTTTAACTTTATTTTCTTGAGGGTTTTTTTATCTATATTTTCTTTCACAAAACAACTATTATGTATGTTTCGCATGACTACACATGTATAACCTATATTAAATTGCTTGCCTTCTCAATGTGGGGGGGAGTCAAGAGGGAGGAAGGGAGGTAATTTGGAATTCAAGATTAAAAAATGGTAGAAGTTGTTTTGCACATAACTGGGGAAAAATAAAAAAATTAATAAAAAATAAAATAAGGGAAAAATTTCAGAAGGATCTGGGAACTGCAAAGGTCATTGTTGATTTTTCTATATTTTATCATAGGATTCTTGAAATTAGAAAACCCTCAAGGCAAGTAAAACACACACACACACACACTTGCTAGCGTTTGCTTCTTTTTAAATTTTCTTTTAGACTCAAACACTAGAACACAAATACAGAATAGAGAAAAGAAACAAAAACATATCATAAACTTAAATAATGGAAATTAAATTGAAAGTAAGAAAGGGAAAAAAGCATGTCATATGCATAGCAGAACATGAGAGGATTCAAAATACGTAAAAATAAATTTTCATTTCAAGAAAGCCTGTATAATAAATACTACACATTTGTATTGAGAGCTGTCCATCTTTTCTTTGCTTCTTTATAAGTTTTCTTTTGTTCTCTGCTGTACATTTTTTACTTTATTCTTCCTCCCCCCACCCCAGAAGACTACAATTAAATTCAGATATAGTCTCTATAATTTTAGATATATACATACACATATACATATATGCATATATACATATAGAGACATATACTTTCCCAAACAAATTTTACTCCTGATTTTTATTTTTGTGTTTGTGCATATCACTTGTTTCCTATCCTTCCTTCCTCCTCTACTTTATTTCTACCCAATACTTTGACCTCTTATTACTTGCCTACCCCACTCCAAGGAACCTTTCCCAATCCTCCTATTTCCATAAATCTAAACATCCTTCTATAGCCCCCTGTAAGCTATTTCCTCACCTTCCCCTCTAGAGATCCCTTCCTTATCCTTCCATTCCCACTGATCTGAACACTATTTTATATCCCCCTTTTACTTATTCCCTCACTCTGCAATGTTTCCACTGCTAGGTCTTATGTGATTCTAATTGTGGCACCATCATATTTAAATTGTTTTATTTTTAATATGTTATCCTTGAACTGGGGGGGGGGGTTGGAACTTTGTAATATTTTGTAATATTCTTATGAGTTTTCCTCATAGGATCTCTTTTAAGTAATGATCAATGGATTTTTTTCTATTTCTCTTTCCCCCTTGTTCTAATATTTCAGGACAATTTTCTTTAATTGTTCTTGTAGTATTGTATCAGTATTCTTTTTTTAATTATAACTTTTAGTTAATCCAATTATTTTTATGCTTTCTCTTCTTAATCTATCCTCCAGATCTATTGTTTCACTTTATTTTTTCATTATTCATCCTGTTAAATTCTTTCTTGATCTTTTATAATTTCACTTCCTTCACCTCACCCAATTCTAATTTTCAAAATGTCATTTTCTTCCTTAAGTTTCTGAACTTTCTCTTCTAATGGGTTGACTTTCATAATCTTTTTTTTTCTTGGATTATTATATTTTTCTTTAGTTTTTCCTCCATCTCTGTGATTGGGTTTGTAAAGTCTTTTTAAAGATCTTCTATGAATTCTTTTTGGTCAGGTGATTATTTGACATTACTCTTTTGGGGTTTCATTACTTCAACATGCTCTTCTGAAGATGAGCTCCCATCTTCTCTATTCCCATAATAGCTCTCTCTGGTTGGATTCTTTCTCCTTTGCTTGTGCATTTTTTTTGTGATAATAGCTTAATTTTTGTAATCACTTCTAGCCCTGGAGTTTTGGGTATAGCACCTCTTGCCCCAGATCTTCAGTCCTCCTCTCTAGCCTGAAACCAAAGTCACACCTCCAACCTCCTTTAAGCACCATAGCCTTCTTCACCATTACTTCTGCACTCACATGGTATGGGTTATTTCCTTCTTGCCCCAGCAACTCTTTGCAGCACAGCTAGGTCTGGTGTTCCAAAATTTTTCTGACGTTTCCTTGATCTTTTCAGGTTTAGAAACCCAAGTCCCCTCACTATACCCAGGGTAAAAGTTCTTATGGCAGGGGCTGAGGCAGCCCCTCAAACCACCTAACCCCAAGGCTTACTGATTGTTGTTAAAGTGCACCCTAACCTAGAGGTGTTTATTCTTCTCAGAGACCAAGCCTAGCCCTGGGATTTTTCTTCTCAAATTGTCCCAGGAAGACCTCTGTTGTAGACCTATTCTTATTTATTTTTACCCATACTTTCTTCATCCTAAGGTATTATTTTATCTCTTTTGTGGGGGGAAATTCTGACAGTTTGGAATTTTCTGACCTGCTCCACCATTTTCCCATAATTCTCTCTAGCCTTTGCTTTAAAGAATTAAAAAAAAACTTTGCCAAAGAAAAGGAATTTTAAGATTAAATTTTTAATTCAAAAATATATGAAAACTCTTATTGTCAGAAATTCAGGTAAGCTTGCATGATCTGGACATCTTTATCAGTCTGCAAAATACCCACTATGCAAAATTTGGGGGAATTTTCTATTATTTTTTTTATTTCAATTGTCTTGAAAGTAATTTCCCTGGAAAGAATGGTGAACTTTGCTAAATGTATTGAAGCAGACTTTTACTACAATCACAGAAATTCCTAAATGTAGATTCAGTTGTACAGTATGATAGTCTACCTTGTCATATGTCACACATCATATGTCATCAAAACTTTAAGATATTTATGCAAAAATTAAAGATAGAAATACTTTAATAGCCTAGGAGACCCTCTTAGCCTCCCCCTGATGCAAGAGTTGTAGTACATGCCAATAATCCCTGCTTTTACAGATGCTGAGCCTGGTAGGTTGCTTGATACTGGGAGTTCTGAGCTATGGTATAATGTCAATTGACATTATCCAAACTTAGTATGGCACTAACATGGTGGGCCCCTACGATGGTGATGGGTGGGAGTGGGGGTGTTGAGATAGCTTAAGGGAAAATGAAGCAACCCAGGTTGGAAACAGAGTAGATAAAAGCTTTTATGTTAATCCATAGTGGAATTGTCCAATGTCTGGATGCTGTACACTCATCATAGAGAAGATAGGAAGCCCTATTGTCAATTAATAAAATATAATTGGGCAAGTCAATCATTCAATAGAAATATATAATTATACAAATAGGTAATAGATAAATAAGCAAACAAATATAGAAACAAAACAAAAACAAAAATTCCACCAAAACCTTGTGTGCTATAATCAAAGCTAGACTTGGGAAAATGGACTATTAAGCAAAGTAATATCTAACATTATAAAATATAGTTTTATGGTGAAATAGAATGGAAAAGAGCATATTAAATGCTTATCGTGTGCCAAGCAGTGGGCTAAGTCCTGGAAAATAGAAAATAGAGGCAATCCCTCCTGTCAAGAGACCCATATTTTAAATGAGAGAGATAATTCATAAAGTAACAATCATTTTCAACTTCAGTACCTGGTAGGTGTGAAGGTCAGGTAGTACCTTGCTTCTAAAAGGAGAAGTAATAGGTCAAACCCCATTTGTCAAATCTTCAGTCAAAACCCTGAAGACCTTGGGAGCAATGGGAGGATAGATGGTAACTGTCCAAGTAGAGTGAGGAATAAAGGTAGGAAGGAAGGAAGGAAGGAAGGAAGGAAGGAAGGAAGGAAGGAAGGAAGGAAGGAAGGAAGGAAGGAAGGAAGGAAGGAAGGAAGGAAAGAACTCACATTATGTCCCAGATCTTGTGCTAAGTAAGCTAGGGATACAAACACGAGCACATAAAGATAGTCATACCCAATGTGCATCTGGTATAGAAATTCTCTGTATTTCTGGGCCAGGGTCAGAGAGCCAGTATATGTCAGAAGTCATACATAATCACAGGTCTTCTATTTTTCAAGGTCAGCTCTCTCTATACTACACAGCCCAACTTTTTTGTGCTACAAGAACCTGAAGTAGTAGGCTAAGTACTAAGGCTAGAGGAGTTTAGAGAACAGAGTTAAATGTGAGCTAAAGTAGTTAAGGAAGGTTTTGTGTAGATGAATTTGGATAGGTAAACAGAAGACAGATATTCTTCTGCCATCCTTCTAAGATAATGCTCTGAGTATGGGGCCAACACTAAGCACAGCCTAGAATGCAAGATTCCTAGGGGGTGGATGATAAGCACAGAAATATCACAACAGCCTTTCTGAATGCCAGTGTCTTAGTAAACCAGTGGGCCACAAATAGTGTCTATACTAGGATGCAAAACATTAGGTCACAAAAAAAGTGCAGCTCCATCCTTCCCTACAATGCTAAAGATTTTCAAGGGTCAGAACCTCTCAAAGTTCATAAAACAGTCTACATTCACTAACAAAAAGAATCACCTTTCCATCTCCCTAAATACCCCAATGACTAAAAGCTACCTCTTTCCACTGAAAATGAGGACATGATTATACAGCAAATCCACTTATTTTTACCCCTCCTTAGCTCTTCTGGGTTCCTCTAGTAACCATGACAAGACAGCTAATTGGAATTTGGAGAAAAGGCAATGGATGACTTAAAGGAGTTGGAAGTGCTAATTTCCTACTTTATTTGTATTTTATTAGGGAGAATGATATCTAGACTAGGAAAAAAAGAATAAACAGGCTTACCAGGGACTAAAAGCAAAAAGATAAATGAGGAGATGGCAAAAATGCTCAAAATGCTACTTAGCCCCAAAGAGCTAATTCTCAGTGTACTAAAGGAGCATGAGATGGCTGAACTGCAGTGAGAGATTTTTTTTTCTTCAGAATTATGGATAATGGATAGGTGCTACATGACCGGAAGTGAATGTCCCACTTTTCATATGGGGGATCAGGGAACATCAAACCACAGGCCAGTGAGCTTGATTTTGCTTTCTGGCAAAGTTCTAGAATGGATTTTTACAGGACAAACTTTTGAGTTCTTGCACAAGGAAGAAGCAGCTACTAAAATTAACTTAAATCAATTTCATTAAGAACAAATAATACTCAACTAACCTTGTGTTCATTTTTCATTTGGAAAGGGAATGCTGAGAACAAAGTGTATCTGGGTTTTTGCACAGAATTTGTCAAATTCTTTGATGATAATCTGTGGATGAGACTGAGAATTGTTATTTGGATAATGATAGGGGGATTGTGAACTGCTTCAGTCATTAAAGACAAAAATTTCCAAGGTCTTTTACATCACAAAGTCAGTGATATAGACAAATATCAGCATAATTTGTAAAGAGGTATCTAATGGAGAACTTCAGTACTCTGTCATTGCATGTTCCACTGTATATTTTTGCTTATTACACCAGTAAAGATAGCTCATTTATTGATTTGTAAATAGCACAAAAGTGGGAAAGATATGTAATATATTTGATACCAAAATAAAAATTCAAATATATGTCAATGTACTGAAATAATGCACCGAATCTAAGATGAAATTCAATTGTGAATTAATATAAGATATTGCTTGTGGGTTCCAAAAATAAATTCTTCTATAATTCAATACAAGAGTCATATAAAAGTTAGGAAATGATTATAAGAAAGCATTTGGGTTTTAATGAACTACCAGCTGGAGTCATAAATGCACTACAGTGAACTATAGAGGTGGGAGGACAGTATTTGCAGTAATACTGATGCTCAAGTTGTGACCACGCATTGACAGAGGGGCAGCTAGATGATGAGGGGCAGTTGGTAGTATAGTAGAGTGCCAGGCCTAAAATCAGGAAGGCTCATCTTCCTGAGTTCTAATCCAGGCTCTAAGACTTACTAGCTGTGTGGCCCTGGGCAAGTCACTTAACCCTGTTTGCTTCAGTTTCCTTATCTATAAAATGGGTTGAAGAAGGAAATGGCAAATCACCACAGTATTTTCGCAAAACAAACAAAAAACCCTATACAACAATTGCTATAACATTTGAATAGGACGAAATAAATACATACTTGGTGTTTGTGAGACTGCCCCTATTTATTTCCAGAGCTGCTAATAAACTCTTGGAGGTGGAAAAGAACAAACTTTGGGAAGATCTTTTCAAAGACTGGAAAGGGTCAATGTTGCTGGATGTCTGTGTTACACAGTAGTTCCTTGAAATCTTTTGTGCCAAAGTGAGTGTTAAACTGCACTAGGGCTTGTAAACAAGAGATCAAAGCAATGCACTTGTGATGAATTTGCATTGTAAGGTCAATAAAACCTCCATCTTTGGCCATGTGTTCTAAACTATTTCATGTCCTTTAATAATAACTAATAGCTAATATTTATAAAGTACTCCTTTTTTTTAAATTTTTTTTAAAGTTGACTTGGTTGTTTATTTTTAGTTTACAAGATTCAGTTCCAGAATCACTTGAATTTCAGATTTTCTCCCCTTCCTTCTCCTCCCCCTCCCCATGGTGGTGTACAATCATGTATAGGATCTGCAAACTCTTTCACATTGTACAATAGTCTGGTTGTATGGAGTGAACAATGGGAAAAAAGAAACAAAACCAAACATAGAAATGAACGATAGCATGTATTGCTTCAGTCTCCATTTAAACTCTCATCTTTCTATACCTTTCTCTGAATGTAGATATCTCCTTCCATTATGAGTCTTGTAGAGTTGTCTTTTAACTGTGCATTACTGAGAAGAGTCCAGTTTATCAGGGTTGGTCGTCACACATATGATGTGTCTGTGACTATGTACAATTTTTTCCTGGTTCTGGTCTTGTCACTTAGCATCTATTTGTATAAGCCTCTCCAGGAAATTATGAAGTCCATTTCTTTCCCATTTCTTATAGCACAATAGCATTCCACAGCAGTCCTCAAAACTGCCTTGTACTGGCTAAAGAATAGAGTAGTGGATCAATGGAATAGGTTGGGTACAAAAGACTCAGTAGTCAACAACTACAGTAATGTACTGTTTGATAAGCCTACAGACCCCAGTTTCTGGGTTAAGAATTCACTATTTAACAAAAATGCTAGGAAAATTAGAATATAGTATGGCAGAAACTGGGCATAGACCATCATCTAATGCCATACACCAAAGTCAAGTCTAAATGTGTGCACCATCTAGGTATAAAGGCTGATACTGTAAATAATTTGGGGAAGCAAGGAATAGTTTACCTGTCAGATTTATGGAGTAGGGAAGATTTTATGACCAAAGAAGAGATGGAGAGCATTATAAAATGCAAAAGAGATAATCTTGATTACATTAAATTGAAAAGTTTCTGTACAAACAAAGCCAATGTAACCAAGATTTAGAGGGAAGTCGGAAATTGGGAAAGAATATTTATAACCAGTGTCTCTGATAAAGGCCTCATTTCCAAAATATACAGGGAAT
>CM053597.1:122122579-122144570 GCA_028646575.1 Pseudocheirus occidentalis | reverse complement strand
TGATAAATGGTCAAAGGATATGAACAGGCAATTTTCAGAGGTAGAAATTAAAGATATCATTAAGCATATGGAAAAATGCTCTAAATCACTATTGATTTGAGAAATGCAAATCAAAACGACTTTGAGGTACCTCATATCACCAGTCAGATTGGCTAAGATGACAAAACAGGAAAATGACAAGTACTGGAGAGGATGTTGAAAAACAGGAACTCTAATGCATTCTTGGTGGAGCTGTGAACTGATACAACCATTCTGGAGGGCAATCTGGAACTATGCCCAAAGGGCTATAAATAATTTCAAGCCCTTTGACCCAGTAATACCACTTTTGGGTTTGTATCCCAAAGAGATCATAGAAGTGGGAAAAGGACCCATATGTACAAAAATATTTATTGCAGTTCTCTTTGTGGTAGCAAAAAACTGGAAATTTAGGGGATGCCCATCAATTGGGGAATGGCTGAATAAGTTGTAGTACTTTTTAATTGTTAAGCACTCCATTACTATTTTCTTATCAATCAATAGAAAAAATAATGAAAATTTTGGTTATATTAATAGATGTATAGTATCTAGAAAAAAAATGCCAATTTCACTATACTTTGCCAAGTTGAATCATATTTGGAATATTTTGTCTTGGCATTAAGGCTTAGGAAGGACTTTACCCCACTGGAGTAAAACTGAAGGATGACCAAAACGGGCACGAGCCACAAAAGCATGTTTTATTAGTATAGACTGGAAGACTTGGGGATAAGAGAAGATATATAAAGGGAAATCATGTACACTTGTTCTTCTTGGTCTCAAAGGGAGAAATAAGAACAAAGGGTTAAAGTTATAGGGAGATTGTGGGCTAAGTGGAAGTTAGAATTTCCTGACAAGTAGTTCTGTATAAAAATAGATTGTATTATCTTTAAAGTGAATTGGCTCCCTGTCACTGATGTTATTTAAGCAAAGATTTCATAACTATTTGTCAGGAATATTGCAAAGTAGATTTATAATCCATGATTGGATTGGCTTGAGATTCCTTTGATACCTGATATTTTATGATTGTTTCAAATGTGACCAAAGACAGGAAAGTGTGAATGTACAAAACACTTCTTTCTTTTTGTAACTTGCACAGATGCATAGGGAATCTGTTTTGCTGAACAGTAAGATTCAGATGGGGAAATAGTTTTAGTTCAAGGCAGATAGAGTAGCTGTACTCTGAACATCAATCAGAAGAGTTTGGGCTTTAATCTTTAAGCAACTGAGAGTCATAGACTGATGTTTTAAGCAGGACAATAAAATTATGCAAGAAATATTTTAAGAATATCAAGCAGTGATGATCTGTTATCACTGTTCAACAAAGATCTCACTAGGATTGAGAAGAGCAGAGAAACTGAAGGCAAGGAAATAAACTGTATGTTTATTGCAATAATTCAAGTATGAGGTTATGAGAGCCTTAATTAGCATTGGATTTTAGAGAGAAAGAGACAGATGCGAGAAATATGCCAAAAGTTCCAAAGTTCTCAACAGGATCATTTCATCGTAGGGTGAACACAACAAAAGATGACTCAAAGGCTGAGTATAAAATGTTTTAATTTTTTTCATGCTAGAAACATGCTCCAATAAAAAGGTTTCTCCATTTCTATCACTTCTCTATTTCAGTCTAACTTTAAAAAAATAAATGAATACCAATAATGCAGTGCCAGAGTTTATAAATTATATCCCTTGTTCTAAATAATTTCATTCATTTTTCTAAATAAACTTTGATCAGATCCTTTATGAATGTTACATTGTCAAAATAATGCTGAATAAAATGTATTTATAATTATAACAAAAAAGCTGACCATCATAAACTTGTCTTCTAGAATATATACAAATCAAGAAATAATACAATAGAGATAAGTAAATTTAGAATTTGAATTGCTTGACTAAAGAATGCTGTCAGTAGGTTATTTCAAATGTAATTTGAAAGCCTCAATGAAAACTAATTTGAATCAGAGTGATATCAGCAGATTATTAACTCAGAAATAATAAAAATCTATCCTTGTGATTAATTTGCTTTTGGTTCTTATTACAATCCATTCTAGTTATGTAAATAAAAGAGCTTTAAATGAATGTTGTAGCATAAAATCCAACAAAACAACCTAGTAATGAAAACAGTTCCACAAAAACACAAGAGGTTGATAATATTGGCTATCACAGTGTTGAAGTTTTAGTAAAGAAGTTGTTCATTGAAATGACCCATTGAAAATGGTTCAATTAGGCGTACCGTATGAAAAAGTAATCAAATAAATCTAAAAAACCTGATTCACTGCAAGTGGTATTCAGCAGGTATCTAAAATAAAGACTTCTTCAGTCACTCAGTTATGTCTGACTCTTCATCATCCCATAGACCATATTGTTCATTGGGTTTTCTTGGCAAAGTTACTAAAGCAGTTTGCCATTTCCTCCTCCAGTGAATTAAAGTAAACCTAGGTTAAGTGACTTACCCAGGGTTACACAGCTAGTAAGCATTTGAGGTTACATTTGAACTCAGGTCGTCCTGATTCCAGACCCAGCACTCTATACACTGAAATAAAGACTAGCTCCAAGGAAATTCACAAATATCTAGATTCCATACTTAATCACTTGTAAATCTCTGAGTTGAGGGAGAACATGGGGAAGGCACATGCACTCATTTGGGGCTTTACCTAGGAAGAGACCTAGGTACAGTGTTCTTCATTCTCATCAGATATACTGTGGTTTGTCATTCATTCTCAAAGAGGACCAATGGCTTCATGAGGGTGATGTTTTACTGTGTGTGTGAAGTGGACTTGAATGAAGCAGAGCTCTATTAGAGTCATCAACCTTGCTCTTTCTTCCAGAGTCATCAGAGTCTAATGACCAGACAAAGATTAAAATAACTGGTGATGGATGGCTCAGGATGCTCTGGGTGACCTTGGCCTTTCTAAATTAAGGCCTTTTCCAGGTCTCATTTTATCTGAGGTCATTGCTAAATATAATGCATTCACCTCCTAGACACATAATGCAGCACCTCAACAAAATATCCAGCTCAAGATTTTAGGAACACAGTCTCTGTCTTTTATTTGGGGATCTATGAAGGTACTTGGTTTATTTCTATAGTACTGTGCTTCTGCCATAACATATTTACTTGCAGGTAGAAGTAGCAAAGAAGCATATAAATTGAAGAGTATGGGGGAAATAAGAGGAGAATGAGAAATTGTAAAGGGACATGTGAAGGGAGATACTGAGATGCTATGAATTGGTAGAAAAGATGTTACTGATAAAAATGCTATTTTGTGCATTGACTTTAAAGGAAACTATGCTGATATATTTACCCATTTATAATTTAGCTGTATCTTCTGAGATATCTTTCTCCTCCCCATCCCCCATCCAAACTTTTTGTTCCTTAGTGTTCTATTACTGATTCATTGTACCAAGGAGTTATATGATATGAAGTATTAATAGATCAAAGTTAGAAGGAAAGTTTTTGAGTGATCTTTCAATAGTCTATCCTGCTAAAGAAAGTATCCATTACTTGAACAAATAGTCATGTCAACCCTGACCTTGTTATCACCAGTCTCTTGTGGCACTATCCACTCTACATAGATCACTAGCTCACAGTCATGAAGTCTAAATTTCTTTTCACTGACAGAAAAACCCCACTATATAACCATATGCTCTTTGCCATTAGGATTTTAAAAAATTATTTCTCTTCCAAATTAAAAAAACAAATAATGGATTGATAGCCAGGTAACTGTTTTGTTTTCTTTTATATTTTTTAAGTCAATTATAAGAGAGCAGAGGGGAGCAATAACATAGGATATTTCACAACTTTCAAGAATCCTGATAAATTTTTAAAAAAATCTGTTTCTACAAAGTTGATTTACTGTATCTTCATGTATGTAGAAATTAATTAACAGAATGGTTCTCATATACAGTGCCCTCTTTTATTAAATGGGTCATTATATATAAAAACATGAAATGTGAAAGTTTCATCTGTCATTTGATGAAATTACATAACAAATTAAAATGCCATTTCTATTTTAAACATAGCTTTCAAACATAGATAGGCTGAATACATAGACTGCGGTGGATTTTCTTACTCACCCACAATAAAAAAAAATGATTGATGAAATTTCTGAATACATTGGTCAGCCACACACCATTTCAACAGACTGGGGTACCTAAGATTTCAGTGCTTCCAGTTTCCATGATAACTGGAAGTTACCAATTATTAGCACATAGTCCTGCTTTGTGAGGTACGACTGAGATCACTTTCTTTTTTTCAGCACAGAATTTTAAGGAAGGAGACAGATGTTTCTGGGGTTACAGAACTGAGGGTGAAAGTGCAATCATGTTACTAATGCATTTAGAATCAATAGCTTTTGGATTACTACAGGAAACAGTTTCCACTGCCTTAAGAGATATCATCCTTGAAACAGGACTACAGGGCTATAGAGATTATCAAGCAAGAAGCTTAGGTTGCATCTATGTAACAAAGGGAAAGAGTTTTTTAGTTAGGGGAAACAACCTGGTTCTTAAAGAAGGTTTTTAGACTCAGAATAATCCTAAATAGCTACCAGCATTGATTATGTTTTCAAGGGAACTCTACTTCATACTTCTAATAAATTATAATCTTCAAATTACTCTATCTCTAAAAGCATTAGATACCTGATGTGAAGTCCAGTCATTATTGACTCAGAAAACATTTATGAAGTTATTACTTATCATATGCAGAGCATTGTATTCAGCTCTGGAGGGAGATGAAGTTTAGATGAGATATGGTATCTGTCTAAAAATCATTCACTCTGCAAGCATTTATGAAAGACCTACTATGTGCTAGATGCTATACTTACTGCTGCAAAAAAAATAAACACAAAAATGAAATAATTTCTAATAGAAACACATTAAAATGGGAAAGAAAGCAAGCATAAATATATTAATATATTTATATTATAGTAAATATATTCTGAATATATAAATGTATTCAGAATAAATAAAATAAGTTCAAAATGGTGTGTGTATATATAAATATCTACCTATCAAGATGTGTGTGTATATCTCAACAGAAAAGTAAATAGATAGGATATTTAGAGAACGATGGTGCTACCAAATGTAGAATCAGGAAAGGCTTCACATAGAATACAGTACTTAAAGGAAGACAGAGATTCTATGAAGTAGGGGTAAGGAAGAAGTACATTTCTGGCATGAAGGATAGGAACAGAGAAAAGAGATGGAATGTTGAGTATGAATAACAAAGAAAGCCACTTTGCTTGGATTATGTAGTGTGCAAGCGTAGATAATGTATATAGAGCCAGACTGGAATGGATTTTAAATGTTAGATGAATTTGTATTTGATTTTAAAATACAAATGTCATTCTCCTTCATGATACAGTAGAAAAGAATATTGGTTGTTAATGCTTTCTGGTTTTTTGTTTTTAAGTTTTAAAGGTCTAGTAAATACAACAGGATATTTTACACAAGAATATTTTTGTTCATTAAATTATATACACATAAAGTTAAATAAATGGATATTGTAAAATTATGATTGGAATATAGAAAATAAAATGCCTTTAAAATGAAGACTAACAAGTTTGTGTCTTTTAAGCAGAGGCTGTTAAATTTAATGTTATCCTAACTATCACTCCACAGTATTATATGGTTTCTTTTTAGTTTCTTGTATTTTCTCCTTGACCTAGGAGTTCTGAAACTTATCTATAATGTTCCTGTGATTATATAATGGGGTCATTTTCAGGTGGTGATGGGTGGACTTTTTTTTCCTGAAATCTATTCTATCCTCTAATTCTAAAACTTCAGGATAACTTTCCTTAACACATTCTTGAAATATAGTGTCTAGACTTTTTTTTAATCATAACTTTCAGATAGTCCAACAATTCATATATAGTCTCCTTCAATCTGTTTTCCAGATAAGTTTTTGAATGAGATTTTTCACATTATCTTCTATTTTTTCATTCTTTTGATTTTTATTTTCTTTTTGGAGGGGGGAAGGTAGGGCAATTGGGGTTAAATGACTTGCCTGAGGTCATGCGGCTAGTTTTGTGTTAAGTGCCTCAGGCAGGATTTGAACTCAGGTCCTCTTGACTCCAGGGTGTGTCCTATATTCACTGTGCCACCTAGCTACCCCATTCTTTTGATTTTTAAAACGTTATTTTTTTTGTCTTATAACATCATTATCTTCCCTTTGCCCAATCTTAGTTTTTAAGGAGTTATTTTCTTCCTTAAGTTTTTTAATCTCTTTTTCCAGTTGATTGAATTTCTTTTCATCATTTTCTTGATTCTTTTGCATTATTATTATTTTTTCCTAACTTTTCTTCAATGTCTCTTTTATTAATTTTTAATATCCTTTTTTTTTTTTTTTTGCTTTTTGGAGGGCAGTTGGGGTTAAGTGACTTGCCCGAGGTCACACGGCTAGTTTTGTGTGTGTGTATGTGTGTGTGTGTGTGTTAAGTGTCTGAGGCCGGATTTGAACTCAGGTACTCCTGACTCCAGGGCCAGTGCTCTATTCACTGCGCCACCTAGCCGCCCCTTAATATCCTTTTAAAGGTCTTCCAAGAGCTCTTTTTGGACTTGTGATTGTTTTATATCTTTCTTTAAGTTAGATGCTTTTCTTCTGAGTTTGAAACTGGATACTTTCTTACTATAGTAGGTATCAATTTTTGGGTTCTGTCTCTTGCTAACTACTTTTTAAGTGTTATTTCTTGACTGTTCACAGTGTTAGAGTCAAGTTCTAGTTTTGTGGTGTGGTGGATAACATCTCAAACTTCAGGTTTTTTTGTGCCATTGTTTACTGAGCTCTATCTTTGGTCCTGACCTCAGGTACTCCTCTCTGAACTTGAGCCATAACCTGGGCTTTCAAAAATGCTGTCACCATAAATGCTGTTGCTCCCTGTAATCCCTCTGGTGGCTGCAAGTTTCAGCTTGCCCCTGTGCCCTGGAACCAAACCAGGGACTCTACTCTCCTGTAAGTGAGCTCGGCCAGCAGGGTCCCTGCCCTCTGTAACCACACTCACTAGGTATGTGTAATTCCTCCTCACCCCCGAACAGTGTGGGACTGCATCTGGTCAGTATACAAGTGCCCCTGTTCAAAGACAGCAGAGTGTCCTCCAATCTTCCCCCATCTCATAAGCTACCTGTGCCTCCATCCTGGCCAGGCTGTTCCTGAAGCCAAGGTTGCCACTGGCACAGCTGCCCCAAGGATGTGTTGTTTGTTGATTTGCAGGTATCTGTCCAGAAGTTTCTGTACTTTGCTAGGCCAGACCACCACACTAGGCTTTCCTAACATCTTTCCAAGTTGTCCTAGCTGGCACAACCGTTTTGCCTTAGCTTTTAATTATTTTGGTTGCCCTAAAGTTCACTTCAAGGCATTATTTTATGTTGGTATTTTGGGAATTTTGGAGAGCCAAGCAATTTCCTGTCTTACTTTACCACCTTCCCAGAATCCTCTCCCCATGCCTGGTTTAGTACTCCAAGTAGCTCTGTCAGATACTCAGTCCACCACAAAGAACTCCAAGTGATACTCCTTCTAAACAAAGGGCTACATATATTGGGACTCAAAAGAAAGTAAAGTTGTAATAACAGAAAGGGAAGTTAGAACAACACAATAATAGTACTTTCTTACTTCAACTTGCTGATAAAAAGATAAATTTTGCTTCTATCATGTAAATTAGATGATGAGATTGTGGCTTTTTCTAGGCATGAGTGTTATCCACATATCTGAGATGGAAATGATATCTTTCTGAGACAGCGGAGAAGTTGATTTATGATCTCTCTGCAATCCTTGAAAGGCATAGACGTGACAAATGGCCATCAAGACATCATATCTGAGATGTTAGCTGGGAAAGATTTACATTCTCTCCCTGCCTTCTTCTACCAACACAGGGGAATGGAGCAAAAGGCTAGTGACTCCAGATACCTGAAAGAGTATAGGTGGGGCAAGAGAACAGAGATGGATTATAGTTCAGCTGATGGCTGAGTTTGGTATATTTTATGCTCCCTATACCTGATATGCTTGAAATTGCAATGCTTTTATTAATCTTATCATACTGTTCTTTTGGGGTTTGGGGGGTTGCTTGATTTTTTTAATATTACATGGTTTAAGTGATTTTTAAAAAATAAGACTGGATCTAAGAGCAGGTGGTTCTTTTTGTTTGTTTGTTTTGTTTTTGCTTTTTGGAGGGCAATTGGAGTTAAGTGACTTGCCCAAGGTCACACAGCTAATTTTTGTGTTAAGTGTCTGAGCCCAGATTTGAACTGAGGTCCTGCTGACTCCAGGGCCAGTGCTCTATTCACTGCACCATTTAGCTGCTCCAAGAAGGTGGTTCTGAATGGAATTGGGTCAGTATACAGTATTAAGAACAGGGGTCCTTCATCTTTTTTGTCCAGGGACCTTTTTGATAGTCTGATGAAGACCATTAAACACTTCCAAGAATAATATTTTATGTATGCAAAATGCAATGGATTACCAAAAAAAAATAGAATTATGTACATGTGTGTATACACACACATACATTCATACACATATGATATTAATTACAATCTGCATATACAATATAGGTAAAACAAGGTCAAAGAGTTCCTGATCTAGAATCTGAGCCTCTCGTAGACCATCAAGAAGTAATAGGAAAATCTGATCATGTAAAATGCAATGTAAAATGTGAGACGTTGACAAATTTGTTAGTACATATCAACTGAAGTATGTATCTCAATTTGCTCCTGATGAACAAAAAAATCCCTCCAAAACCCTAATTTTCAGCAGGAAGAGAAGTGGGCTCTATAGAGAGTAGGTTCAGTGTTGAGGCAGTATGGCAGATCGGTGAATAAATACAATTTTAGTTAAGTGTCTACTATGAGGAAGTTATTATATTCAGTATTGGGAATACAGGAATCGAAAATGAAACAATCAAGAGCTAACAAGGGTGTGAACTAGGGAGGTGACCGTGTGAATGGACAGAATGGGATAGGTCAAAGAGTTGGTGTTTTGGTAGTTATTTGGGCTTAGGGAAAGTGCAAAATCTGCAGTTTTCTGTCATGATGTAACTAACAATTCAGTCAGCTGTAATAAATCATTTGTGATAGTTTTGTTACCTTCTCATATTTTCCAAAAAAACCAACTAGATGTTGCTTGACAACAGTAAAAAGTCTTAATATGGTAGGTCACTTGAAATTTCCTCTTATTCCACATATTTGTACAATTGACATGCTTTCTTTTGTCCAGGCTAATGGCTCTTTTTCTTAACTATCACAGACACTTATGATGGTTTATCGTCCCATGATCATTTGCTCAATAGAGGTTCAGTCACTGTGGTTACATGATAAATTTCACATCTAGAGTAAAATTTCCCACCTCTTTTCTTTTTGTAATTAGGACAGAGGCAACAAGGAAAATCAGTCTGGCTACCCTTTTAATGGATGTTCTCCAAACTGTTTGCAATTAAGTTGTATGTCACTAACATTAAGGTCATTTAGGGCCAAAACATGGGAAAGGTTGAAGGAAGGAAAATAAATGAAATTTACCCTCTAATAGTTTGAAACATATTGTTGTGATGAGGCCTTTTTGTATTCTAGGTTTCTTTGGTAACACAGCTCAGATTCTGATGAGTTCCTAGGTTTACAAGAGTTTGGTCATATTGTAGTGATTTCCCTGAAAAATTTCTGTTTGAATGTGTGATTATGGACAATGACATTTCGGGAGGAGAGGCATGGAGCTGTTTGTAACCAATTTCATATGTGTGCCTACATACACAAACATATACACACACTTGGCAAATCCTACTTTAAGGGTCAGTTTTCTGATATTAGACGGAGTCTGTGAAAATACAGTTGGCAAGACTTGCATGAATGAATGATTTGTTTTTACTTAAATTTCTTTGCCTGTTGGTCTAATGCTAGGCTTCTGAGCTGTCACTGTTAAATATAAAGGAAACTGAGATAAAAGTTACCAAACTATCTATGATTCAATTGGCAAAGGTAGCATTTGCATATCATGCAAGGTCACTTGACTTCTCAGAGGTCAGAGACAAAGAGTGATCTACAGAGATTTTTACAACAAAAAAGAGAAATTGGAAAAAATCACAGACACTTGTTTTGAACATAATTTAACTAGACAAAGCAGGTCGCCTGACTAGTTAGCTTCTCCCAGACTTTTTTAATCCTAAGGTAGACAATCTTTCTTCCAAGTGGTACCTTTTGTAACTAGAAAGTGTACTGATAAAGAGGAACTTGTGCTCAATGGTTAGCAGTCACAGAAAAGGGGGCTTAACCTCTGGGTAACCTTTCTACAGCTGCCAGAAAGGGGAATGTGGCCTCTGGTCAACTCTGTTTCTACCTAGCCTTCAGTCAACCCCTTTCTGGTAGAAAGGGGAACTTAGTCTTTTGAAAAATGTTATAATCTTATGATTTTTTTTTTGCTTTTTCTTTTTTGGAGGGGGGAAGGTATGGCAATAAGGGTTAAGTGACTTGCCAAGGTCACAGGGCTACTTTTGTGTTATATGACTGAGGCTGGATTTGAACTCAGGTCCTCCTGACTCTAGGGCCAGTGCTCTATTCACTGTGCCATGTAGCCACCCCCAATTTTAAGATTATTTTATTCTTCTGAATTATCTGCTACTAAATGATAGTCTTCTCTATCTATTCACTAGAATTATAGATAATCTAGACTATGTTATTCTGGCTTAGCTCTTAGGGCAGCTCTTCCTAAAGAAGGGAGTCTAAACCTATAATCAAACTAAAAATAAAACAAGAAAAGTTGATTTCCTTTTCATCATCCAACTTTTCTACTCACTCATTCAATTAACTGACACCAACCAAAGTCCAGACAGGTTTGACTAGAACACACTAGCACAAGAGGAAAGGCAAAGCTGACCAATACTTACTGGATCTCAGTAGAGAACCTGATGATCATCACTAGTACTCTCTCCATGCTTATGATTAATATAATAAAAATTCTTTCACAGTCATTTTAGTATGATTGACTACTCCTGTAGTTAAACATTTTATCATTAGAAGATTTCACTTCATACTAATATTCTGGTATCTAGTTTAAGGATGCATTTGGAAAAAAAACATTAAATTGAGAATTTATTAATTGCAATATGCCACTTTCTTCCTGTCAGTACAAAAAAAAAATCAATCCATTCTAACTTGACAGAATCTAGCTAGGTATCAGGTAGAGTGCGTTCCAAATATGAAGAGCTGTTGCTCCAACAACCAAGGAGAATTATACACTGCTGATCCATGACCTTACTGCACATGGAACTTCAATCCAGCTAAGTTTTGAGGTCTACTGGACCTGACTTTCTTCTTTGGTTTGGTGATGTTCGGACTTCCCTCCTCACACCTTGATTTTTATATTCTTGAAAAACTGGTTTACTAAGTCCATGGAATCTCTGCCTTTATGGGAACCTAGCAATTAGTCCTTTGCCTCCTAAATTTGGAAAGCAATAATTTTGAAAAATCCCAGAATTCAGAAATGGAATAGGCTTTGGAGATCATCTAGTCTAATCCCTTCATTTTACAGATAATGAATGAGACTCAGAGAGGTTAACTGATTTTCTCTAAATCACCCAGACGGTAAGAAACAGAGGTATGGTTCAAACCCCAGTATTTTGATTTTCAATTCAGCCCTCTTCTATTACATCAAAGTTGCTTTTCTCACCTCAAGTAT
This sequence comes from Pseudocheirus occidentalis, assembly GCA_028646575.1. Taxonomy (NCBI): domain Eukaryota; kingdom Metazoa; phylum Chordata; class Mammalia; order Diprotodontia; family Pseudocheiridae; genus Pseudocheirus; species Pseudocheirus occidentalis. The sequence continues at coordinate 122,132,908 of CM053597.1, read as the reverse complement.
AACACCTTCAGCTGAAAGTCTTTTTTTTTTTCAACTAAATTCTAATAGCTATAACGTCCCTTGGACAATTTTCCATCTTGTGTCATCCTCACACATGTCTGGTTCATTTAGAAAGGCAATAATTTCTAATACTAACAACTAATAGACACAATAAATACTTATTGGGGTTCTTATGAACTTCCATTTATATAACATCGAGAGAGCTAATTCAATTATGATTTTCCCCATTTTACAGATGAGGAAATTTGGACCAATAGGATAAATGATTTGCCCACAGCTACACAGAGAGTAATGATCAGAAGCAGGATCTGAACATAAGTCTCAAGATTTTAAAGAAGGGAGTCTAATCCTATAATCAAACCAAAAATAAATCAATAAAATCTGATTTCCTTTTCATCATCCAACTTTTCTACTCATTCATTCAATGTATACATTGAATGTATTGCATTTGTATAGGTCTAGTACCCCTGCCTAAGAAAATCTTCAGCCTAAGAAAAAAAATATTTTGTCTGTTTTCTCACCCATTCTCCAGTCAATTTCCTCTCCCCTCTTACCTTCCCACAAGCTTCTCTATTCTTGGGAAAGAAAGCTTGGAGATCAACTGTTTTACATGGGCTACACCCAGTCACAGGCCCCACCCTACATCACCTGCTCTGTACCTCCCCTATCCTTTCCCAGGTTAGCTTTCCAAAGTCTCTTAGCCCCTTTTCAAGTTTGTTAGAGCAACCTGAGGCTGAGGAATCTCTATACTTCCCCAATGATATTGCTGAAGTAATAAACCCACTACCTTTTAATCACCACTATCAGACAAAAGAAAGTGCTTTGCTTTGTTTCCATTCTTAAATTTTACTAAATTCTACCACCTGGTTCATTTCACTGATGTGAATAGCTATGTCTATCTCCAGAGTTACACTCAGGAGACCTGCCTTTTCTATTTCTCTTATCTCAGAATAATAATTAAAAAATGCAAAAATAATAGTAACTGAATAAAGATATCCTATAATGTTAAATGCTAAGAGAATGAAAATTAAATGGAATTATATTTTCATTAAGGATACTAAAGGAGGATGATACTTAAATGAAAACATACAGAAATAAAGAATTAGTGAAATAAAAAAGATCAATGAAAATTTGCTAATATCAAAGGAATTATGTTGAAGATGGATAAATAAGAGAATTGAGGCATCAATATTTAGTAATACAACAAACAACTTTTAGCTACATAGGATGAAATAATACATTAATAAGAAAAAATCTAAAACATACATTAATTACTATGCTAGAAGATTAAGGGGAAAAAGGTAATATTTGCCACTGAATTTATGAATCCAACTAGGTAAAATTATCTGGAGCAGATAAGATCAGATAACACTTTGCAGTTTTATATAATATACAGCACACTAAAAAGGCTAAATCCTAAAAATCATGTTACTAGGCAGATAATCACTAAAAAAAAATAAACTGAAGCAATAAAGAATAAATCTAAATCATTAATCCTTGTGGAAAAAAAATTCATTTTAAAACCTAATTTACATTTTAAAAATATCAGTTGAATTAACAATGGTATTTTCAAAAAAAGAAAAATGTTTATATTTGACAATGGTATACAACAGTTTCCAAACATCACACTGGATTTTAAATTACTTCTTTTCTTTTTATCAAACAGAACCATGCAGTTTTGAAAAAAAATAAGAATCAGTGATTTCAAAGAAAAATAAAACTTGGGGGACATCATCAACAAAAAATTTACAACTAAAAAGACAACTAGAGACACTAATGGTACAAACTCAAGCTAAATGATAACTCATTAATTAAAATGACAATATATTTAAAATCCATTATTATTGATAATTAATATGACACAAAGTGTATATTCTTTTTAAACTATAATAGAAATACTAGAACTACCAAAAGTTTACAGTAAGGAATAAAATATCCAGATAGCTAGGCAGCATAGTGGATAGAGTGCTAGACCTGGACTCAGGAAGATCTGTTTTAAAATCTGACCTCAGAAACATAATAGATGTGTGACCTTGGACAAGTCACTTAACAACCATTTATTTTAATTTTCTCTACTGTAAAATGGAGGTAGTAATAGCACCCATCTTTCACGGTGTTGTGAGGATCAGATGAGAGTATTTTTAAAGTGTACAGTGCCTGGCACATGCTAGGCCTTAGAGAAATGCTGAGTCCCTCTCTTCTTTTAAAATACAACAGAAAGATCAGTTTCAGAAATTAAGAAGTCAAACTATTGTGATTATGAGATCACATGATAGTATGTATAGAAAATTCTCTCGAATCAAGTACAACAAAAAAGCATGGCGACAACAAAGTTTATCACCATATAAGACAAGTATATGAAACACATTGGTTTTCTTATTATTTTGGTAATAAAATTGAAAGATTAAAAAAGAAACTTAATTTAAATAAAAACAAAAAAAACACAAACTATTTCGGAATTAATCTACATAGGAATGCACAGTAATATTTAAGGAGAATTCATAGCCCAAATATAAGTAAACAATGAGAAATAAATTCAATGTTCATAGATGTGTTTGGATTAATATAGAATAACTAAAATATTACCAAAATTATTTTTCCACATTTAATAAAACACTAATTAAAACACCTAAAACTCCTTTTTAAAACTGGACAAAATGTTAATGAAATTTATATGAAAAAATGAAAAAAGAAACACATTAGGCACTTACTAGTTGTCATATTCCTGAAAACAGAAGATAGTCTCAGACCTCAAGGAAATCAATTCTATATTCTTATAGATATTGATAAAATATATAGGAAATTAGTGTCTGAGAAGGCACATTTTGGTTTGGAAAGTTAGAGGGACGCTGTATAGACCAAAAGGAGAGGAGACTGATAAGTGCTTTCCCAGCAAAATGAAGAATTAATTTGAGGATGATGGCTTCCTATCTGTAAAGTGAACTTGGAGAGTTTGGTAGTTGTCATGGTAATAGCTAAGGACTGACATGATAGAGCCTGTCTAGTGCCTGGACTAGACATAATAGGCAACTGAAATCACAGTTCCCTTCAACCTAAACATTTTTGAAATGTGAAAGCATTCTTATTTGCCTCACTTTTCACAATTTTGCTTTTGAGGACCTGAACATTTTATATACTTTTTTTTATACACTAAAGCCAGCTTTTCCAATAAACATGTACCCATCTAATTATCTCAATTCTGGATCAGATATAATTTTTGTTTTTTGTTTTTTTGTTTTAATTCAATGATGGAAGGAATTATTATTTTTTTAATTGAGAATTGGAAGGGATCTCAGTTGCCATATAGCCTATACCACCTTCCCCATTCCTCACAATAATGTGCACAAATCCCCATTATTACTTACCTTGGGAGGAGTCATACAATCTTTTATTTAACAGCTCCCTATGGGGCAAACTTGCCATCTTTCAAGACAGTCCACTTCACTTTGGAATAGCTATAATTGTTAGCAAATTTTTCCTGATATTAAGCCTAGATTAACTTCCTTGAAACTTTTACCCATTGCTCATGATTCTTCTTTCTGAAACCAAATGGAACAAGTCTATTCCTGCAAAAAATACCTCTCAAGTACTAGATTATTACATCTACCCTCCTTGTCAGTATCTTCTCTAGGCTATACATGATGAATGTCTTTAATTTATCCTCATATGAAATGAACTCAAGGACCTTTACCGTTCTGGTTGTGGGGACAAGACAGATGTGCTTAAGACCATTATTTTTTTAAAGTCTATAACTGTGCATATGTACATAGATGGATATATAAATATAAGCATACATAACTAACATAAACAGAAAAATAACAGTTGGTTTGAAATAATTATTATAAATATGGCAGCTAAAAGCTTGATATCTAAGACATGCAAGGAATCATTAAACATCATTAATGATTGTTAAAAATCATTAGGTTTGCCTTCCTCCCTCTAGGCTAGGACTTTAGGTGTGACAGCCCCCAGTTTGGGCCCCCACCAACCCAATGAAAGATAGAAAATGAAGCTCTTCTTCCAGTAAAAGTGTGCATTGGCTTCTATTCTCATGTTAATGACTTTAATTGATTTCAGCTCTACCCCAACTGGAATATCAGATTTCTCCTTAACACCTGGCTTACTTTATCTTCTCCTTAAGAGAGATACAACTTCTCATTAGCCTTTTAACCTCCTATCTGGGGTCAAATTTCCTGCACTGGGGCAACTGTTTCCTTGGGCAAAGCCCTGATTGGCATGTTTAATTATTGGTACACAAAACAATTATGAGCAAAGTGCTATAAGGTTCGAGGATAGGGTCTGTTTATCTTCAAAGTGATTTTATATGCTTTTCACAATGGGGAAAAATGAAACCCACTGTTCTTTCTTATTTTTCTTGGCTACAAATCTGAAATTAAATCCTTCTTTCCTAGAAATGGGTCAGTTGATTTTATTAAGATTTTTTTTAAGTAGAAATTTTACCTTTAGTTTCACTTTCCCTTTCTATCTGTTCCTGCTTGACATGAACTTCTGTGATTGAAATAAGCTTCACATTTCAAAGACAGAAGCGATTTGTCTTCATTATATTATATAGCCTCAGCTGTCCTATCATCTATCTTTTCCAAACAGATATAGGTTTTAGCAAGAGAAGTATCTGCTCTCAGGTCATTGAAAGCTTCTCCCTCACCCCTACCAAGTTTCAGTAACAGATTTCATCTACTAAATCATAAGTATAGATTTCATTTCTTTTTTAAATTATCAGCCTTTGTGTTTCTACAAGGGAAAAAAAGATCCAAAGTTCAATCCAATTTATCAAGCATTTATTAAACTTCTGCTGTTTTCCAGATACTATTAGGTGCCAAGAACACAAAGACAGATATGAAAACATTCTCTGCCTTCAAGAAGCTTACATTCCCTTAGAGAAGTTTATGAGCTACTGACACTTCAAAACATCAACCTTCTAAATTAAGTCATTCACCTCACATAGCCTTCTTTGCCAGCACATTTCACATCTTGTGAGTTATCTGTTCAAAACCTGAAATGGAAACATATGAATCATTTCTGTCTGATCCCAACTTAACTTAGGTAGATTAACTTTATTATCCTCATTAATATTCATGTTCATTTGGGACAGAATCAGGGTTCAGTTCTTCTCTAGAAAAGCAGGATTTTCCTTAGCAGAAGCATTAAATTCATTAGTATTTAAAACATAACTAGAAGAATAAGAAAATCTAGCATTTAAATAGTACTTTAATTACATTATTACATAGCCCTATTTTTACATAGGCCAATCTTCAGGGAAAATGGAAAATATCAGTGTGCAACTAAGGGAGTTCTCAGAATTATAACAAATTCCCATTTACTATCACATGTCCTACTTTCACAGCTAGATGATGTCCTGTCCTATCTGGCCCCTGCACTATAAAAGGAGTCCTTTATAAATACTTGTTTTGTACTTATAGGTATTTTTATCAGTGGTTAATTATATTTATTCCATTTGAAATTATGTGTGTTTTAATGCATATATGACCAAATTCGTAATTGGCAAGTTTGTTAAGACATATATGTTCTATTGAGATGATGCATATGTTTGAAAGGTAACGGGGAGAAAAAGCTATGGGAACTAGTTTGCTTCTGACTCTGAGCAAACTTATTCACTGTTAGTGATCTGTAGTATAAACAAAGGTTTGTAAATACATGTTATATATACTACTATTATTATAAATAGGGAAGGGTGATACTGGAGCAAATAGAAAGTAGAAGCATCCTAGACATGTGGTCCTAATATGTTAATACTTTGCCGAATGAGGAAGATAGACACAGTCAGTATAATACAGTTACAGTTAAAATCTTCCCAGTCAGATCACTTCTGGAGTATGGTGCTCAATTCTGGGTAAGGTAATTTATGGAAGACAATGAAAAGCTAGAGGGTACCCAGGGGATGGCAACCAGGATGTTGAGAAGACATGATTTTGTGAGGATAATTTGAAGAAGCTGGAAATGGTTAACATGGACAAAGGGGAAAAAATCAGAGGTAAAAGCAGAGAGGTAGGATTACTACCTATGTTCAAGTAGTTGAAGGTCTATTGTAGAGGAAAGGATTTTATTTGTTGTTTGACCCCCTGAAGACACAAATGAGTAGCAATGAGTTATGAATAAGAAAATTTAGGCTCAATGTCAGGAGAAAGCAACAATAATACTTGCTAACAATTGGACATGCCTCAAAATGAATGAGCTACCTTGGGAATTACTTGTTTCCATTTCAATGAAGGTCTTCTAGGATGAACTAGAGGACAACTTATTAGGAATATTATAGTGGAAAAGCTTTTGGGGATATGGTTTGTAACAGGTAACTACTGAGGTCCTTTCCAAATCTGAAATTTTATGACTCTTGTATATTGCTATTACGATACTGCAAATCATGGAATATTATGAGTCACAATCTCTCAAAATTGCAAGTGAATCAAAGAGGAACAGAGGGAACAGAGGGGAAGGAAATAATAAGGTCACATTGTATTTCCAACAATAACTTATATTCAAGAAGTGGTATGAAAATGTTACCCAGGGAATTTGTGAGTAGAAAACAAAATGGTTCAGTTATGTAACGAGATTGTGAAATAAGCAAAAAAGAATGACAAACTAGTGGCACCCATAAAATGATTAAGATCAAAAGGAAGGAATTTGATTGTTGCTTAATTTGTCTTCATGGGTTTTATGGGAAACCATAGACAAGAATGACACAGAATGAGAAAGCATAAATGAGTTGTAATCCACATTACTGGGCAGACATTACAGTTCTTGAGAAATGCCCAAACTTCAACTATCTTGTCCCAAATAGAATAAAAGTTACCTATGCACTTAAAGATAAGTGTTTAAAAGTCTGGCTTGCAATAGCTTCTAAGAAGTTCTAAGAGATCAGAAGACATATTTTTTTCTGAATTTTTAAAAAAATATAACAGCACATTTGGTGCATAGAAGAGGTACAAAGTAGGTGCTTTCCCTCCACAGAGAATGGTTTCATATGAAGACTGGTAAAGATTTATTCAAAAAGGAATGTGAAAAAGAAGAATTACATCAATGCCATTTAGCACAAAGTCAGATGAAATAAATTCATCTACATGCTTCTGTGCTGTTTGAATCTCCAGAATTGCATTGGCATGGGGCACGTTCTATGATCGTTGTTCTTCCCCTCTTCCTTTCTTGAAAGAAAGATTAGTTTTCCAGGACCTGTCATAGTACACTTTGCTGGTAATACATAGAAAGTTTGTGCATTTTGTGGAGATTTATTTATATTCTACTTTACTGAAATTTTAAATTATTCAATTATACTAAATATCTGTTATCCTCTTAGTAGACCATATGACTTGAAAAAGTGATAATGACTCCTCTTTGTCTATGCATTTTCCTTCAACGTCTTTATCATGTCTTATTGCAATAGCTAATATTTAAATATTAAATGACATTTCTTCACTCCTTACCCTTTTGGAAAAGAATCTAGTATGTCTCTGTTATAGATAATGGTAAAACATGGTTTTAAATACATGTTGTTACCAGAGAGGCAATGTGATACAATAGAGACAGAGGTAGCATTCATAGCCAAATAGATCTGGGATCTAAACAACCTTCAGGCACTAACTGGAGATATAAAACTAGTAAGTTATTTAAAGTCTCAGTGCAATAGGCAAATCTCTAAGATTGTAAGCTGCAAAGAAAGTGCTTACAAATATTGGTAAAGGAAATTTCCTTCTCCTAAAGTTCACTAAAATAATGAAATAAAAACTCCAGTCTACTTCCTAATTACCATATTAAGGAAAGTTCCATATACTCATGTGCTTTTTAATTTTTCTTTTTTTTATTTAATGTTTTATTACCCCTCCTGCAATTACATATAAAATAAATTTAACATTCTTTTTTTTCTTCAAATTTTGAGTTCCAAATTCACTCCTTCCCATGCTCTTGTCTCTCCAGAATTGAGAAGGCAAGCAATTTGACATTGGTTATAAATGAGTAGTCATGCTAAACACATTTCCATGTAAATCATTCTGTGAAAGAAAATACAGACAGCTCCTCCCCCCCTAAAAATAAAGAAAAGCTATCTACATTTTCCATTCAGGCTAAGCCAGTTTTTTCTCTGGAGATAGACAGCACCCTTCATTACAATTCCTTCAGAGTTGTCTTGGATAATTTTATTGCTGAGATGAGCCAATTTAATCAATTTAACTGCTATATATCCAAACAGGTAATTAATTAACTGCAGCTGAACATCATACAATATTGTTGCTACTGTATATAATGTTCTCCCAATTCTGCTCATTTCTCTTTGCATCAGTTCAAGTCTTTCCAGGTTTTTCTGAAAGCATCCTGCTCAACATTCCTCATATCACAGTGGTATTCCATCATAAACAACAACTGTTTTAGTCACTTCCCAATTCCCTCTTGTTCCAATACTTTGTCACTACTGTAACAACTGCTATATATATTTTTGTACATATTTTTTTAATCTCTTTAATCTTATGCATGGTTTTATAACTATTTGAGAATGTTATCAAATTGCCATCTAGAATGGTTGGATCAGTTCACAATTACACCAACAATGCATTACTATTTTAATTTTACTATATCTCTTAAAACATTTACATTTCTTATCTGTTAAATTAGCCAATCTGTTAGGTATGTGGTGATGGCTCAGAGTTACTTTAATTTGTATTTCTCCAATCAATAGTGATTGAGAGCATTTTATATGAAAACTCTAATGCTATCTATAGTCATATAAAAATGCTCTCAATCAATACTGATTAGAGAAATGAACATATTCACCCATCTGAAAGGTGGTAGCTCAGAATTGTTTTAGTTTTCATTTCTGTAATCAATAGTGATTGAGAAAATTTTTTTAAATGTATCTACAGATAGCTTTGATTACTTTGTTTGAAAACTTGCTGTTCATATCCTTTGACCATGTATCATTGAGAAATGCCTCTTATTTCTATAAATTTGATTGAGTTTCCTATGTATTTGAGAAATGAGGTCTTTACAGGAAAACTTACTTTTTGTTTCTTTTTATTCTTCTATTTGAAAGTTGAAGTTTCTATTTAGCTTGGGTCTTTATGTCAGGAATGCCTGAAAGTCCTCATTTCATTGACTATCCATTTCCTCCCCCGCCCCCCCCCCCGGAGAATTATGTGCAGTTTTTCAAGATAGGTGATTTTTGGTTGTAACCATAATTCCTTTGATCTCTGGAATATGTGATTCCAAGTCATTTGAGCTTTTAGTATAGAAACTGCTAAATCTTGTGCTATCCTGGATCTGCAATATTTGAATTGTTTCCTTCTGGCTGCATTCAATATTTTCTCCTTAACTTGTGAGCTCTGGAATTTCACTACAATATTCCTGGGAGTTTTCATCTTGGGATCTCTTTCAGGAGATGATCAGGGGTGTATTTCAATTTCTTTTTTTTTATTTTTTAAATTTGTTTTCTTGTTTACATCATTCATTTTCATGACATTTTTGAACTACAAATTTTTTCCCCATCTTTCCCCTGCCCCAACCCTAAAACCACAATCCCATTGTAAGGCCACTCCCCTGCTCTGCTCTCTTACTTTCTGATAGGGCAGGGAGGGTCTCCCTATCCCAGACCCTGTATGTCTTAATTCCTAGATTCTTTCAATTCCTCCCTTGCCCCCCACCCCCACTGGAAGGACAAGCAATTCAATACAGGCTGTGTATGTGTGATTATACAGGACATCTTCAGAGTGGACATATTGTGAGAGTGATCATCTGTCTCTCCTTCCTATCTCTCCCCTCCTTGTTCTGTTCTCTACCTTGTCCCTGTCCCTTTACTGAAGTGTGAGCTTCCAGCATCCCTCCCCCAGACCTTGCCTCCCCTTCGTCACCCCCCCCTCACATCCCCATGCCCCCTACTCTCCTGTGTGGCATGATGACTGGTTTAGAGTTTATGCCATTTCTTCCCTTAGCCATATTCAATGAGAGTAATTGAAAGTAAAGTTGTAACAGTTATCCCTTGCCTCTTCTCTATGGGATGATTAACCCCATTTTGTCTCTCCCTTTCTCCTCTCATTCTAGTCCTTTCCCACCGCAGAATTTCACCTTTTAAAGTATCATCCCTTCATACTCAATTCATCCTATACCCTCTATATACACATATACACTCATGCTCAAATATGTATTCATACACATATATAGCCTCCTATATGGACATATGTGTAAGCATACATATATTTTGCCCTCTGATTCTAAAAAATCAGGGCAATTTTCTTTGAGGATTTCTTGAAGGAGGCTTTCCAAGTTCTTTTTTTAGTCATGGGTTTCAGGTAGACCAATAATTTTCATATT
>CM053597.1:122092908-122122079 GCA_028646575.1 Pseudocheirus occidentalis | reverse complement strand
CATATACATACACACACATACACACACACACACATATATATGTCATTCTTTCCTTTAACTAAATCCTTTCAAGCGTCTTTTTGTAAGATAATTTTCACAATTCTTGCTTTGATTTGAATATGTCTTCTAGATCTGAAACTAGCACTTTCTACTACATCATAATGCAAATAGAAATGTGCCCCCCGAGTATGTGGAAGGACTTACTTGTTAATTGATTTGAATCTCTGATAAATATAAATAATGTTAATGAGAAATCATGTCCAATTTTTACTAATATGTTCAGAATTAAAACAAATAGCCTGACATGAACAGACAGGTATATTAACTCCTAAAGCATCTTCTCTTTTCTCTAGAAATCTAATAAATACCCAATAAGAATTCCATTTTATCTGGATTAAAATGATTTTAACATGAAAAGAATTACCAGAAAATTCTATGAGTAGACTAAAAACATTGAGCTTTATCCGTTGCCCATGAAATCTTTTAAATTCTTAATATCCTATATTTATCCAGATTATTTAACCCTCAAAAGAGATATAGTTTGGGAGTTCACTGGGGGGTAGGGGCAATGTGTGTGTTTGTAATACTGCTTTCATCAGCTAATTGATCAGTAACAGACCTCTTTGTAGGGGATAATTTTGATAGTTTTTGATAGTTCTGATAATAGGGCTGGTTTTTTACATACACATTTGCCTAAGTGGTAATACTTGAAGGTACTAAAAGATAACCTATTTCCTAAAATGTATATTCACTAACCTTATTGTCATGGTGACTATAATTTCATTATTATAATGCCTTCCTTAAATATTATTTGTTTGTTTTAATTCCCCCCAAACACAGCTGATGAAAATACAGAAGGTATGGGACAGGTAGCAGAGATAATGAGGTGTTAAAGTGCTAAACAAAATGCAAATAAACATCTATATCCTCTTACTCCTTTTGTTATCAAGTTTTGCATCAGAAATGATGGAATTAGTGAAACAGGCATTGGCTGTCCAAAATCATGTTTATACTCCTATTAAAGTTAGAGATACTGATAGTGGATCACAAACTGTATTTTTACCTTTGTTTGGGCTGGTTTATCATAGTGATCCTCAAAGTAATTATTATTTTTTCCTACCATTAATGGGTCCAAATAACTTAAGCCTGGTTATACAAATATGGCTCATTGACTATATGAGTTACACTGACTTGTTTATATAACAATGGCTATTCTAATTGAAGGTCAATTATGTCACATTTCACTTCTTCATTAAGGTAAGTTTGGTCTCTGCTAGTGACTCAAACCTTCACTAATTATATTCTTCCACATTAATGGTTCCCTGCAGCCCAGCTCCATTTAACTACTTAATAGTCTTGGTAGCTTTAATAAAGGAATATTTACTTCAAAGGTATAGCAAGAACAAATTCTCTAGAGGAAAAAGTGTGGCCATGGGCAGAATGACCATATTTTTCAAACCAAAAATTGAAACATTTCTTCATTCCCTTCTTTTCTTCCTGCCTTTCTTGTTTTCCTCCTTCCTTCCAGTAGTGAATGGGACAACATATTAAAAATTGGTACTGTGCTATACAATACAGAAATAAATCTTATCCTACCCATCATCCTATTTGAAAAAGAAAATATCAACCCCAGAATCTGTAAGACAAATTTGAAGCTTCCAGAACATTTTTAGTCAAACTCTGATTTTATCATAGTGCTATACTTTAACCAGAGACTGCTTAGGGCAGCCAAAGGGTATTATTATCCTGCACATTATGATACTCAAGGGAGGAGAAAGAGAAATAAAATTAGATAGTAGGAATAGGAGGGGGTGATGTGAGAGTGTAGTGTTAAAGATGAACCCAACATCCTTAACACTTGCCTAAGTGCCTGATCTGACAGCGTTCTTCAAAGTAACTTGTGCAGCAAGTACTCATAAAAGTACATACAAGTTCAGCAGGCAGGAAGGAGAGAAAGAAGCAAGTTATTTAGGAACAAATGACAACTTGTCTCTCTTTTTAAGGAAAGCACAGTACTAGGGCCTTCTTGGACTCAAAGCAGAGGAGAGAGTTGATTATGACATGTTCTTTACTGAATTTTTTTTATTTCGGAATTTTATTCTGCTTTGAAGAAATTTTGCTGTCACTGAGTAAGACTAGCTAAAAATCTTGATCCTTCCTATCTATCCTACATTTCCTTCCTCCCCTCCCTCCAAGTTTCAAAGACCTGTTAGGTCAATATTTCTTTGGGAATTAAGATTCGTCAGTCTATAAAATGCAGAGAGACCTTTACAAAGATTTTAGATCTGAATATATGTGTGTGCACATGTGTGCATGTGTGTGAGTGAATGTGTGTGTGTGTATAATACTTAGACAACCAAATCATGAGGCACTGAGAGAATTCAAATTTAAAAATAAGAAGTGATTTCCTCAAGAAATATCTTCACAGCAGCAGCAGGAACATTGTCAGTCTGAATGAGTTCACTTGCAGCTGTCACACAGCTTTCACCAATTTCCCTGAGCCACATCAAGAAGCCATATCACCAGAGTAACAAGGAATATCATTAACTGTTACTAAGAACCACATATGGTTCTTGTAATATTTTCATAAGACCTTACTCTCTTCCCCTTAGACTTTCTGCCTCTACAGATGAGGTCTGATTGACAGCTGCTGGGTGAAGATGGAGTCTGAGAGGAAGTTCTTTATTGAAGCCCAAACAGCAAATAGAACCCTTCTCTTCAGCAGCAGAGTATAGGGCCTTCTGCTTAATAGTAAATCAATGTATATCTCCTGGAAAGATTCTGCATGGCGTCCACATTGACAGTATTTTGATTGGCTGTACAATACAGAGAGGTCACTGTGCTTTGCAGTCTTATTGGATGAGTCAGTAGGTCAGGTCTCTATACATTTCTGACTACTTCTCCCCCACTTCCCATGGCCCCACTGGCAAATAACAACAGTAAAACAGAGAAAAAAAACATTAAAACTTATTCAAGCCTCAATCACAATTCAAATCAATGGGAATATTTTTTTTTCATTTTTGTTTGTCTATTGCATAGCTATTTCCTTTAGAGTCACTTTGTGCCATTGAAACAAGATTTTAAGGTATTAGGAGTTAAACCTGACTCTCCTTCTTAGATAAATTTATAATTGATGAAGTAGTTCTCTGGAAATTCTGCTGTTTAGATTGAATTGTAGCTTGCCATGTGCAGGGTCAGAATGGTCTATTCAGGATATTTACCCTGAAATTCTTAGGAACAATGGGGGAGAAGTGTCAGCCTTTCCTTTCTGGTAACAGTCTAGTATTACTTGATAATACGAGAATTTGCCCTTACTTCTTTGAGGAGGTTATTCACTTCTAACTTAGGCATCTTAATCTTATTCCTTACTGTCTATTCATTTGTCCATTTTCTTGTGTAAATTCAGGTTAAATTTGTAGTGGGATGTTCTACAGTCAGACCTGGGTGCAAGTTCTTCCTCATGAATTATAGCTAGATCATGGAGAAGTCACTTACCTGTCAGTGACCTGGAAAGTTCTCTAATATTATCAATGACCAAGCATTTATTAAGTGCTTACTATGTGCCAAGCACAAGAAGCCTCTTCATTTCCCATAAGTTTCTCTGCTTGGTTGAGATTCTGTGAAACACATGCCTCCCCTAAGATAGGCTCCTCTCCTGAAATCTCATCATCATGATGACTGATTCATGTTTGATACTAGACACTTCCTTAGCAGCATCTATTGCATCTCTCCTCTAATTAGAATTTGGAGCAATAAACTTCCCCAAGCATTCCTTTATACAGACAGGGCTCAGAATTTTCCAGTTAACTCTTCATTTCTCATCAGCTACTCTAATTAATTTTTACTCTATAAAGTGCTTCTATTCTCTGGCACCCAGCCCCCTTTCAACTGCCTTTTGTGCATTATCTTCCTCACTAGACTGTAATCTCTTTGAGGGTAGAAACTGTCCTTTTTATCTTATCTTTGTCCCCAGTGTTTAGCACAATGGCAGGGACAGAATAATAGGTGCTTAATAGTTTATTGACTAACTGACTGAGAAAGCATGGTAGCAAAGGGGTAAAGAATTGGCAAGGGAACCAGGAATGCTAGTGTTAGGACTATTCCTCTGATACATGATCTGTATATGATGGGTCATCCTGGGCAAGTCAATTAACTTCTCAGAGGAAGTGCTACCCAACCTACATTGGTAGAGAGAATTTCCTGACCTGGGACCTCTTTATATTGTACCACTAAATCATGGATCAAGTTTCTATCCCCTATGGACTATGAAGTATTCTAGGTTGCGGGGCTACACAGAAAAAAATTAAAATAGTCCCTATTCTTCAGGACCTTATATTCGACCATGGGAGAAAACATGTACATGCATATGTGTATACACACATTATTGCTGTTTGTCCTTTGTATTGGAAGTAGAGTAATGACATGACAATATTGCTATCAAGGTACAGTGTGTGCAGCAGTGGCTGATCAGTCCAGTGTGAGCTCAGAAGGTTCTACCACATGTCAGGCATGAAAGTCCATTTGAACATCTGGCATGGACATTTTTCTAGCTTTATGGATCAGTTTTCCTTTGGGTTACTGTGATTCTGCTTGGCTCCTAGGGCACAATGCCTACTTTGATGCAGGCATATCGTGCTGAGCAGTCCTGTACCTCGAGAATGTCCTTGAACACACACATATACATATTCATACACACATAGTGTACAAAAATCAATCTAAGGCATTTCACAGGGAATGCAGGGCTACCACAGCAGGTAGCATTTGGATTGAGGTTTAAAGAATTGAAGGATTCTGAGAGTTTGAAATATTCTAGTAATGCAATCTAGGCATATGCTTCTACCCATGAAAAGACATGGAAGCTAGAGATGATTTGTCTGTAAGGAACAGGAAAATGGCCTTTTCAGCTAGACTGTAATATGCATGATGGGAGACACTACATAGAATGCGTAGAAAAAGAGGTTGGAGCAAAGTTGAGAAGGGCCTTAAAATTCAAACTATAAGTAGATTCCTTCTGTTCTTTATCTTGTAAACTGTATTTTGAACTTTCTCTAATCTAAGTCTTAAGAGTACAACAAGAACTGAATTCATCAGAGTGCTTGTGAAGACACATCACAATGGTTAGTCCTGAAATATGAAAAATGTGGGAACTAGTTTATTTCTGGCATCATTTTTCCCTATGGTTTAATTAGAGGCCAGTAATTAGGATTATGATATGTTGAGGTTTATCTTGAATTCTGATCACTAGACTATGTTCCCAGGTGGCCTTTTTTGATCTTCCCTTTTTTTACTTTGAGCAATATTAACAGTTTGAGTCTGTAAAAAGGGGGAGAAAGACCTTTGTAAAGCAATTTACAATACTAATGTGCTATACAAAGAGAATGAATATTAATAATTTTTTAAAAGTGGGCATTTCATGATAAAGGTGTTATTTTGGAAATGTGCGCAAATGTAAATTAATTCTTCTTATCTGCTGAAATCTTGTTTTTAAAACATAATTAATGCAAATTCATTATAGCATGGTTATTATCCTTTACCATCAGTTTCTGCACAGACCGAAATATGGAAATGGTCTATGCCCTTCATGATCACAATTTTCCGTAAGTGATTTTGGTTTTACAATTACCCTAGAGTAGGGAAAGCACATCCCTTCCTTTAGGAATCTAGCTAGAGTAATCATTCCTCTGAGGCAGAGCAGTTGTCAGAAGTAGAGAAACCCTCTTTCCTCCTGTCAAAGCTTCCTTATTCCTTTCATCCTATGGAGTGCTAAAGCTCTGCTGAAATAATATGCTGTGAATTTCAATTCCTGGATTTAAATGTTTGGGATCCCAGCACAGGAGAGCAAATTTTGCGTCAGGTCCTTTGGGAAATGAGAAGGTACGAACTAGAGACATTTGGTATAGTCACGTGCAAGCTCTCAATGAGATGAGACCAGGGAATCCTCCACTTCTTTCAACCTTATAATAAATTCATGACTACTATAAAAATACAAGCTTCTGAGCTTTATTAACCCAACCATGGCACCAGGGAACTCAGAAGGGAAGAATGTAAGGTACTCAGTTAATTTTTCTTTTTCTTGAGGCACAAAAGCCCAATCTGATTCAACTTCTTTTTCCCCACCTTCTTGTGTGCTCCTGCTAATAAGAAATGATCTGTAAGCTTCACCCTTACCAAAATAATGTGATATTGGCCTCAGTCAATTTACTGTTTCACTTCAATAAAAGGGTAAAAGTAGAGAAGTCAAAGACTCATAAGAAATGAGATTTTTTTTTATCATCAAAGGGGAAATGGTTTAAAAAGTTAATAAGATTAGATACAATTCCTTTTTTTAATGATTATCACTTAATTTTCATTTTTAAACTATTTTAATTGTGGCTTTTAAGTAATCAATTTAATCAAATTTCACACAATCTATTTTCCTCTTAAAAGCTTTAAGATGGTAGGTTTTTACAAACCCTGAAATTCCTCAATTCATCAGTTTTAATGAATCTAGCTTCATTTCAAATAGTAGCATCAATGCTAGACCCAGTTCCTCTCATCAAACCCTGTAGGCATCTGCATTGATTGTCTCCTGGGTTACTCTGTACCAAATTACTGCAAGTCAGTATATGTCAGTAGGAACCAAATTATCCTCCAGGATTTCTTCTTGTCTCTCTTTTCTTTCTTTCCTTCTCTCCCTCTTCCTTCTTTTTTCCTTTCCTTTGTTCCTCAATTCCTTCTTTCACTCTTTTTCTTTCTTCTTTCCATGTGCCAGTGTATTAAAAAGCTGGATATATTAAAAGGGGATTGTGACTTTGAACAAGTCACTTAACCCTTTGAGCCTCAGTTAACTCATCTGTAAAATGGGAATTATAATAGTACCTCTCTCAAAGGGTGTTTTGAGGATAGAATGAGACTAACAACTATAAAGTGCTTTGCAAATCTCAACATGCAATATAAATGTTAGCTGCTATGTAACCATCTTCATAAATAGAGCTCTTAATGTTCTCCTTTAGATATGTTTTCCAGTATCAAAACTTTTAAAATACATCATAATCATTCAGTCCATAAATATTTATCTGGTACAGTGTATAGAGTGCTGCGCCTAGAATCAGGAAGACTCATCTTCCTGAGTACAAATCTGATCTCAGACACTTTCTAGCTGTGTGACCCTGGGCAAGTCACTTCACCCAGTTTGTCTTAGTTTCCTCATCTCTAAAACTAACTGGAGAACAAAATGGCAAGCTACTTCAATCAGACATAACTGAAAAAAACAACTGAACAACAAAATATGCCAGTTACTGTGGTATACAAAGACACAAATGAAACACAGCTGTTTCCCTTAAGGAGCATGTGTTCCATTCAGGGGAAGCAACACATAAATGGATGTCAGATACAAGATATATACAAGATAAATTCAAGGTAATTTTGAGAAGAAAGGCATTCGATCCTGGGACCATGAAGAAAGTCCTCTTCTAGAAGGTAGCCCTTAAGGTGAGGTTTAAAAAAAAATAGGGATTTTACAAAATAGAAGGAAAGGAAATATATATTTGTCTACTGTCTACTATGGGCTAGATACTATGCTAAGTGTTTCCTAAATATTGCCTCATTTGCTCCTCACCACAACGCTGAGAGGCAGGTGCTATTACTAACCCCATTTCACAGTTGGGGAAAGTGAAGCAGACTGAAGTCAGAGCCAGGGTCTGAGCAGGGCACAGGACAGCACAGCCATCACCTCTTTTGCTTCCACTACCTGACTATCTTAATGTAGTCTTAAATAGCAATAACTTTTTTTGGTTATCATTTCACACTGTATGTAACTCATAATGAGCTTGTAGTTCATTCATGGATCCAGATTCTTTTCATGGAAAATATTTTGTAGCCATCCCAATCCTGTACTCATGAAGTTTGTTTGTTTTTTAACCCAAGTAAAGAACTCATTAGAGTCAACATAGGGCAGTGAGTAGACTTAGTCTTAGAGTCAGATGAACTAGAAAACTCTACTGATCTACCAGACCAGTTACATATATCTCTATATCTATCTATCTGTCTCTCTGTCTATATCTATGTCTATATCTAGATATCTATATCTATCTATATAGATAAAGAAATATACAGATAGTTATGTGCACATATAGATATATAGATAAATAGATATAAAGATATACACATATAGATATAAAAATATTGATGTAGAGATATACAGATAGATATAGATAGATATAAATATCTATCTATTACCCATAAGTATTTTCAGTCATTTTTCAGTCATGTCCAAATCTTTGTGGTTGGATTTTTTGCAATATAGTTACCCTGTTGAAATACAGATGAAATAGCGTTACTTCCTTTGCTTTCCTTCCTCTCTGCCCACTGTGAACTCTAGGGCAAGTCACTTATCTTCTCTCTGGTTCTGTTTTCTCACCTGTAAAATAAGGAGGTTGGAATAGATCAGAGATGTTTAACTTCAGATCTGTGATCTTATTTTTTGTTTGTTTAGTTTCGATAACTATATTTTAATGTGTTTTCTTTGTTATTCTATGCAATTTATTTTATGCTTTAAACATATTGTTCTCAGAAGGGGTTAATAGGCTTCATCAGGCTGTCAAAGTGTTCCATGACTTAAAAAAAAGAAAGACAAGAAAGGAAAAGGTTAAGAACCCTTGCATTAGAAGATATTTAAACTCCTATTTCAATTCTAAGCTTATGATCTTATGATACTTTAATAATGTTCTCTAGAACAGGGCAGGGCTTGGGAGGGCAGGGCAGGCTTCCAAGCTAAGTAGGTTAATTCACCTCTTGAGCTGATTTCTCCTGAAGAATATTAGATCATCAGATCCTACCTTCCCTTTTGCTGAACACTTTGAAGATCTGAGACATTTTTCAAACTATTTTTTCTCTTGACTTTCAGGCATTTCTTGCCTAGATATCCTGTCATTTCTATTTTAGCAAAAAGTACTCATTTTAAAAAAGCAAACATTTATGATTAATAATATTATTACTACTAATAATAAATTGTTCAATAAATGTTTAAATGAAATAAATGGACTGATTAATTATGACCTATTATGAATATTAGATTATATTTTGGTAAGTGATTCCATTCAGGGGAAAAAGAGTCATAAAACTAAGAGGAGCCAAGTCTCCTCCCAGTGCCCATCCCTACTAGAAATACCTGACTTCCAGTGTCTGAGTTCCCCACTTGATGCCTAGTCCTGCTCCAGACTCCAACACTCATTTAATCCCACAACCAAGCCTGGACAAACTTGAAAAGCTTGGCATCATATCACCATTTTGCTGGTTTTCTTTGACCTTGAAACCCTAGTGCTAGCAACTGAGTTCTTAATTCTCTCTTGTCGAGTCCCAGTACTTGACCCCTGTCTTGTTCTTCTTGTTCTGTATCCCTCTCTCAATATCCAATTTGATTTTTCTGGAATTAAGGCCAAGACTTGTTCTTGTCAAACTCCCAAGAATTAACATTCTGCCCCACACCTCCACAAGCCAGTCCCTCTGTCTATATTATACAGGCTATTCTGATGCTTCCCTGTCTTTGCAAAAATAATTCAGTAATGCAGTGCTTTGAGACTGTTAAAACACTTTCCTCTTAACTCTGTGAGTCAAGCTGAAGAAATTGCTCATAATACAAATGGACCTACAGAAATGGAGAGGTAAAGTGAGTTTCCATAGTCACACATTTTATAAATGGTGGTGCCTGCACCTCCTGATTCAGAGATTGCATTCTTTGCTACTGACAGTTAATTTCTTTTTCTTTCATTTCTTGTTTGTTTTCTGAACCTGAAAAAGACCATGTAAAATGAACATTTCCCTATAGTTTGGAGAATATTGTACATGAAATCATAAATTGCCATTATGCAGAGCTTGCTTTTCTTTTAAAGTCTATAATAAATTAAACATATGATTTTCCAAACTGTCTTACTTGTTTATGATTTGGTTCTCATCTATTCTCTTCTCTCCCTTTTTGGAGAGCTATAAGGATGGGGAATTAATGTATCTTACCTCTCTCACCAGAAAATAAAAGAAAAAGAAACAAAATTCTTATTTTGTATGGCCACTAGGTAATCAAGCAAACAAATCCTTACATCGGCTACATCCAAAGTATATCCCATCACCTCTCTGTCACCAACTAAGGTGCTTTGTTATCCTTTTGTTGCTATTCTAGATGATCATTTTATTGATCACAATTGTCTGTAAAAATTGTTTGTATTGGGTGGAGCCAAAATGGTGGAGTAAAAGGAACTTGCTTGTGCTTGCCCCCCGCTTACCTCCAATACTTGTAAAAAAAATGACTCTAAACAATTTAGAGCTACAGAACCCACAAAATGACAGAATGAAACAAATACCCCACTGAAGGTAGCCTGGAAGGCTGACAGGAAGGGTCTATTGTACCAGTCTGGGAGGGGAACGCAATCCCACATGGACTGCGCCAGCATAGACTGGGGTGGAGCAGACCTCGGGGACTGAATCACTGGCATCTGTGATATTTTCCAGACTTCTCAAAGCAAAAATGCCAAAGAGAAAATTTTAAAAGTCAATGGGGAAACTCTGTTGGCCCTGGGTGAGAGAAGAGAGTGGTCTGTGCCCCTGCCCCTGGGGAGGTGGAGGTGGCAGCAGCAGCAGCAGTGACAGCAGCAGCAGCTACTTCCAGAGTATGTTGCCAACTTATGATGGAGTATCATTTGACTCTGATCTGCATTTTCTGGTATCCAGATGCCATTATTTCTGAGTGCTAAATGCTTTGTTCTTTAAATGTATCAGGAATGACTGAGGCCAGGAATGTTCAAATGTCTACTGTTCCCTAAGTGGTCTAATCTAGGAGAAGGCCTTCTTGCTGCCCTTCTCATTTGAACTTTGCAGTCTGACAATGTTATTTTGGTTCTTTGTGATATCATAGAATTCCTGGTTGGAGTTCTAGTAGCTAATCACTGGTCTCAGTACCACTTAGCTATCTGGTAGACTTTGCAGTTTTAGAGTAACGTAATTGGAAGTTTACTCTTGTTCAGTATTCCCTGAAGCAGTTACTCAGTGGCAAGCTCAAGCCCATATTTGTGGGCTGAATTCAGGCCACTATTCCAGGGATGCTGACACATCTGATAGTTTACTCCTTTTTGTGTTTCCTGTCAGCTCACCCCATTTCTCCACAGCTAGACGCATCAGCATGTGTTACCTACTAGAAGGCTCTGTAATGGTCCATCCTGTCAGGACCCACTGTGACTGTCACTCTGTGTAAACATGGAAAACTGGAAAACTAATCTAATATGTTTTCTTTGGGGATTTACTAATTGCCACTTAGGCAGGTACTCTCCTTAGATATTTTTTAATAGTTATTACAAAGAATTTGTCTGTATTGCTTCTTTGTACTTCAGCCTCATTGTTAGTCTCCACTTTGAATTCAAACAGCTCTTGTTCACAATTAGATTGAAAAAATAATTTTCTCTTCTAGGTTCTTCAACCTTTTAAAAGACATAGCTTTCAATAAGCCAAGTTCTATTTTGTTCGTGAGTGCCCTAGAATCAATGCTTTTGAATTGTGGTGCTGGAGAAGACTTTTGAGAGTCCCCTGCTGTAAAGCCAAGCACAAGCAGCTTTCCAGAGGACTGCTGCTGTGAACAGCTTTCAAAGGTTCTGATTACACAGTATAGTGAACTCTCTATTCAGCAACAAATTAAGACAAAACGTTCACAGAAATTAAAATACAGCATTCAAAATGTTATAACTTCACAACTTATCACTAAAATGGCCACATAAACCAAAGCGGTAAAAGAACAGTTTCCTTCAAGCAGTGATTCTCCTCTCTCACTCATGTTAGCTTTGGCTGACCCTTGGAAGTTTTTGTTGCTCTGACAGATTCTCAGAATCTCTCAGTAGAAGTTTCAGCTGGCTCTCAGAAGAAGCCCTGCCACCATAAGCTCCATTCTCAAAATCACTTTCAAAATTCTGGCTGGTTCTCAGAAGAAATTCTGCCACCACAAGTACTTTTTTCAAAATCTCTGTTCTCTCCAGCCTGGGCTTCTCCTTAAATGATCACAACCAAAGTGGTCACAGAGTTTTAAACAAAAGATAACATTGGTTGGAAAGCCTCCTTAATTGACACAAAGTACAAAGGTCAAAGGCTTCCACTCTTGGGGTGGTATTACGTTGCAATATCATCAGTCACTACTAAGTAACCTCTTAAAGAGCAGTGAAAAGTACAAAGGCCATCCATCCGCAGGTCACAAATAAGTTACAATCTCAACAGTCAGCATTAAATACCCAAGGAGAGGTCTTTTCATCTTGACTCAAGGCAGGCTCTCAGTTTCCATAGTTCCTCTTCTATGGTCCCAGCTCCTGCCAAAATCTAACCAACTGCCACCTGAGTTCAAAGTCGGACAGCTCCCAGTTCCTTCTCCAGCTCTCTGTGCAGTTCCTGTTCCATACTGAAGCTCTCAGTGTCTAATCCACCTCAA
The DNA here is from genome assembly GCA_028646575.1 of Pseudocheirus occidentalis. Classification (NCBI taxonomy): domain Eukaryota; kingdom Metazoa; phylum Chordata; class Mammalia; order Diprotodontia; family Pseudocheiridae; genus Pseudocheirus; species Pseudocheirus occidentalis. Next base: position 122,109,643 of record CM053597.1, on the reverse strand, counting down.
GTCCTTATTCAAATATCAGGAAACTGAGTCCCAGAACCAGAAAGTCAAAGTCCTTACAGTAACCACAAAGTTCGTACACATGGTTAATGCAGTGAATACCCATATTCCTAAGCCTTCACAACAGAACAGATTCCCTCAAACAGGGATCTTCTTCACTCACTCATGGTAGCTTTGGTTGGCCCTTGGAAGTCTTTGCTGCTCTGGCTGGTTCTCAGAAGCTCTCAGCAGAAGGTTTAGTTGGCTCTCAGAAGAAGCCCTGCCACCATAAGCTCCATTCTCAAAATCACTTTCTCCTCAAAGTTCTGGCTGGTTTTCAGAAGAATTTCTGCCACTACTTTTTTCAAAATCTCTCTTCTCTCCAGCCTGGGCCTCTCCTTATATGTTATTAGCTCTCACATGGCCCACCCTTTCCTGTTACATCAGCAACAGGGGTTCATACCTTCTGTTTCTTAACAGAGGCTTGATATAATTAACTTGAAACTAAGGGCTAAGTACCTGTTTACTTGCCAATAAAAGGGCATCTTCAAATTCCATTACTATCACACTTGGATAGCAATGAGACCAAATCAGTTCATACTTAAAGAAATTAATTCAAGCTCTTCACTGGAAGGTCAAGTATTAAAGCTGAAGCTTAAATACTTTGCCTACATGTTGAAAAGAGGACTCATTGGAAAAGACCCTCATGTTTGGAAAAATTAAAGGTAAAAGAAAATGGAACAGCAGAGGATGAGATGGACAGATACAGTCATAGAAACAATGAATATGAATTTGAACAGACTTCAAGATATAGTGGAGGGTAGAAAGGCCTGGTGTGCTATGGTCCTTGGGTGTCATAAAGAGTGGGACATGACTGAATGACTGAAGAACAACAGCAGCATTTTCTTCTATAGTTGTATGGCATAGCATGGTTATAGCTTTTCTGTATAGAGTGTTAAGGGAGGACTAGCACCTCTGGTATGAGGGCTTGTAGAGTCCTTTTTAGGGCTGCTCATCCATCGTTAGTGTCCATCTGGTCACCCAGCTCACACCTATGTTGAAAGATAACACCCCAGTAAAACTATCCCAGAAGAAAAGCTAAACCATATTGAGATGAACTGAAAGGCCTCAAAATCAGATGAGCTAGGCAGATGTCTACCACAAGTGAGTGAACACTTTCCCTTCAGGCAGAGTGGGCCAATGAGAACAAATTGTTTCAAGCACCATGAAGAAAGCTGAAACAGGTGCTGTGGAGTGGTTAGCTATTGATATGACATCAAAAGATGCCAAAGCTATCCACTGACTCCTGAGCCATTTGAATTAAGGTCTTCCTGATTCCAGGGATGATGGTCTATACACTATACCATCTAGCTGCACCTCCCCCCCTTTTCCAAAGTTTCTTGTTTGTTCTTTTTCAGGGGTCAGGGTGTTGTGTACATGAGCCTTTTGGAGGCAGATGGGTTGTTCTGCTTACTTTCTACCCCATTAACATCATGATTCACCCATGATGAACTCATTACCTGAAATATCTTCATCATGGAGATTGATACTCAACACCTTCTCAGTACTTTCAGTTTTGTCTTTTCTGATCATAGGATGGGTGGGCAGAGCAGTAAACTCTTAAAGCCTTCCTTTGTATAGGGCTCAGAATTTTCCAGCCAAACTTCATTCCTTCACCTTCTCTGCCTGTTTTTGACTACACAAACATCATGCTCCCATGGTGGGTACCCTTTCTTAGCTTTGATTATCATTTCCATAGTCTTTTTTGGTATCTAGTTTTTGAGTTATTAAATAGCATTTATTAAACATTTATTTTTGTGTCGGGTAGTGTGCTAAGACTTGGGGATGTTAAGAAAGGTGAAAAATAGTTGTGGCTTACAAGGTGCTCATGATCTAATTGGGAAGTCAGCATGCAAGCAGCTATGCATAAATTAGACAGACTAAGTTGGAAATTATCTACAGAGGGAAGGTACTAGTACTAAGGGTGTTTGGTATAGGCTTCATGTAGAAAATAGGATTTTATCCGGAACTTGAAGGAATCCAGGGAACATAAATGAGCCAAGAAGTAGATATGAGGTAAAGAATTCTAGGCTGGAGGGACAACCAGCCAAAATGCTTGTTAGTTGAGGGAGTGAATATTTTTGCAAAGCGTATCAAGGAAACCATTTTAATTGGATTTCAGAGTTTATAAAGCAGAGCAAAGTATAAGACAACTGGAAAAGTATGAAGTCACTAAGTTGTGAAGTACCTTGAAAGCCACACAGATTATATATACACACACACACACACACACACACACATATGTATGTATGTGTATATGTGTATGTATATATATGTGTGTGTGCATATATATATCTATAAATCTATATCTATATATCTCTATATATATATGGTTTATAGAAGTGATAGGGATTGGGGGATTTGGGAGCTGATTGAATGGTGGTATTATTTGGGGGGGGCAGTGAGAGGGACATGAGAGAAGATTGCAGGATAGATTGGAGTAGAGAGAAACTTGAGGCAAGGAGAAAAGCAAGAGGCTTATTGAATTAATCCATGCATGAGGTAATGAAATTCTACAGCAGAGTAGTGTCAGTGTCTGAGAAGAGAAGGGAGTAAATATATAGAATTGACTGGGAAGTTCATAGTGCCCTCAAAAGGTACAGGAAAGATAGAACAAGGGTAAGACTTTGCCAGAAGTTATGATGAGTTCAGTTTTATACATGTTGAACTTAAGATGTTCATGGCATATTCAGTTCAAGATGTCAAATAGGCAGTGAAATATGTGATTCTCAAGATTAGGAAGAAGTTAATGCTGGAGAAGTGGATCTGGGAATCAAAAGAATGGAGATGAGAATTGAATCTCTATGGGAGTAAAACATCATAGGGAAGAAGAGGAGGCCCAAGGAAAGAGCTTTGAGGGATACACAATGGTCATAACCCAGATGAAGATATAGCAAAGCAGACTAAAGAGGAGTGGTTTCCATCAACTGTGCCTATTGGTACCCTCACCTCAGTTGCTTAGCACTCTGAAAGAATACTACCTGGATCTAGCAGTGACAGATCTAAAACTGTATTATAAAGCAGCAGTCATCAATATTATTTGGTGCTTGCTGAGAAATTGAATCGTGGATCAGTGGAAAAGGTTACACAAGACATGGTAGTCATTGACTCTAGTAATCTACTATTTGATAAACCCAAAGACTCCAGCTTCTGGGATAAGAACTCACCATTTGACAAAAACTGCTAGGAAAACTGGAAGATAGTATGACAGAAACTAGACATAGACAAACATCTTATACCATATACCAAGATACCATGTCACTAACCATGATACTATAAGCAAATTGGGAGAGCAAGTAATAGTTTACCTGTCAGTTCTATGGAGAAGGGAAGAATTTGTGAACAGAGAAAATTATGAAATGGAATGCGAATAGTTTTGATTTCATTAAATTTAAAAGGGTTTTGCACAGACAGAGCCAATGCAATGAAGATTAGAAGGGATGCAGAAGTCTGGGAAACAATTTTTACACCCAGTATGTATGATAAAGATTTCATTTCTGAGAATTTAGTCAAATTTATGAGAATACAAGTCATTCCCCAGTTTATAAATGGTCAAAGAATATCAACAGGTAGTTTTCAGATGAAGATATTAAATCTATTAATAGTCATATGAAAAAGTGCACTAAATCATTATTGATTAGAGAAATGCATATTAAAACAACTCTGAGCTACCACCTAGCACCTAGCAGATTGGCTAATGATAGAAAAAGTAAATGATAAATGTTGGAGGATATGTGGGAAAATTGGACCACTAATGCATTATTGGTGGAGTTGTGCACTGATGTGGTCATTCTGGAGAGTAATTTGAAACTATGTCCAAAGAACTACCAAACTATGCATGCCCTTTGTTCCAGCAATGCTACCACTAGGTCTGTGTCCTACAGAGATCATAAAAAATGGAGAAGGACCCACATGCATGAAAATATTTATAGCAGCTCTTTTTGTGGTGATCAAAAATTGGAAACTTGAGGGGATGTCCATCAATTGGGGAATGACTAAACAAGTTGTGGTATATAATTGTAGTGGAAATTTTTATGCAATAAGAAATAATTATCAGGCAGATTTCAGAAAAACCTGGAAAGACTTACATGAACTGATGCTGAGTGAAATGAGCAGAACCAGAAGACCATTGTACACAGTAACAGCAACACTGTGATGACCAACTCTGACAGACTTAACTTCTCAGCAATACAGTGATCTAAGACAATTCCAAAAGAGTCAAGACTGAATTTCTGTCCACATTGAGAGAAAGAGCTATGAATTCTGAATGCCGATCAAAGCACACTATTTTATCTTTTTTTTTCTTTCTCGTGGTTTTTCCTCTTAGTTCTGATTCTTCTTTCACAACAGGACTAATGTGGAAGTATGTTTAATATGATTGTAACTTTATGCACTATATGATATTGCACACTGTCTTGGGGAAGGGGAAAGGGAGAGAGGGAGAAAAATGGAACTCAATATCTTATAAAAGTGAAGACTGAAACCTAAAAAAAATATTAAAATTAATTTTTTAATAGAAATACCACCTGGAGACTGAACCCCCCCAGAGATGGTAATAACTATCTTCAACTCATTTCTAAGTAATTAACAAACTCCTATCTGGTCATACCCTTCCCATCCCAATCATCCTGAATGTTTGGCTACCATTATACATAGCTCACCTACATTTCCTACTGCTTACTCCTTTATTCCCATCTTCCTCAACCAACTTTAGTTCCCCAGTGTTGCCTTCTAAAGCTTTCCACTCCTTTCACTGTGCTGAACAGGGCACAAATTTGCTTTGAGTAAACCCACACATTTATTCAATTGTTCATTTATTTATTCTGATTTCCTCTAATATCTTAACTTCTCAGGTCCTCAATTTACTTATATCTCAGAATGTGCTTTTGTATTCCACCTCAGTACATGATCTTTTCATCACTCACACATATTTAATTTTCATATCTATTAACTCTGAAATTCCTTCATTTACTCACAATCCATCATTATTCCACCTTTCTCTGAATCATCAGGAATTGAAACCTGGAACATCAATTTCATATCTAAGGTCTTTCCTTTGTACCACATATTATCTTCTTGCATACTGTTGTCACCTGAGGCACATGGCTATCATGTTATAAAGAATTATATGCAGAAAAGTGTATTTTCAGCAATCTCTAGTGAAAGATTACATGTTTTGGTAGTCATGGGAACCTAAGCCCCTGTTTCCTATACAGAATGTATCAATGCGTATGTTTTTTACTTCCCATGCCATTTTATAGGAACATTACCTCTGCAAAAGTTGAGGAGGGTGTGTGTATGTGAGAAAGAGACAGAGACAGAGAGAAAGAGAGAGAGAGAGAGAAACAGGTTTTCTGAAACCTTGCTCTTTGTGATATGATGTATCATTTTAATATTCCATCACAATAAAATACCAGAACTTCTTCAACCATTCTTCAATTGAAAAATATCCTTTTTAATTTCTATCTAAAATACTTTGCTACTGCAAAAATCCTTTTATAAATACTTTTGTACATATAGGTCCTTTCCATTTTTCTTTGATTTCTTTCAAATAGGCTTAGCAGTGGTTTTGTGAGATGAAAAGATGTATGCAATTTTATAGTCCTCTGGACAAAGTTCCAAATTGTTCTCCAGGATGATTCAACCAGTTCATAACTCCACCAAGAATGTACCAGTGTTCCTAATTTTCCATGTCCCCAAAATGTTTGATATTTCTTTCTCTGTCATGCTACTCAATCTGATAGGTGTGGGATGGTACTTCAGAGCTTTTTAATTTGCATTTTTTAATCAATAGTGATTTGAATTTCATATAAATATGGATAGTTTTGCTCACTTCTTCTGAAAATATCAGTTTTTATCCTTTGACCAATTACCAGTTGGGGCATGGCTCCTATTTTTATCAGTTTGGTTCAGTTACCTAAGTATTTGAGAAATTAAGCCTTTATCAGAGAAACTTATAAAATTCTTTCACAGATTCCTACTTTCCTTTTAATTTTGGCTGCAAAAGCTTTGTTTTCACAAAGCATTTATAATTACATTTATTCATAAGGATCCATTATACTTCTTGTTTTTCTCTCTATCTTTTGCTTGGTCAAAAACTCTTCTCTTATTCATAGATCTGATAGATGTATTTTTCCATACCATCCTAATTAGCTTACGACACAAACCTTTGTGTTTAAATGGCATACACATTTTGCGCTTATCTTGGTGTACAGTGGGAGATGGTAGTCTATGCCTAGTTTCTGCCAAACGGTTTCCAGTTTTCCCAGTAATTTTTGTCAAATAATGAGTTCTTGTCCCCAGTGCTAGGATCTTTGAGGTTTATCAAACACTAAATTACTGTGGTCATTTACTACTGTGTAATGTTTACCCTATCTATTGCAGAGGTCTACCAGTCTGTTTCTTAGCTAGTATCAGATTGTTTTGATGATTACTACTTTGCAAATTACTACTTTGTAATATAGTTTGAAATCTTGTACTTCTAGGCAACCTTCCTTCAAATTTTTTCCCCTCATTAATTCCATTAATATTTTTTTAATTCAGAGTTTATTTTTAGCTTTTGACATTCATTTCCACAAGAGTTTGAGTTCCAAATTTTTCCCCATCTCTCCCCTCCCACCCACCCCAAGATGTCAAGCATACAGATTACTCCCAGATTACTCCTTCCCCCAGTCTGTCATCTCACATATTCCTCTTCCAAGACTTTACTTACCCCCTTCCCCCTTACTTTCATGTAGGGCAAGATGGATCTACATACCCGATTGATTATATATCTTATTTCCTGGTTGCATATTACACTTTTTTTAACATTTGTTTTTAAAACTTTGAGTTCCAGATTCTGTCCCTTTTATCTTCCTCACCCACCCCCACTGGGAAGACAAGAAATTCAATATAGGTTATACATGTGTAGTTATGCAAAACATTTCCATAGTAGTCATGTTGTGAAAAACTAACCATATGTCCCTCCATCCTGTCCAATCCCCCATTTGTTCCATTTTCTCCTTTGACCTTATGCCTTTTCAAAAGTGTTTGCTTCTGACTACATCTTCCCCTAGTCAGCCCTGCCTTCTATCATTCCCTCCTCTTATCCCCTTCCCTGTACTTTCCTGTAAGGTAAGATACTCAATTGAGTGTGCATGTTATTCCCTCCTTAAGCCAAATCCAATGAGAGTATGATTGACTCATTCCCTTTCACTTCCCTGATCTTCCCCTCCATTGTAATAGGTTTCTCTTGCCTCTTTTATTTCAGATAATTTACCTTATTCTATCTCTCCCTTTCTCCTACTCCCAACATATTGCTCCCTCACCTCTTAAGTTTATTTTTTTAAGATATCATCCCTTACGTCCCTTAAGATTTCATCCCATACATCCCTATGTATACACATATACACATACCCACACTACATACTACATATATATATATATATACATATATATATATATCTGTATGTGTATACACACATATGCCCACCTATACATTCATTATATATATTCCCTTCAGCTATCCTCATATTGATGAAAGCCTCATGAGTTACAAGTACTGTCTTCCTGTGTAAGAATGTAAACAGTTCAACTTTAATAAGTTCCTCATGATTTCTCTTTCCTACTTAGTTTTCATGGTTCTCTTGCTTCTTGAATTTGAAAGTCAAATTTTCTGTTCAGCTCTGGTCTTTTCATCAAGAATGCTTGAAAGTCCCCTATTTTATTGAATGTCCATATTTTCCCTTGGAGTATTATTTTCAGTTTTGCTGGTTAGATGATTCTTGGTTTTGACCCTACTTCCTTTGACTTCTGGAATATCATATTCCAAGCCCTTCAATCCCTTAATGTCAAAGCTGCTAGATCTTATGTTATCCTGATTGTGTTTTCACAGTACTCATATTGTTTCTGCCTGACTGCTTGGAATATTTTCTCCTTGAACTAGCAACTCTGGAATGTGGAATATTCCTAGGAGTTTTCTTTTGGGGATCTTTTTCAAGAGGCAATTGGTAAAACATGGTTAGATGACACAGAGTAGGTGGCAATGCATTAACCATATATGTGTTGTAATGGCCAGTAAGACCTTTTCAATCCTTATGAAGGGGAATGCAAACCTTCTCTCCCTTCATACAACATCCCTTGATATTCTTGACCTTTGTTCTTCCAGGTGAATTTTGTCACTATTTTTCCCCAGTTCTATAAAATAATTTTTAGTTGTTTGATTGGTATGGCACTCAATAAACAAATTAATCTAGGTAGAATTATCTAACTTTTATTATATTGGAATGGCCTATCCATGAGCAATTAATATTTTTCCAATTTTTAAAATCTTTATTTGTGAGAAAATTGTTTTGTGATTTTTGTTCATGTATTTCCTTTGTTTGTCTTGGCAGTTAGACTCCCAAGTATTTTATGTTATCTGTTTCTATTTTTAAATAGAGTTTTGCTTTCTATCTCTCACTGTTGGGTGTTGTTGGTCATATAAAGAAATGCTGATAATTAATGTGGGTTTACTTTATATCCTGCAACATTGGTAAAATTGCTAAAGGTTTAAATTTTCATTAGTTGATTCTCTAGGATTCTACAAGTATACCATGATATCATATGCAAAGAAATGCAGTTTTTTTTCTTCATTGTCTATTTTTTTCAACTTCTTTTTTCTCATCTTATTGCTATAGCTAGCATTTCTAGTACAATATTGAATAATATTTATGATAATGGACATCCTTGCTTCATCCTCTATCATATTGGTAAGTCTTCTAGTTTATCTCTATTACAGATAATGTTCCTGGTTTTAGCTAGTAACTACTTATCATTTTAAGAAAGACCCCATTTATTCCTATGCATTTTAGTATTTTTGATAGGAATGAGTTTTCTATTTTCCAAAAAGCTTTTTCTACAGCTGTTGGTACAGTCATATTATTTTTATTGTTTTTGTAACAGACATAGTCAATTTTGTTTATAATTTTTCTAATAGTGAACTAACCTTAAATTCCTTGTAAAAATCCCACCTGGCCCTGATCTTTTATGTTATATTTCTATAAACTCCTGGCTAGTATTTTATTTAAAGAATCAAAAATCCTTTAGACAAATAGATCTATAGTTTTCTTTTTTTTCATTTTTAACCTCCCTGGTTTAAATGTCAAAAATCTTGTTTGTGTCATAGAAGGAATTTGGTAGAGCTCCTTTATTACCCAATTTTCCAAATAATTTATATGTATTAGAATTAGTTCTTCCTCAAATATTTGTAGATTACTTTCAAGTATGCCTTATCCTGAGGATTTTTTCTTAGTGAACTCATGTAGGGATTTTTCTTTTTCTTTTTTTTTAAAGATAGAGTTATTTAGGTATTCCATTTATTTTTCTGTTAATCAAGGTAATTTATATTTTTGTAATATTTATTATCCATTTTACTTATATTTTAAACTTGATTGACATTTAATTCAGCACAATAATTCCTTATAATTGATTTAATTTTATCTTAATTGATGATGCATTCACCATTTTCATTTTTGATACTGGCAATTTATTCTTCCTAGTTCTAGCTCCCAATGCACTGAATATAGCTAAAACTCAGTTAAGAATATAGAAAACTGTCATTTCATTCCATTGGTCTGTCTGTCTTTTTGACCAGAATTACACAGTATAAACATGCATAATTTTAATAGCCATATATGATGCTTCTTTTTCACAAAATTTCCTACTTTTCAAGCACTTTGATACTGTACTTTTTATTTTTTATTAATTAGTTTCCATGCTTAATTCCCTTCTATTATATTTTAAGTTTCTTTTATTCAAGGATCTATACTTTACTCCTCTTTATGTGCACGCAGGTGGCATTGTTGATGGAGCACTAAGATTAGGGTCAGAAAGAACTGAGATTAAATCTGTCCTCAGACTCGTACTAGCTGAGTTACCCTGGGTAACCCACTTCACTATTGTTTGCCTCACTTTCCTCAACTGTAGAAAAGGGATGATACAGGAACTGCCTTGCAAGGTTGTTGTGAAGATCAAGTAAAATAATATTTATAGTTATTAGCACAGTGTCTGGCACATAATAGTTCTGGTGTAAATATTTATTCCCTTCCTACTTCTTTCTATGTGCCTATCTATTCCCAGAATAACACCATGCAGCTAGTAGGCTCTTAATAAAAGTTCTTAATTGTTTGTTCAATTTTGTGGCCCAATACTGATCTTGGTGAACTGCTGAATGCATTCAATGGGAAATGTCTAGTTGTAAAAAATAAGTAAAGAAGTTTGAATTTTACATTATACCAGAGACAACAACATAGTTTCCCTGTGATGGCCTAAAAAGAATCCCTCTGTAATGTTATATACATCTCAGCCTAACTAGCCTATCTTTCGACAAATTTCAAGCCCTTAAGTGTCTACTTACTTCCTGACATGTAACAAATACTTACAAATGCCTGTTGAGTGGAGATGAATTAATTTTGCTCTATTATACCTAGCATAATGTTTCACATTACTCATAAAATATTAGTGGATATTTAGAAAATGTAATACCATCCCTTTCTGTGATAGGATAAAGAATGGAGCCCTAATTTCATTGGTACAAGAAGCTCCCCATGAAGAACTACTTCTACTGATATGGGTCAATACCTTCTCTTAAACTTATAGTCTTGCCTTGGGCATTGAAAAGTTAAATGACACAGTCAACATATGTCTGAAGTTGTTCCTCCACCCAGGTCATCCTAGCTCCAAGATTAACCCTCTATTGCCGTGTGGAAATCCAAAGGAATAGATAGATTAGAGACTGTTTAAGTGACTAGAAATACTAGTAAGGGAGCCTACAGTTCTTTTCATTAGTACTGCCAGCATTAATACAATAAACAGATTGGGGGTATAAAGAGGAGATTTTAGAATTACACTTTCTTGAGGCATGTGCTCATTGAGTTATTGAGTAAAATGGTAAGTATCACTTAGACTATTTTTTTTTGCTTTTTGGAGGGCAGTTGGGGTTAAGTGACTTGCCCAAGGTCACACAGCTAGTTTTTTTGTGTGTTAAGTGTCTGAGGCCGGATTTGAACTCAGGTACTGCTGACTCCAGGGCCGGTGCTCTATTCACTGCACCACCTAGCCGCCCCTCACTTAGACTATTTCACTTTGGCAATTTCAAAACTATATCTTGACCAATTGACTTAACCAGCCACATGACTAGAAAAACACAAATAGGAAGACTATTTTCTCTATTACCAATTTTCTTGTGCACTTTTCTTGTGCACTAGAAACTTTCCTTTGGAAAGCTAAATTACTTTTTTTCCAGCCAGAAGTGAGATACCTGACAGAATTATTTCAGCATAAAAATTATGCATGGATAAAAACCAACAACAACAAAATCTGAGTTTTCATGTATATGTTTTCAGCATGTTAAACTAATTTTCCATGTTTTAGACATAGTAAACATGCCAAACTTTTTATTTCAGAGATTCTTTCTGCTAACTTTCACTTCTAAGCATAGAATGGGAAAATTGTGATCCATCTGTTTCAACTTCACTTGTATTTTTCACTCATCAAAATGTGTGTAGCATGTGAGTCTTCCAGTAAGACTGACAAAACTTTCTAATAAGACTGTTTAAAGAATTTTTGTTTGACTCAAGAAATCATATTTGGCTAAGAATAAATCATCTGAAGCCTCAATTTGATCAGGCTCTGAAGACTTGAAAATACATCTGTGAAAAACATCAAAATGGTTCTAAGAATATGTGAGAGTATCTGAGAAAAATACTGAAGAATTATTTTGATTATAATGACGATAATTGGTATTTATATAAAGTGGCCCCAAAGTCTTATTGCAATGTTAAATTTATTTAATGTTGAGTAAGCTTAAAATTGCACTAAGACTTTTTGGGACACCCTGTTTAGTCCTTTATGGTAGTTAATCACTTTTTTGACTGTGTTCTCTTATTTGTCCCCCACAACACAACCCTGTGAAGTAGGGCAAAAGAGAGATTTTTTTTTCCAATTCATAGATGAAGAAAGAGGCTTAGAAGGAAAAGGTGACTTTAATATGCTCTCTTAACAAGGATGTTTTAGAGGTTGAACCCTAATCTTTACTGACTCTAAGTCTAGTCTCTCTTACCAAGCCTAGGTCACTACCTTTTACTTGGTAGCAATGACCTTAAGAATTTGAAACATTAAATATTCAGTCTCTATAAAATTGAACTTGATAAATAGAACAGTGTCTAGTTGGTGGCTGTTTTTGTGTAAAAATGAAGCTGCATACTATTTGTGCTATATTCTATTTACAAACATAAATAAATGATGAGGCTGAAATCATTAATGCAAAGGGAGTCATCTTTGCCAATTCTAGATCCATATCTTGTGCTGTGACTATGTTATATTTCTTCTAGCTTAGCAGAGGCAGAAAAATTTTACTGAATCAATCAGATCCAATTAGAGATCTTGGGTCTTGGTATTGGCAAAATGCCCAGAGTACCTACAAACCTTTTAAAATAAATTTGTTAATTTCCATACTACTGTATCAATTTACCTATTATCTTTCATATAGGATCTCAAAGCATTTCATTTGTCCCCACCCTGGGCTGAATCTTAAAGTACATGGTAAAGTGACATCAGCTTAAGTAAACACCAAAAGTCAACACTCATACAAACTGTATATAACCTGAACCTATAACATTTTTTTAGGACACTGATTACTGAATTAAAAATAAACAGACAAGCAAACAAAATTGGAAAAGCATCTGTCATACAGGATTCTTTCATCAAAAAAATGTGCTACATACATTAATGAAAGCAATTATAGTCTGTGCTGTCATGTGGCATATAGGGAAAGGGGAAAGAAAACAGGGGATCTATTTAGTACCTACTCTGTGCCTGGCACTGTGGTAAGCACTTTATTATTGTATTTGATCCTCACACATCCTGAGAAGGTAGGTGCTATTATAATCCCCAGTTTTATGGTTGAGGTAACTGAGGCAGACTAGGTAACTTTTCAGTAACTGTAAAGTGCTTCACAAACCTAGAAACTCTCTATAATATTACTGACGATGATGATGATGATGATGATGATGATGATGATGATGATTTCATGTGAGGCTGATACTCACTCCTTAAGGAAAATATTACATGTTAAAATGACTGTACTAGAAAGAAGACAGCATGATGAGGAGTAAGGGAATTTCAGTTATGGCAAATAAACCAATGAAAATAGAGAAGATGAAATGTCTTCTTTGAGAAACCACAAAGAGGCCAGTGTCACTGTACTGTAGAGTATGTGTGTGTCTGGAGGGTTTGTCATAGGAAAGAATGATATTGAAACCTATTTTGAAGACTCTGGAAAGGAAAAATAGAAATAATCTTTCTTGACATTTTTCATCTGACCTTGAGTTCCCTTACCAACATGTGGACCCTGGCCCTTAGAAATCTTACAGGTTGCTGCTCCTAATAATGGTCACAAGGACCTGAAGAGCAACTTCTCCCTACTGGGACATGATAGGAACTTCAAGCAGCATTGAACAGATGATCACAGAGCTTTGCTTGTTCTCAATTCCCATTAGTTGTTCCCTCTATATGCTTCTACCTGACCCGTCATTTTTCTAGTTACTTTGAAGTCTTGAGTATTACAGATTCCTGTTTTGGCCTTTATACTTCTATCTCAGGATTCTGAACTTTCGGTTTTACAGATAGCACAGTGTGGTGAGAGAAATCTTATAATGGAATTTGAGAGTAGGTTTAGTTCCTGGTTTACCACCAAATGTTTGTGATCTTGGGATAGGTTCTTTAATTTAGAATCATAACATGACACATTTAGACTTGCAAGAGACCTCAGAATCTTTCTAATACAGTCCCATTCATTTTGCATATGAGGAAATGGAGTCCTTAACTAACAGAAAGCTTTACTTAGTAAAGCTCATACTGGTACTAAGTATCAAAAGTGATATTTGAAACCAGGTCTTTGTAAATTATTGGACAAAATTTTAATTCTTGTTATTCATTGGAAGGTCAAACATTGAAGCTGAGGCTTAAATACTTTAACAATATAATGAGATCAGACTCATTGGAAAATACCCTGATGTTGGGAAGGATTTAAGGAGGAAGGGAAGGGAGATGGCTCAGGATTAGACAGATAGATGGTGTCATGGAAACTATAAATATGAGCTTGGAAAGACTTTGGGAGATGAAGGTAGAGCTTGGAACAGCACACAGAGTCAGACACAATGAATGACTGAAAAACAACTTTGGCTTTAGAGTTTGTGCTCGTTCCACAGTCTCTTTCCCTCAGTATTGTGCTGAATTTTATGGTTTCTTTTTTTCTCTCTTTAAAGTGTGATGTTGAGAGGTGATGCTGAGGAAAAAAGGGAAGAAGACATAATCACATAAGCTACTTCAAGCTGTGCAGTTTAAAGCAGATAGAAGAAATTCTTTGCCTATTTTGGTTCCCCATGAATGAGATTCTTTTTATTGTTCTGCACTCCTCTCTGCTATCTCATCTGTCCTTCAAGGTCCAATTCTGCTCCTAAGTACTGCAACACATAAAACTTCCTTGACACCTCTAGCCAGAAATGCCTTCTCCTTCCTCTGAAAGTCTTAATGTGTCACCCATTTGAATCATAATCCTGCATAAACTGACATTATCTTGTAATCTTTCACTTCTCTCACCAGACCAAGAAGATTTTTACCTTTCTCTAGGGTGCTGATCATCATTTATTCCCCATTTAATAGGTCTCATTACGAGTCACATATTATGGGTTGTGTAGCTGTCTGTGAAATGCATAACTGAGAGTGTCCTCCTTTATATTTATTTTTTTATTTGCTTTATTTAGTCTTCTCTAATTTTCTTATGAGACTCTGTTTTTGCTACAGAACATGTTTCCTGTAGCTTTAAAGCCATGTGAATTTTAAAATACATCAGCATACATTGTGATATACATAAATATTTAACAATCACCATTGTTATTTTTTCTGAAATCTGACATGTTGTATAGGGGTAATGGATAGTCTTCAACCCAGTGCCAGGGAAACTTACACAGTCCCATCTCTGGCACATACTGGCTGCATGATTCTGGGTAAGTCACTTAACCTCACAGTGTACTAGACAACTCTTTATGAGGGAAAGGGAGGAAGAAAACATTTATTACACACCTACTATGCATCAGACACTGTGATAAGTACTTTACCGATATTATTTTATTTTACTCTCACAACATACCTGGGAAGTAAGTGCTGTTATTAACTTCATTTTACAGGTAAGGAAACTGAGAAAAAGAGAGGGTAAATGACTTGTGTAGCATTACACAGCTAGTTTAGTGTCTGAACTGGTTTGAATTCAGATTTTCCTGATTGTAGGCCTAGCACTCAGCTATAAGTTAAAGAGAAGGTAACAGTCTACATTGGTAGATGGAGTTGACTCATCTAGAAATTCTGTAAATCTGGGAAATCATAGGCCTGATCCCTCTCTTTTATCTCATACCTGGGCTAAAGCATTGGTAACTATGACAACATGTACAATTGCTGAAAGGCAAATCATAATTTCTTAAGAGAATGATTATTTCATTTTGTCTTTGGGATAACTTATTTTGTTTGTGAACATGCTTTGAACCCTTAGGAAATTAACAAGACCACAAGGCAGTTAATGACTTAAAGTACTTTCATAACCCTTCATCAAGCCTGAAGAAGAGTAGGCTAAGTACACTAAGTTCTTTTTTCTTTGTTTTTGTTGTTTTTGGTGAATCCTATAAATAATTTTCAAAAGAAACAGTGTAGCTCTTCAACTCTAATGGATTTTTACTTCCCTGAAAGCTGAATTAGATATCCATCTGGGTATGATGGAAAGAGGCGTCTGTCAATGTACAACCTTGCTGAGTAGTTTGGTTTTTTTTAAGAGCTCTTTTTTTCCCCCCTGCCTACCTCTCTGAATTAATCTCTCCAAATCTTGATCTCACTCTTGGGGCCAGCACATGCTCTAAAACATTTGGCATAATCACCTTAAGGAATATACTATCAAAAGAATAACCTTCCCCAATGTTCCCTAAATATTATCCTCCTATAAAGGATTAAAAAATAAATTGCAACTTAAGTCTCCTTTTCATTCCTCATAGTCTATGAAACTAAAAACAGAAACATTTTAAAAACGCTAAATGCTAATCTAGACATTATGAGTCATTTGTTTCTAATGGCACAACATAATTTGGACTGTAGTCCTCCCTCTATCTCATCCTTTAAAAAAAATCTTCAGAGGTATAAAAAGAGAGAGCATATTAATTAATTGATGCTAATTGATTATCCTTAAGAACTATACTTTTATCAATCTTTCCTTGAGGGAAGAAATGCTGGTTACAAATGGATCAAAACCTTGATCCATTTCTTATTTGGGGGATCATTTAATTCACCATTTCACTATTTTATGACAGTTAGTCACAAGACATCAGTTAAGCACATGCTAAAATTTTAATAATACTTCTACTTAGAAAGACTCTCCCTATGAGGAAACTAATCCTCATGCGCTTATATACTGGTTGATTCTACCTCAAATATCTGTTTGTTGTAATAGAGACCCAGCTGTTACCACTGGAAAAAGCCCTAAAATTACTTTGATTTCATTGAATTATTAGTTATAGAGAAATGCTTCTAAAATGATATCCTTGTTCTAATCAAATCTGAATTTAAATAATTTAATCTAGTCCTCTCACTCACCAATAGCTGTGTGATTCTTCATCATTTTCTCCTGCAAAAACATGCT
>CM053597.1:122075653-122092408 GCA_028646575.1 Pseudocheirus occidentalis | reverse complement strand
TAACTAAATAGTTTTTATTCTTTAATTCCACAATCCCATTATTGAGCATATGCTCAAAGGAGGTCAAATACAAGAAGAAAATCGAATTCTGGAGAACATGAGTGGTCTTGTATGAACTGCTACAGAGAACAATGTAAGTATAAATCATTTTGAATGTAATGGAAATTAACTTAAACACATTAAAAGATAGCTGAATTAATCAGTTGTATGGACTAGTCTTGATCTTATTGCAAAAAATATCATAAAAGAAACTTCTATTCTCTTGGTATTGAGATGAGAAACTATGAGTAGAGAATGGTGTTTACATTCCAAATTCCAGGAACTTGGTAGTTGTTTTGTTTAACTGTTTTCCTTTCTTTTATTTTCTAAACAAGAGAGTTTAATTGGGGAATGGGGAAATAACTTGTGTTGCAGCCAAGAGATTTTCATCACAAAAATGTAATATTTTGAAAGATAAAATGAGTAAATGAAGATATTGCTACTGTGCATATTTATGCTTCTAGCAAGTCTTGTAACCACTGCAAATTTCTGAGGCACTTTCTGAACAATGATGCTGTAAAGATTTTTGTAAGCCAAACTGAGGGCTTAACAGTAGAATGTGTCAGCACTTGTCAACCAAATTAGCATAATGTTGCCCTTTTGTTCAAATCTGCTTTTTGGGTAAATCAAGAAGATCAGCCTGTTTATGTAAATTTGAAATTAAAATAATTTGTACGCAGCTCTTTACAGCCCTGCATGTCTAGGCTAATTCTCTTTTGGAGTGCTGTATTCTCCAACCAGTTAGATACCTGCTACATGAAGTGTGGACTTGAAGCAATTACCTATGGAATATGGAGGGAATAAAGAAAACATTATGATTATCTGCATAGTTCAAACAAACACACCCCCATACTTTTGGCTTAATCAACTAGGTGCACTTTTAGCCAAATTTGTTCTTTTATATGAGCTATCTGGATAA
Source organism: Pseudocheirus occidentalis (assembly GCA_028646575.1). Taxonomy (NCBI): domain Eukaryota; kingdom Metazoa; phylum Chordata; class Mammalia; order Diprotodontia; family Pseudocheiridae; genus Pseudocheirus; species Pseudocheirus occidentalis. The sequence continues at coordinate 122,091,450 of CM053597.1, read as the reverse complement.
TTTCCTCAGTTATATACTTCATTTTTGCTTGTGTAGATTTAGCTTCAATAAAACTTGAAACAAAAGTCATGTTATTCTTGATTTTACCAGAATCTTCCAAACAGTTATTTTTATTATTCTCTAACTATGTCTTATTCATAATGTAGGTTTTAAATTTTTCATATGAACCTGATAATCAATTTAATTGAAATGGCAGGTGTTAAAATACAAATTTTTAATTTGTAAAGAATTTTATAGTTCAACTTCCACAAAGTTGTACTCTGTTGGCTCATCATGGAATGAAGATGATACTGGGATTTCAAAGGTTAGGTCAGTGGAGTGCAAGGTCCCAGAGGCTCTAGCAAGCTGGCAAGACTTTGAATTTTAATCTAATCCTAGACTATGTGTTGTCAGAGGGAAGGGGAAGAGAAGAAAAAAGGAAAGAGCATAAGCATTTATATACCTCCTACTGTGTGCCTGGCACTGTGTTAATCATGAAACAAAATTATCTAATTTTATTACATTTTATTTTCATAACAACCCCATGGGATATGTGTCATTATTGTCCCCACTTCTCAGTTTAGGAAACTGAGGTAAATGGAGGTCAAGTGACCTGCCCAGGGTCATACAGGTAGTATCTGAGGCTCTGTTTTAACTGGGATCTTCTCAACACCAGGCCCAGTGTTCTGTCCACTGCCACACCTGCTGCATGTAGAAGACCTACCTAATATTGATGATTAGTTTACTAGGCATTTTTTTTATCTTAGTGACCCATGAAATATGTTTAGACAAAAAAAAAACCCTCAGTCCTATGTAAATTCTGCATCATTACTGTTGTATTGATAGTGACTTGGAGGCTTAAGTGGAGTGGGGGGAAAGGTGATTGAGAATGTAAGGGAAGACTAAGTGCAATCCATTGTTTTTATTAGCATAAATTTTTAATAGCCATTGAGATCATGTGCTACTGTAGAAAGTGAACTACATTCCTATTGATATTCTTACTATCATGAATATATAACAAAATTTAATCTGAATTGAAGGAAAGGCCACACAATATTATTAGAGAAATAAAGGAGTCGGAAGAGTTGATCTCATTAGGTGCTGAAAAGTAATGAGAAGCATGACTGGGTTTATTTTTCTTTTTTAGTGTTAATTTAATGATCTATATTCTTTTCTGCCTTCTGTAAACATTTATTAGCACCTATTGTGCTATGGAGCACTATGCTGGAAACTGGTGGATTGACAAAATTCAACTAAGTCAAAATTCTTGACCTCATGGAATATGCTGAGCTTGTGGAAACAAGGAAACATTTGGACAAAGATGCCCTATAGCTACTGGAAGCTATCAGGAGATATTGTTTTTTAGAAAGAAGTCTCTAATAGAGACAGAATTAGGAAGAGACTAACATGAGAAAGTACAGAGAGAATAAAGAAGAAGGTCAAGAATAGTTCAATGAATAAATGATTATGTTTGCTGTGCTTTTTAAAATAGTGTAATACATTTTACAAAGATTTAAAAGAGTCACGTAGAAGACCAAAAATAGGAAAGAATCCAAAGGAAGAGTTTTCAGAGAAAAGAGGAAAATGAGAAGATTTTTTTTCTGAAGCAAAGAGAGGAGTATCCAGTAAGAGGCAGCTAGGTGATAGGCATAAAATAACACTGGACATGGAATCAGGAAGACCTAAGTTTCAACCTGTTTGAGGTACTTACTAGCTGTGTGTCCTCAGACAAATCACTTAATCTCTCTCAGTCTTGCTTTTCTTATCTGTAAAATGTGAATAATAATATCACATACCTCATAGGACTGATATAAGTATGAAATGAAAGAGCCTATGTTAAGTACTTTGCCATTAATTAAGCACTATGTCAGTGCCACTTAGTTATTCTAGTAGAGAATGGTACAAAATTATCAAAAGCTGTAGTATAGAGAGGTCAAAAGAGAGTCGAAAAATAAAAACACTTTTGGATTTGATGGTTGGGAAATTACAGGTTACATTGAGATAATTTCAGTGGAATGATGAAAGTGGATACCCTATCATAGAAGCTTTTTCAAGAAATTTCATTATGAATGGAAGAAGAAAGTTCAAAAAGTAGTTAGATGGGGTATAAGATGCAAGGTCGATTTTTGTAAAAAAATAAAAAGGTGTTCAAAATATTTGTCTGTTCATTTGGTTTATTTATTTAGGATTGGAGAGTAGTAAGTATGTTTGTACTGAAAGGAAGCTAGCCAGTGAAGGAGAAAGACTGAAGTTCGAGGGAAGGCTTGAATTGTTTGCTTAAAGTAAGATGAGATTGGAAAAGAAGCCTGGTCAAAGATGGTGGAGAGCTCTAATTTCCAGACAAAGAAGTTTGAATTTACTAAGTAACCAGTAGGGAATCCCAGAAGATTTTAAAACAAAGAATCACCTTTTCTCATGTATGGATTAGAAAGAGTATTTCAAGAATGTGTGCCAGAAGGGAGAGAGTGGAATGGCAGGTCAAAGTAGAAGAATAAGTTTGAGAGGCTGGCAGGGTAAATCTTTTATTTTTATTTTTCAAGAAGAAGAGAACCTGTTTTTGAGAACTTTTTAAAAAGATATTTTGGATAAAGTGGGGAGTACTTGAGGTAATTTACACTAGGGCTTATTTTATCTCTGTAATGGGAAGTTAGGTCCTTTGCTTTAAGCGAGGGCAAAAATGAAGGTAGGGGAAAAAGAAAAGGTTTCAAACAGTTGCTATGCAGAATGAGTACCTTAGGCTAAAGTGGAAGGCTTATGGAGCAGGGTCCAGCTAAAGGTATGCAACTAACATCAAAGATGACCTTGATGAAATCCTGAGAAATGAACAAAGAGATTTCCCAAATGATGCTCTACAATAATTCATGTAGTCATACAATCTCCTGAGATGTATGGAAGAATGTAAGACATGATTATGTTTATTATTTGTTAGCTATAAAAACAAACACACAAAAAAATCACTTCCCTCAAGATAACAGAATTCAGCCTTCCCCCCAAAAGGGTATTCCCCATGCATGTTATTATATTGGACATCATTATCACATCCTTCATAGATGCTACAAAGATAAAACTTTGTTCAGCAATCCTTCGGTATAAATATAAAGCCTAGAAAGAATAAATAAGATGAATGCTCAACAAAATTGTTTGATGTCCTGGAGGATGTTCTGCACAAAGTCCAAATGAAAAAAGAGGTATTCTCTATTGATGGTGAGTCACTCCAGATGTTCCTGTTTGTGGCTGACATTGTGCTGATTGCATTGATCCTCAGCATGTAGTATAATCTCTATAAAAAGATCCATGATCAATCAAAAGAACTGTACCTAGCAGTTCAGTAATGGGAAAAAATGAATAAATAAGGCACATTGCCCAGATTATGACAAAGTTTGTTGGCTAGCATGTTGAGTATGTGTGTGTGTGTGCGTACACACACACACACACACACACACACATAGGTACATATGTTTAGCATTTTTCTAATGCCCTTATGTAATATTATGCAATGTGTGTGTGTGTGTGTGTTTGTATGTGTGTGTGTACTTTGTCTCAGAGAGGCACTACAGAGGGACAATTAATTGGTTCTTAAATTGTTCAGGAGGAAAACAAGCTGGATTGCATTTGGGAAACTTCACAGTGATTTTCAGTGATCCTGAGCTGCCCCTTCCCACAAAAATCTATTTTTTTTAACAGAAATGCACTCTTATTGAGACAATATGCCTACAGATTATAATGTATCACAATTTCAGAAGGCAGAGAATTGTAATTGTATGACATAGTGAATATAAAGACTATTGTAGCATATTTTCCCTACTTCAAAACAAAACAAAAATACCTTTCAGAGCTGGAAAGCCTCATAAACAGGTCCCTGTAAAGATTCCCCCACTTAGTACAATGCCCTATTATATTATTTTTTTAAATTTTTATTATTTCTTATCACTGTAGTAACAACCTTCTCTGTAGTCTTTTTGTAAGCACTCTACTGGCAGACCATCAGTTTTCTCTATTCGCTAATGTCATCATGCATTCCTCTTCTGGCTCATTCCCTTTGATTTTTTTCCCTTGTAAACTGCTTTGGGCTAGGAAACCAGAAAAACAAATGTGTTAGAATAAGGTAAAAAGTGGAGTGAAAGGTCTTTGAGTGAGGATCCAATAGGGTTCTCCTTTGTATTAATGAATGGACTTTTTAAAAAGCAGATATGTCAAACTAAAAAGTACTACAGCCTTGGACTGTTTAGGACAAAGTCAAATATTAATACATGTGAATATTCCTGCCTGAATAGTTCCTGATCTCCTCCCTGAATTAATGTCTGGATTTATAGTTTTAAAAATTTAGAGCTTGAATGGGAACTAAGAATTTATCTAGTCAACCCTCCAGTCAACCCTCCTCCCCTATTTTAAAGATGAGGAAACTGGGGCTAGGATGATTAAGTAACATGTGTAACATAACATAGAGAAGAAGCAGCAGAGCTCAAGTCCTCTGAGACTCTCAACTCCTAACCCTCTACTCTGTCACAATGTACCATACTGTGAGTCCTGTAATATATATGCATAATCTATATTCAAGGAAAGATTAAAATTATGTTCAGCATATATTTTTTAGAAGAATGCAGCACATTTTAGAAAATGTTCAAGCCCAATGGATTTCAAATAAGACAGATTTATGGCTTAAAGCTAAGTTACATGGAAAATTCATTTCTATAGACTCAAGCCAATAATATCACTTGTCTGTTCTCTCCTTCCATGATCCCAAGCCCCATCTTAAAAAAAAGTATTAGCTATTGGAATAAGGAGAAGGTTAAAAAAAAAAAGGAACATGATGAGTTGAAAGGGGAAAAGAAACTAGGACCTAATTTATCCTTCTCAGAACTTTAGAAAGGCCCCAAAACCAACATATCCATTTAGATCCTCACTGTTCTAAAATATTCAGCTCTTCTCTGTTACTTTCATCTGTGTTTCTGGGTGTCTTCAAGTTAAAAGTCGTGTCCTTTGGGATGTCTGAGTGCTGATAAAATGAATGTGAAAATGCAGTCTTGGAGTTAAGCAGAAGACAGATGAGTCCCAGATTGCATGTTTCATAAACTGCCAACTCAGTTTCATTTTGTCTTCAGGACAAATCATCATGGAAGTCAGCCTGACTGCAAATCTTGACTTCATGATCTTTGTTGTATTTGGAGCCATAAAAAATAAGAATATAGAAGCAAGTGAGAAAAATAACAGAACTCTATTTTTGTATGCTGAAAATGTGCAATATGTATTTGATATTTCTGGAATTCTATTCTCTCCTAGCAGCAGAAAAACTCATTGATATTCACAGATGCACATATTAGTGTAGGTAACATAACAAAAGTAGTTGTGATGGGATTGGGGAAGAGTTGTAGATAGATTACTTTAAATAATCTGAAACTATTCAATAGCATTATTTTCAAAGTGTGTTAACACATTTTGAAACCAAAAGGCTTAGGTACAACCACTTATGACATTAATTAAGTAATCTCCAGTCCCTCTTCAAATTTCTGATATTTCAACAGACTAAATGCCACTTAACTTGGAATTCCCACACATCATTTTACTCCACTGGAGTACTTACCACTTTTATTTCCAATCACACATGCCTTCTGGACAACTGGAATGAGGTAGCCAGTATAAATTATTTGAGAGATTTAAAGTAAAATGTCTCTCGCACAAGGTTTCTGGGCATACAAGCAAAGGTGTTAAATTTATGCTGGCTAATAATCATCATAATTGTTAATTGAAAAATAATTTTATTGACAACAGAGTGTATGCCAAGTCATAGAAAACTGATACCAGGTTAGCCAAATGCTATAAAGATCCCAAAGAGCAATAAACTAAAGACTTTTAAATCCATCCAAAAGGAAATTTCATCAGCAAATGAATTATACATGATATCTATTCCTTCTTCAGTTAAACCAGATATCTCCAGGCAAGTTATAGAGGTAACCAAATTGTATAATCTCCTATACTTAAAGCTTCCCTAAAGGGGAAAGAACTGAAGTTGATAAATACCTGGTCATCATCTCCTTGGACTTGTCCAGTCCACATAAATCATAGTTATAACAAAGGGCAAGACGCAGGTTTGGTTTTCTGTATCATGATGCTTTCACTTTCTGCTCCCTAGTACTAGGTCTGGCTTGGTTCTACAACTCTCATACTTGATCCAGGAGGTAGCTTTATCCAGGAACTCTTGCTTTCTCCTCCAAAATGTTTGGTTCAGGAATTCAGTGTTGTCTAGGAATCCCTCCTTCCTTCATATTTGTTCTGAATGAAGCCATTTTAGAGATGCTAACTCTTGTGCCAGGTGTCTTTCCTGCCATGAATTCCTTTGCTGCTCTGCCAGTTCCTCTCTACTTCTTTGGTTTCTGATACTGAGAGGCTTTCTGGGGAACAGCTGCTCTCTTCACCATAGGGACACAAAGCTGTTTCCTGGGTGTAGTGCCTGTCCTATCTATATCACTTGTTTACTGTTATATTTCTTACTTTAGGTCTGCATTTATTACCTTCAAGGATAAAACTGAGAATTCTATCAGTCGTGACTCAGTCATTTCCAATTGTCATTACCCATTCTGTCATCCTCCATGTGACTTTGATAGCAATGTCTATTCTTGATAAGAAAATATTTTCAAATCCTGAATAAAAGGCCTAAGTTTTCAACCATGTTAATTTGACCAGGTTTTTCTTGATCATACCTTCTTCACGTCACATAGAATCTCAAAGAACTATTAAATAACTTCTTTTATGTAAGTGTTCTTATAGGTTAGATATAGCATACCATACTGGATAGAACATTGATGGTTAAGTCAGGATAACCCTAGGTCAAGACTTTTCTCTGATATGCTGCCTACATTGCCCTGGTCAAGTCTAATAAGCTCTTTGTGATCTATACAACTCACAAAGATTATAAGTTGCAGAAAAGGTGACATCCTGTATTGGTTGAAGAGATCCTTAGGCCAATAGGAATTCACAAGTCTGTTCCCTGTACCTAATCTTATCAGTACACTGTACATGACACCTTTTACCTTATAAAAACATATATAGACCTTTAATCAAGAACTAGAATTTTCATTCCTCAAAATCCTCAAAAACTGGAATATATGTTAGTGTTCTCTCTCCATAGTTTTCTTTATGTTTCTTAATAACACTAAAAGAAAAGATTTTGAAGTCAGTATGCTATAAGGATAGTAGTAGGTGGTAGTGGTGGTGGTGGTGTGGTGGTGGAAGTAGTAGTAATGATGAATGACAGCTAATTATTACATAGCACTATAAAATGTATAAAATGTGCTTTATACTTCATCTCATTTAGTAATGAAACCTTTGCTCTGACACTAATTTAGCTCATAACTAGTGCAAATATCTTAGATTTGGTCCTTAAAAGAAAAGAGAGACAGAGAAGCTCAAAGAGTAGTTAAACATGCACAATGAACTGATTGTCAGGGAAACATAAATTATGTCTTAAAGAGCTGAAAGTGAATAGAAATACCATCTCTAAGAGCTAATGAGGGCATTTTCATTCTCCAAAATTTTTAGGACCCAGTGCCAGAGAGTCAACCCAAAGACATCAGCCCAGTTCCCTGGAGAGAGAAATAGATATTCACATGACCTTCCAAAGAAATATATTCATCATGGAATGTTGCCAGATGGAGATACAGAGGGAGCAAGGATAAGAGACCTCTTCTTGATGAGGAGAAACCAGAATTCTCTCTGTTGAGGGAGGAGACAATGAAAGAAGAACCCATCACTAGATGGAAATGAAGAAGAGAAGGAAGCATGCATTTCAAAAAGTGAAAATGCAAAAGTGTTCTGCTTTTTCACTGATACTCAGTTATATGGAAATATAAAAGGTTCAGATAGGGTGAACTAACCTGAATGATAGTTTCTTAAGATGAAGAAAAAATGAGGGTAACTGAAGTGTATATCTGGACAGACTATACACACACTCACACACACACACACACACACGCATACACACACACACATATACAGTCTAGGCGAGTTTAACAACAGTAATCTACAGCTACTACTACTACTACTACTACTTCTACTTCTACTACTACTACTACTACTACTACTACTACTACTACTACTACTACTACTACTACCTGGCATTTGCATAGCACTTTAAGATTTGCAAATCATTATCTCATTTTCCCCTGCATAACAACCCTGGGAGGAAGGTTCTATTATTATCTTCATTTTACATATGAGGAACCAGAAGCAAATATAGCTTAAGTGACTTAACAGGGGTCATACAACTAGTCTGAGACTAGAAGTGAATTCAGATCTGTGAAGCTAGAGCTCAGTCTACTATATCACATAACTGCCTTTTAGGTAATATCACTAGACATGAGATTTGACTAGAGAGAAGCAGTATTTTAACAACAAAAACTCACTGTAACAAAGTAATGTTAATATCATGTACAACATTTCAAGGTTAACAAGGTCTGATCTTTATAACTCTGTGAGCAAGATCTTGTGATTAATATTCCTTATATTCTACAAATGTGAAAATCAAGGATGAGGGAGCTTCACTTTATGTTATTTGCCCTCATTAACCCAGACAATAAATGTGAGAACCAGATTTCAAACTCTGTTCTTGCCAGATTCCCAAGTCAAATGCTCTTTCCTTTATACGAGTTATAACTTCTATTCTAAATAATCAAACCTAGTCTATGTCCCTACATAATAGCCCATTCAAACAATATTTTTGTATATTAAATAAAAATGTTTCTAATCTTCTCTAAAGGGCATACATTTCTTTCAAAATGAAAGTCAAATTATAAACATGTGATAACATAATTAGTCACGGAAATACTGATACCCACAGAAGCATCAAATACTAGAGAGCATTAGTGTAAGGATCTTGGCACATCTCTAACAATGATGAGAAATATCTGGGAAAAATAATCAGAGTCAGTATAAAAAGCTCCCAGAGGGTTATTAAACCTGTGGTGTTGGTAATATCAGTTGTTAAATATTCTTGAAAAGCCTGATGGAACTTATTCTTATTGAAGTAAAACTTTTGCATGGATATTATAACAAGAGGTAAAAACAACATCTTCAGTCAGTAATCAGCTCAAGATTATATTTGCTGAAGGGAAAGACTGGTAGCTGTATCAGGGAGAATCTAACACTATAGAGTAAGTGATAGAACTTTAATAAGAATAAGAATACCTGTTTGAGAATTGAGTCACTACTTAACTCTTTTGCATAGGCACATTTTATCTGCTCTTTATTCAGTTGCCTTAGGTCTTTTGAGATGCAAATGTACCTCATCATTTTCAAAATGGAAAGATCCCTGCACACTTTAGAAAGCTTCTGAATTTTCTATTTACCACCTCTGAGCCCAAGTTGAGCCTAAAGTCAGTTCCATGTTTTCAATAAAGTCTTAATACTTAAATTTTCTCTTAAAATCAGTGAGATCTTTACTTTGGTATTCATCTTACTACGTAAAAATAAAATTAAAGATCAATTTTAAATAATCTAGGAAAGTATTCAAAAAGATAATTTTGCAGCCATTTGTTAAAATCATTTCTATTTTTACATACTATTTATGCCATTGAAATTGTATGTTTAAAATAAGAATTAAGCTTTCTTTTAAATTTAGTCTTACATAATTTTTAAAGTTAATTCTAACATGGTGAAATAGCTTAAGAAACTGTTTTCAAAAGAACAAATATAGTATGATCTTTCACAAATCACTTAATGTCTTGAAGCCTACTTCTTCATATTTAAAATGAAATAGTTGGATCAAAGGGAATCTCAGTTCCCTTTCAGCTCTAATTGTATAACTTGGTAATTCTATGATCTTATGATCTTCTGGTTTTATAAATATTTCCATTATTAGATCATCTTTTCCTGTGCCATTGTTTTTTAACCTAATGGTCTATGTTTTTCCATCAGGGCAGTGATATCTTTAATAATCACACCAAGGAGGGATAGAGTCAAGATGGCAGGGAAACAGCAACTTGCCTGACCTTTCCAATATTTCCCTCCAGAAATTTTAAAATAATGCTTCAAACTGAATTTTTGAATGAGAGAACCTACGAAAGGATGGAATAGAACAATTTTCCAGGCATAAAACTTAGAATGTCATCAAGAAAGGTCTATACAACTGAGGGAAGGAGGGAGGGAACCAGAGTATAGTCCAGTGTAGACTGAACCTAAGAAAACCACCAGGAGTGAAAGTTGCTTCAGGAACTCTCAGCCCATATTCAGTAAGGGGATCAGACAACTTGTCAGAAAATGATTATGGGGATCCCTTTCTGGCACTGGATACAGGACTCTGTTGCATTGTCCAAACATGGATCAAGGTTGTAGTCCTGATTGGCAGTCCCAGGGAAAGGAGTACAAGAACACCAGAGCTTGGAGTCACAGGGGAACAAGACCCCTGCTCTCAATTCCAGTTTGGAAAAGAGTACTAGCATTTTCTTAAAGCCTGGAACACAAGGCAGGAGAGAAGTGACCACACCTCTTCTTAGATCATACCATCTTGGAAGAACTGAAAACTTACAGACCCTCAGAACTAGCTCTGAGAGCAGCAACAAAGGCCTGAAGCTTAGGACAATGCTCCCCACCCCAGCCCCGCCATCATTAAAAGTCAAGAAATACAATAGAAAATAAGCAAACAACAAAAAGGACCCTGACCAGAGAAAGTTATAGTGATGACAGGGAAAATTAATTATAAGCATAGAATAAGAAAACAAAGTAAAAAATGCTCTATTTCAAAGCCACAAAGAAAAATGTGAATAAGTCTCAAGGGTAAGAAAGAATTTCTGGAAGAGTTCAAAAAAGAATTTAAAAATCAAATTGGAGAGGTAAAGGAAAAAGTGGAAAAAGAAGAGAGTGATATAAGAAAAAAAAACATGGAAAAAGTCAATAGCTTGGTAAAAGAGACATAAAAATCACTGAGGAAAATAAAAGCCTAACAATTAGAAAAGACCAAATGATAAAAGATGCATAAAAATCCAATGAAGAGAAGAACTCCTTTAAAAAGTAGTGAATAGAAAAGGAGGTACAAAAGCTCACTAAAAAAAAATAACTTCCTAAGCAAGTGGAAGCTAATGATTCCATGAGATATTAAGAAATAATAATATAAAATCAATGAAAAAATAAAAGAAAATTAAAATGCACCATACTCTGTTTGGAGAGGAGATCCATAGGTATGGAACACTGCATGTACTGTGGGGGTGAGAGATATATTGAGAAATTAAAGTGATGTAACAATAAAAAATGTCAATAAAAATGTTTAAATTGAGTAAAAAAAAGGATTAACTGTGTGAGGACATTTCCTTTGCAGATTGTTTTATGAATAGTACAGTACACTAGTACAGTGGGAAAATAGAGTCAGGAGTAACCTATGTAGGTCATGCCTAGGTCATCCCCAAAACTTTTTCTTTTGCCTTTTTGGGGGAGAAGGGTGGAAGGTAGGGTAACTGGGATTAAGTGACTTGTCCATAGTCACACAGCTAGTTTTGTGTTAAATGTGTGAGGCTTGATTTGAACTCAGGTCCTCCTGACTCTAGGGCCAGTGCTCTATTCACTGTGCCACCTAATTGCCCCTTCCCCCTGCCCCAGACACAGATATATACCTTTAACAGTTTTCAGACTGCAGCACATGCCATTTTCTACTGTTGACTTCATGACAATTCAGACAACTATCCCAAGTGATCAGACTCAAAATAGTAGTAAATTATAGTCCTAAGAACTTTTACCTTAAATTGAAAAATTTTACTAACCACAACTTAGCTCTTGAATATTTTTCCTGATGTTTCCCTAACAGTTAACATTTCTTTTATCCTTTACTTAACAAATTAAACTAACCATATTCTGACACTTCAGACATACAGTAAATATCTGATAGTTGAATCATCATTATGTTGAAGCTACCTCTTTAAACCACCCCATACACTTACATATTAGCCAAGAATTTCAAGTGAACATTCACTATTATAGTAAAACTATCATCTAGTTTATAACAAAATATACCTCATTAAATATTTAACAGTTTTCATGCACCTATTTTTATGATATCCTTTTATTACATTCATGTGTAACAGCATCCAGATTAAAAAGTTTTGTCTAAAAAAATTTCTGTTAAAATAGTCTCTCAAATTTCACAATATAAGAGAATTTAGAAATACAATAATAGTACAAGCAATATCATGCATTTAAAACATGAAATAAAACTTCAGTTGACATCAATAGAATTTCCAAATTATCACATATAAAAATAATTTATCTTAACACCTTTGGCATTTTAAAACCACTTTAAAGTTATTAGGTATGGAACAATTACATTTAAAGAAATAATGATAATATAGTGCTTAGCACATGACAGTGACTGGGTTAAGCACTTTACAATAATTATATTGTTTTGATCTTCACAACAACCCTGGGAGCTGGGTAGCATTATTATTTTTCTCTTTATAGATCAGGAAAATGGGTTGAATGGAGATAAGATAACTGCCTAAGATTACACAGCCAATACATTTATCCATTTGTGACAGAGAAGTGTGGGCTCACCAAGTACAGAGGCTGGCTACTTCTCCCCTTGTATTGCTATACTAGGTGATGCCGGGTGAACCAGGACCTTCCCATTGGCAGTAGTTCCTGGTGGCAAGGCAAATTAGATGTTGAATGTGGCACTTGACCCCCTGACAGCTTCAGGTTTGGGGCAAAGTATGTCTGGGGCTAAGGCTACTTTCAGTTTCTAGGGCAGAGTAGGCAGGATGTACAGTACCAGGATGATACCCCTAACTTATGTAGAACTGTGGGCTACAGGATCCCTAAGAGCACAGGGCCACTGGGGCCACTGCAATTGGGAGGCCCCACTTCAGCTGCTGTCCCCCATTTCCATCAGGTGGGGCAGAATATAATTCAAGTTTCCCTAAGTTTTTCTAACATTTCTTTTTCAACACCAGACAGTTTTGGCATAGTTCCCAATTATTCTCCAGAATGGTTGGACCAGTTCAGAACTTGACCAATAATGCATTAGAGTTCCAATTATCGCACATTTTGTCCAACACTTATCATTTTCCTGTTTTCCCATATTAGCCAATATGATAAGTGTGATGTGATGCCTCAGAGTTTTTTTTGATTTGCATTTATCTAATCAATAGTGATTTTGGTCACTTTTTCATATGACTATAGATACTTTTAAATTTTTCATCAGAAAACTGCCTGTTCATCTACTTTACCTATTTGTCATTTGAGGAATGAATTGTATTCTTATAAACTTGACTCAATTCTCTATATATTTTAGAAATGAGACCTTTATCAGAAACACTAGCCGTAAAAATTGTTTCCTAGTTTTCTGCTTTGCTTCTAATCTTGGTTACATTGGCTTTGTCTGTGCAAAACCTTTTTAAGTTGGTGGTGGCTAGGTGGTGCAGTAAATTGAATACTGGCCCTGGAGTCAGGGGGACCTGAGTTCTAATCTGGATCAGACACTTAACACTTACTAGCCATTAGACTCTGGCCAAGTTACTTATCCCCAATTGCCCTACAATCCCCCCTCCAAAAAGCAAAACAAAGCAAAACAATACAAAACCAAAAAACACACAACTTTTTAATTTAATGTAATTAAAATTATTCATTTTGCATTTCATAATGTTTTCTATTTCTTGTTTGGTCATAAATTCTTCCTTTCTCCATAGATCTCATAGGTAAACTATTTATTTCTCTCCTTAATTTCTGATAGTATTATTCCTTATGTCTAAATCATGTACCCATTTTAACATTATCTTGGTATAGGGTGCAAGATGTTAGTCTATATCTAGTTTATACAATACTATTTTCTAATTTTTGCAGTGGTTATTTTTTTTATCAAATAGTTAGTTTTTATCCCAGAAGCTGGAATCTTTGAGTTTCTCAAATGGTAGATTACTCTAGTAATTTACAACTGTGTTTTGTGTACCTAACCTATTCCATCAATTCACTACTCTATTTCTTAGCCATCTCAAATAGTTTAATGATTGCCATTTTATAATTTCATTTTAGATCTGGTATGGCTAGGCTACCTTCCTTTGTATTTCTTTTTCCATTAAGTGTCATGTTATTCTTGTCCTTTTGTTCTCCCAAATAAATTTTGTTATTTTTTCTGTTTTTATAAAATAATTTTTGGGTAGTTTAATTGGTATGCTACTGATTAGTAATTAATTTAGGCAGAATTTTCATTTTCATTGGTATTATATTGAGTAATTGATGTCTTTCCAATTGTTTAGTTCTGATTTTATTTGTGTGAAAAGTGTTTTGTAATTGTGTTCATATAGTTCTTGGATTTTTCTTGTTAGGTAGACACCCAAATATTTTATATTTTCTATAATTGTCTTATATAGGATTTTTCTATTGGATATTTACTTTTAAAATTTTAAGAATTTAATTCCTATTTTTCATTTAAAAAATTCTATAGAGTGGTACACAAAAGCTTACAAAGATATTTCAGAAGCAGCTTTGAGTACCTGGAATTACCCAACGTCTTAGGAATTCTCCCCTGCAATCTTAAAATGATAAATCTCCAAACTCCTTAATCTGTTAAGATGTTTTCAGTAGTTTCACAAACTTTGATTATCTGACTTTATTTCTGTAATTCTAACATAGCCAAAACTTAAATGACAGGAAAGGAAAATGGCTTATGGATTTTTCTTTTCTTTTCTTATAACCTGTTCTCCCACGGAAAGCCTAAAGTGGGGGTTAGTTCTACTTACTGTGACAATTCCTTCAGCTATGAAGGTTCATTAATCTTCCCCAGTATTCTAAACTCTGTGGCAATAACCCTTAGAAGTTTTTCTGGCTGACAGCATTTTAAATCTTTCAAGGTAACAGAATCTAGATCACAATATAAAGATGATACAGGCATTTTACATTTTACAAAGATACAGACACAGGCAAAACTACAAGACAGGTACAGATACAAATAATTGTATCAAAGTGTGTAGTCACAGTCCATATAGGGGTACATGGGTTACCAAGTTGTTGATTTTCAACATTAGATGTGCAGTTACAATTTTACAGAGGATGCTTCAAGTAACAGAGGTGTGCAATTAATAAAGGATATACTTAGCAGAGAGACCAGGGATGAACTAGGTCATGAAAAGGGGTCTGAAGTTTTTTTTGTTTTTGTTTTTTTTTGTTTTTGTTTTGTTTTTTAATTGACTTGTTTATTTACTTTTAGTTTACAAGATTCAGATCTAGAATTGCTGGAGTTTCAGATTTTCTCCCCTCCCTTCTCCCCGTGCCCCCCATGGGGACATACAATCATGTATAGGAACTGCAAACACTTTCACATTGTACAATAGTCTGCTTGTATAGAAGCATTGTTCACAATGGAGTGAACAATGGGGAAAAAAAAAAGAAACAAAACCAAACATGGAAAATAACGATAGCATGTATTACTTCAGTCTCCATTTAAACTCTCATCTTTCTAGATCTTTCTCTGAATGTGGATAGCTCCTTCCATTCTGAGACTTGTAGAGTTGTCTTTTAACTGTGTGTTGCTGAGAAGAGTCCAGTTTATCAAGTCTGGCCATCACACATATTATGTGTCTATGACTCTGCAAATTTTTTCCTGGTTGTGCTCTTCTCACTTAGCCTCTCCAGGTATAAGCCTCTCCAGGGAATTATGAAGCCCATCTCCTTCCCATTTCTTATAACACAATAGTATTCCATTACATTCATATAACACAACTTGTTTAGCCATTCCCCAACTGATGGGCATCCCCTAAATTTCAAGTTTTTTGCTACCACAAAGACAGTTGCAATAAATATTTTTGTACATATAGGTCCTTTTCCCACTTCTATGATCTCTTTGG
>CM053597.1:122058310-122075153 GCA_028646575.1 Pseudocheirus occidentalis | reverse complement strand
TGTATCAACTTTGTGACCATTATAATGACTTTGGCTTTCTGGTTTTGGGACTTGTCCTTCTGGTTTTGGGACTCAGTGTTATGGTTTCTGAATAAAGACCTTGGTTCTGCCTTCTATGTGGAGAGTTTGCTACATTTTGTGATCCAAAACTATACCAGCATATTCATAACCATCATGGGTGTTGTGAATATCTCATTATTGATACAGGGGTTTGTCAAATTGAATAGAAAAAAAATCTTTATTTTCACTAAACCCTAACTAAAAGTCAGCATTTCCTTCAATTATATAACACTGTTATTCTGAGAAGGTGGAATTATGCTTCACCAAGTAGCCATAAGGGTTGCAGACCCGCAAGAAAAGGTTAAGAATCCCTGACTGCACTGGTAGAATGCTGGATATACCATCTGTTGCTATATATGAGTAATAGGTATCTTAGCCTTGAGGAAAAAAAGGAAAAAAAGATTCAAAATTCATGAATTACAGAATCTTACAATTGTACAGGATCTCAGAGTTCATCTAGTTTGGCCCATATATGAACAAGAATCACATCTACAAACAAACCTTACCAACAGTCATTTGGTCTTTACTTATGAGCTATAAGGAAGGATAGGACTGTTAGGGTAGCTCATTCCATATTTGTATAGTTCTATTTTCTAGGCACCTTGTTATTTTGTGAAATCTGTCTGTCTCTTTGTAGCTTCTACACAGTTTTCCCAATTTTGCACTCTGAGATCAAGGAGAACAAGTCTATTACCCTATCTGTGCTATAACTTTCACATTTGTGAAGACAAGTGTCATCCACTCCTGCCTCCTCCCTTTCATCCATTGAGTCTTCTCTCTCCAATAAACACTCTTAGTTCCCTCAGCGATCCTCACATAGCATGCCCTTTCATCATCCTCATTGTCTTCCTGTGAATGTATAGCAGTTTATCAATATTTTTGTTAAAATGTGGTACTCCACAATTTGGAACTATGACCAAAGGGCTATAAAACTCTGCATACCCTTTGATCCAGCACTAACACTACTAGGTCTGGTTCCCAAAGAAATCCTCAAAAGGGGGAAAGGACCCCCCCAATACATATTTATAGGAGCTGTTTTTATGGCAGTAAAGAATTGGGAATCTGTCAACTAGAGAATGACTGAACAAGTTGTGATATCTGAATGTAATGGAATATGATTGTTCTATAAGAAATGAGGAGCAGGCATATTTCAGAAAACTCCCTGTAAGTATGTGAACTGATGCTGAGTGAAATGAGCAGAAACAGAGTTACATTTTACACAGTAACACTAATGATGCATGATGACCAACTCTGGTAGACTTAGTTCCTCCCAACAATACAACGATCCTAGACAATTTCCAAAGACTCATGATAGAAAGTGCTGTCTACATCCAAAAGAAGAACTATGGAGTCTGAATGAATATTAAGCACACTATTTTCACTTTTTTTGTTTCTTCCTTACAGTTTCTTCTCCCTTTAGTTCTGATTCTTCTTTTACAACATGACCACTGTGGAAATATGTTTAACGTGATTGTACATGTGTAACCTATATCTGGTTGTTTGCTGTCTTGAGAAGGTTGGAGGGAAGGGAGAGAGGGAGAAAAAATTGGAACTCAAAATCTTATAAAAATGAATGGTGAAAACTCTCTATCTACCTATTTATCTAATGAAATTCTATTAAGTACAAAAACTGTCATGCTCTAGATTCAATCCAATAACTACTTTGGTGGAGTGGTTTAGCAGTGTATCAGTGTTGGCATACACTTTGGCATTTGGAACACAATGATTCCAGGGAATATCTTAAAGTATAATCATGCTGCAAATGTTTTTTTTTCTTACTAGGATTTAGTATCTATCATAATATATCTTTAATTTTTTTCTTTCTTTTTCCCTACAGTTTTTTATTAGACCTTAATTTTGACTGACAACCACAAATATTAGAAAGCTATTATATCACAAAGTCATACTAATTGATAATATCTGAACAATTATCTTAATAATTTAATAAAGTTAATAATTAATAATGCATATTAATATTCATAGCTAAAATAAATTATTAATACAGAAAATTATGTATCCAAAAGAAAGCAGAAGAAGAAAATAAGAAAGGAAATATTTGTTCAATGAAACTGCGGAAATATAATCACATATAGGAGAAATATACAAAAATAAGACACATGGCTAGAATCTTTGTGAGACTGTGGCCTTTATAAGACAGGCAGTCTACACTTACACTGCCCTTGACAGAATCCAGAGGCAGAGATGTTTTGTAAAAGTGTGTAATTACTGAAACTCCAAGCAGCTGCCCTATAAATCTCTAGAGATGAAACTGGCTAAAGGCTAGGTTCTGTAGTTGTCACTGCCTCGGTTGAGTGGTCTTTAATTTGACCCCTAAATGACAGTCACACCTAGGAATAAGAATGAGAAATGCTTTTGACACAGGCTCCTGCACTGCAGCAGAGTCAAATGAAGCACAAAAAAAAACAGTACTCAGAACCACACACTATATAAAAGAGCTTGCACATGTCATCTAAAATCTTAAAGAGCCATGCCTTTGACTTTAAGAATTCCACCCTTGGGGCTTGGTATTAGCATGAGATTCCAACAACTAACAGGGAAAGAACTGTTGTATTTTAATGCTTTCTGCATCTTAGGTTAAGACTCAGCATGAGCAATACATGGAATTATACAATTGTCCACTTCAAAATTCATTATCATTACCAATAGAGGTTACATTTTTTTGGACTGTTGAGGATTGTACCAACAGACAAAATAAGGTTACTAAGATTGCATTCTACTTACTCATTTTAACATGTAAATTGTAAAGAAAGAAAAAAAGAAGGAAAGAAGGAAAGAAAGAGAAAGAAAGAAAAACATAAACACTGTACCATGCAGCAAGGGCATATGAATGAATATTTTAGAAATAACTGCCACAAGAATTGCTGGAATAGAGCCATAATATCAATCAACATGTTTTGGCCATTAGCCAAAATATGTTGATATTTTATAATGTACCCAATGTGGTAAAAATGATAGATCATTGGAATTTTAGAGCTAGAAGAGACCATGGAGATCATCTAAATCTATGGTCTTATCCAAGAAGGACTTATGGAGAGGTAATCTTGTTAAATCTTCTCATTTTGTAAATAAAAAAAAAAGAGATATAGTAAGTATAGGTGGGTTGCCCAAGGGTCAGACATCAAGGTTGCAGCAAAGCTGGAACTAGAAACAAGTTTCCTAATACCTTCCTAATTCAGTATTCCTTCTATTAGGTTGTTTACTAACTTGGAAGCAATATTGCAATATAGCACAGGAGATAGTGTGCTGGTACTGGAATCAAGAAGACTTTCCCTCAGGTTTAAATCTGACCTCTGATGCTTACTAGGTATGTGACGCTAGGTAGGTCTTCATCTGTAAAATGAGCTGAAGAAGGAAATGGCAAACCACTACACTATCTTTGCCAAGAAAACCCCATATGTGGAAAAAAATCCCAGAATGACTGAAGATGACTGGGGTGGTTAGGTGGTACAATGGATAGAGTGCCAGGTTGGAGTTAAGAGGACCAGAGTTCTAGTCCAGTCTCAGTTGCTAGCCATGTGATCATGGGCAAAACACTTCAACCTGTTCACCTCAATTTCTCATGTGTAAAATAAGTTGGAGAAGGAAATGACAAACACTCCAGAATCTTTGCCATGAAAACCCCCAAACAGAATCAGGGAGAATAGGACATGGCTAAAATGACTCAACACATACTCATATGAAAAATGCTATTGATTAAAGGCAATTTAAAACAACTTTAAGGAACTACCTTACACCTATAAGAAATGACAAAAGCTAGAGGGGATGAGGGAAAATAAGTACAATTATTCTTAAGAACAATCTGGATCTATGCCCAAAGGATTATAAAACTATGCCTATATTTTGATCCAGTGATACCACTACTAGGTCTGTGACCCAAAAGAAATAAAAGAAAATGGGAAAGGATCTAATTGCACAAAATTGTTATAGCAGATCTTTTTCTGGTGGCAAAGGACTAGAAACTGAGGGCCTGCTTATCAATTGGGGAGTGGCTGAAAAAAGTTGTGTCATATGATTGTGATGGAGTACTATTGTGCTGTAAGAAATAACAGAACGCCTTCAGAGTACCATAACAAGATCTATATATAATCTGAAGCAAAGTGAAGTGAGAAGAACCATTAGAAAACTGGGCACAGTAACAGCAATGTTGTAATGATGATCAACTGTGAAAGATTTGGTTACTCTGATCAATTTAATCATCTAAGACACTTCCAAAGAACTCATGATAGAACAAAAAACATCCTATCTATGTCCAGAGAAAGAACTAATGAAGTCTGGATCACAAATTGAAGCATAATTTTCTTACTTTATTTTTTTTGCTTTTTTGTGAAATGGCTAATATTGGAAATATGTTTTGCAAAGGATATCGTATTGCTTGCATTCTCAGCAATTGGGGAAGTTGTAGGAGGGAGGAAGAGAATCTGGAACTTGATTTTAAAAAATTAAGAAAATTCTTTTTGAGAAAAAATGTTAAAATAATTAAAAATAAACATAAAAACATCAATTAAATTTAAAACATATAAAAAGTAGAGGGGACCAAGTTAGATTAATTTTGAGGACACTGAATAGTTACTCTATTTAGACTGTTTAGTATGGAAGCTCAAGTCCATTTCTTCTATACTAACTTACTATTTTTATACTAATATACTAATATTTTATCAGTGCTGGTACAGCAGGAATATATGTGACACCACTGCCTCCAAAGAACTATCGATGAGTACCAGAGGGCCATAGAGAGGCACATGATAGGCATGAGCAGGTTACAACATATAACCATCCAAAGAAATACTCTGAAGAAAAATTGGAGGGAGGAATTCATAAAGAAAAAGATGAGAGTAAGAAAAGAGAGACTGGATGTTTGGCAAGAGAAAGAGATGGAACAATGCCAGGCAAAGTGATCTACCAGTACCTTAATTATGTGTTGAAATGCAAAGAAAGTCTCCGCAACATTATGTGTCTATAGACACTGAGGTGAGTTTTGCAAGAACACAGAAAAGACTAGGCAGGCATGGATAAATTGTAAATTGCATCATTAAAAGGGGTGGAAGCAGACAGGCATGGAGAAGAGAAGCAGGAAAAACCCTGATGATTGAGATCATAGATACATTTGAGTACATCTAGGCTCTGATGATTACTGTGAATATAAAATTCTGTAGAATGATCACATTATTCAAGTTTGTAATATGTATTTCTGTTGTTTTGGAAACAATTATATTTTACATACTGATAAGTTTGGAAAAAGTCAACTAAAATACAATTGCCCACTTTATAAGATTTGTTATTCACAATGAGTGGGACTTAGGTGTGTTTCAGAAAGTGAAATCTACTTTTATGCATCTTTTATTTATTATCCATAGTTCTGCACCCTAGAACCAAAAGACCCCAAGCAAATAAGTTTAAATCCAGGAATTCTCCCTCTTCCTCCCTGTCTCTCTCTGTCCCACCCCCACAACCCACACTGATTCTCTCCTTTTACTACCTAGAAAAATATGCCTAAACTACAATAAAACAAGTCAAATCTTATTACAATATATAGACATTTCTAATATTTAAAGATTAAATTTTAATCAAACTGTCCTTAACCTTCTTTTTTCCTAGGCTAAATATCTCTAGTTTCTCTAAATGATGCTTGAATTTTAGTAGTTTCATGTCCTTTTACCATCCTACCCTTTCTGGAAGAACTTAGAAATGGCTTGCCTAAAATGGGGAAACAGAACTGAACACAACATTCCAGATTTGGTCTGATCAGGGTAGAGAGCTTCCTAATATTGGAAACTTGTTTTATAAATGATTTCTTATGTGTTCATTCACACATTCATTCATTCAAACATGCTGCTTAAGACTGTATTACTTTCATGCCTGTCTTCTATAACTGTTGACTCATACTGAGTCTGGAATTCAGTAAAATTCATTTTTTTTACATGAAGCATAGTCTAGTTATAATTCACTTTCCTATGCTACTGACATATATATGTGTATATATATTTAAAAACAAGATTAATATTTCAAATGACCCTATTAAATTGTAGCTTATCATTTCATCTAGCTACCTTTTAAATTTTTTCTTTTTTTGATTTGGCCCATATTTTCTATTGAGATTTTTTTGGATCAAATTTCTATCATTCAAACATTAGCTCTTTACTCTAGCAATTGTTAGCTCCAAATTTCCTAAGCATACCTTCTATATTTTCATCCAAGCTATTGACAGAAATGCTGAAAAAAAAGAATGGAATTAAAAAGAACTCTTTGGTGCATTCTGTTACAGAACTCATTCCAGGTTGACATTATTCCATTAAACACTGTTATTTTGGTCAGTTCATTTAACTAGTTCTGAGTCTACCTTTACTCTATATTATCTTCCCAACTCATATTTTCCATTTTGTCTCCAATAATATGATGATAAAATTTGTTAAATTTCTTCCTATAGTCCAGGTGTGCTGTGTATATAACATTCTCCTGAACTATGGTTATGGAATCCCTGAGATAAAAGGAAGTATGGATAATGACATGACTTGTTCTTGATACTTTATGCCAGTTGATAGTAATGACTATCATGTACCTAAGTATTCATTCATTTAATGATGTCATCTAGCACTTCCATAGGAAACACAGTCAAGTTTGTTCAATGAAGAAATCTCCCTCTTCAGCCTTAAAAATTAATTCTTTCTAAAGCCTTTATGTCCTTTGGATCACCTCATTGTCCAAGATTCTTCAAATATCACTGATGACAATTTAGAGGTCATATCTGAAAATACTGTTACTATCAGCACCATTGGTTCATCTTTGTATGCACTTAGTCATTTGAACTAAGAGAGGGCAAGTATGTGTTTTACCAAAAAGTTCCTAATAACATAATTTTCTATTAACATTATATTACTTTCTCATTATTCTAAAGGTCCTATTAATCATACAGCCTCCATGTTCAAGCACAGTGAGAAAAATTACTTTAAAACTAAGCAATGAAGTATCATTTGATTATACTGAAGAAATGACTTTCTGCTATCAGTAGAATTGAAACTTTTTATTTCAAATTCTGTTTGTCCACTAAGGAAACAGAGTATTATAACTTTTTCTTATGAGTTGTACCATGTCTCTCAGGGAGAACTATAAATGCAGAGTTATGATTTTGCCACCAGTCCTAAGGGAGATGTGAATCATGGGTGATGGGGTCTTCCAGGAGGAAAGGTAACCTGATTAGACCAATTGTAGTGGAAAAGTTTAAAATGAGATAACCATGAGACTTCAATTCCAGTCATGGGAGTATTCTCTTCCCAGGAATCTTCCTCTTGTCAGGTAAAACAGGAGTTCACTGAATTTCTTCTATCTTTGTTCTTTCTTTTTGTTTACAGAGAAGCAACTAAATCACAACTCTCTTCCTATTTCTCTGATTGGTTTAGGGTGGGTAGACTACATGTCCTTAAGCAAAGGAAGTCAGAACAGTAGGTCTCTAGGTGTGGCAAGGTTTTGCGATCTAATTCCAGTGTATGTGTAGGAATACTGAGTTATCTATATCTTTAGTGTAGCTGTTAAAAATGATGTTTTAATTTATAAAAGTAATTTGCATCACTTCATAATTAAGTCTTTATGTATTTTGTTGAATGTGATTCAGTTATCCCATCCCTGTACTGATTCTTTGATAAAACATTTTAAGAAGGAGAAATACCTTCATTAAACAGTATTCATAAATATTCCTCTATCCAATTTATAACAGATGGTGTATAATGTGGGGTTAGTGATCATAATAGCTTTTTAAAAAATACCACCTCCTCACTTCCCTTGGCTTTCAGTTCTCAGTTAGCTATTTTTGTTCCATGCTTCCAAACCATAAGATTATTAACCTTGATAGAGACAACAGAAACAAAATAAGTGTTGAACAATTTTGCCTTTGATCTACTGTCCATAATTAACTTTCTATCCAAGCCAGAATTTGCATGCTTTTTCTTTCTTTTATCTTCACCATAGTTTGAAAGGACAACTGTGTTGGGCTAGTCATTCAGTCTAATCTTCAATCTACTTGACATTGATGTAGTCCTACCACAAATTTGTAAGACTTTGCACTCCTTTGAATATCACTTTAGTCACCTGACTTCTATCTATTGTTAATGAATTAAAAACAAACAAACAACAAAAAAGCTCACCTTGGTACATTAATCAACTCCAATCTATCACTTTTGTGAACTTCCTTCCCTTGACAGAATTATTTGAGTTTGTATGATACATATTTATATCTGGAAACCATCCTAAATCTTTAATGTTGATGTCCTATAGAATAATCATTGAACTCTACTTATTCTTTCTATGGACTCTTTGAAATCAGTCCTTCCCATTTCAGTGTTTGAAAGCAGATTTCTGGGGTAGAGCCAAGATGGTGGAGTAGAAGCAGGAAATTCCATGAGCTCTCCACACAACCACCTCCAGTACCTGTGAAATATGACCCTAAATAAATTGTAGAAACACAGAACCCACAAAGTGACAGAGAGAAACAAACCTTCCCACTGAAGACAGCCTGGCAGGCAAATGGCAAGGGTCTATTGCACCATGCTGGGAGCTGAGCATAGTCCCACCTGAATCCCAGAGTTCTGGCCCCAGGGTGGCTCCCACCAATTGTGGCCAGAGCTGACTTTAGGCAAGTGAATCAACAGCAGCTCTGGTGGTTCTCAGACTTCTCAACCCATAAATGCCAAAGAAAATTTAAAAGGTCAGTGCTGAACTCTGTTGGAACAAGGGGACTGAAGAGAGTGATCCAGACCCTGCCTTTGGGGTGAGAGGAGGTGGAGGTATAGCGACTACAGCTGCTGCCTTGTGGCTGCCTCCAGAGGTCCTGGCCTGCAGATCATATGGGGAACAAGCAACCATTCAGAGGGTAATTGCTCTTGCTTTAACCTGCTTGAATCTGGGTTGCCGTCTTGGTCAGTGGTCCTGGGGTGAGAAACGCCAGTGCACTAGTGTGGTATCTGTAGAGAGAGTGCCCTCCTCATACCTCCAGTGACATTTGGAAGCCCTCCAGCAATTTGGGACAAAACTCTCCACTCTGGAAACTGAGTTCTACCATGGCAAAGAGCTCAAAAGTCAAGTAATTTGGCTGGCAATATGACCAAGCAGAGGAAGTGCTATCAGCCCACAGAATCCTGCTTTGAGGACAAAAAGGATCAAAGCATAGAATGGGAAGAAGACAACAAAGTCAGAACATCTGCATCAAAAGCTTCCAGGAAAAATATGAGCTGGTTGTAAGCCATGGGAGATCTCAAGAAGGAGTTTGAAAATCAAGTAAGAGAAGTAGAGAAAAAATTGGGAAGATAAATGAGAATGATGCAAGAAAATCATGAAAAGACACTCGACAGACTGCTAAAGGGGACCCCCAACAACAACAACAACAAAAATGAAGAAAATTACACCTTAAAAATAGACTAACTCAAATGGCAAAAGAGGCCCAAAAACCCAATGAGGAGAAGAATGCCTTAAAAAGTCAAATTTGCCAGATGGTAAAGGAACTTCAAAAACTCACTGAAGAGAATGGCCCTTTCAAAATTAGATTAGAACAAATGGAAGCTAATAACTTTATGAGAAATCAAAATACTATAAAACAGATCCAAACAAATGAAAACAAAATAGAATGCAATGTGAAATATCTCATTGGGGAAAAAAGAACACTGACCTGCAAAACAGATCTAGGAGAGATAATTTAAGTATTATTGGACTGCCTGCAAGCTATATTCAAAAAAAGAATCTAGAAATCATCCTTAAAGAAATTATCAAGGAAAATTGCCCTGATATTCTAGAACCAGAGGGCAAAATAGGAATCCAAATAATTCACTGATCACCTCTTGAAAAAGATCCCATAAAGGAAACTCCTAGGAATATTATAGCCAAATTCCAGAGTTCCCAGGTGAAGGAGAAAAATATTACAAGAAGCCAGGAAGAAATAATTTGAGTATTGTGGAAACACAGGATAACATAAGATCTAGCAGCTTCTACATTAAGGGATCAAAGGGCTTGGAATATGATATTCCAGAAGTCAAAGGAGTTAGGATTAAAACCAAGAATCATCCACCCAGAAAAACTGAGTATAATGTTTCAGGGGAAAATATGTTCATTCAATGAAACAGAGGACTCTCTAGCATTCTTAATTAAAAAAGAGAGGTTAACAGAAAATTTGATGTTCAAATACAAGAAGCAACAGAAGAATGATATGGTAAACAGGATAAAGAAATCATAAGGAACTTATGAAAATTGAGCTATTTAAATTCCTATACGGAAAAAATGATGATTATAACTCATGAGGCCTTTCTCAGTATGAAGATAGTTGACTGGGAAAGTGGAAGTTGGTGGGGAAGAGCATTAAGGAAAAGATAATGAGTTCAGTTTTAGACACGTTGAGTTCAAGATGTCTACCAGATATCCAGTTTAAGATGTCTGAAAGGCAGTTGGAGATGTGCAAATGAATGTCAGAGAAGCTGGGGCAGGACCCAAATTGGACCATGATCAGCACAGAGATGGTTATTAAATCTGTGGGTGGAGATGAGGTGACTAACTGAAGCAAAATAGAGGAAAAATAGAAATAAGCCCAGGACAGAGCCATATAAGACACTTATGATTAGAGGGTATGATATAGATGAGGATCCAGTGAGAGGAATTGTGAAGGAAGAGTCTGATAAGGAAGATGAGAATCAGGAGAGAATAGTGTACAGAAAACCTAGAGAGAAGACAGTACCGAGAGCAAAAAAGGTTATTAACATGTCAAAAACTGCAGAGGTAAAGAGGAATGAGGAAACACCACTGGATCTGGCAATTAAGAGAACACTGGTAACTTTGGAGAGAATAGTTATGGTGGAATGATAATGTTGGAAACCAGTGAAGGAGGGAGTGGCAAGAAGCATATGAGTGATATGAGATGAAGTGGGGAGAAGATGGAACTCAGGGTGAATGGCCTCCATTTTTTGTCTGAAAAAATCATGAGGCAAGGTTTTCATCTGAGAGTCTGGGGGAGGAGGAGCTATGGGGCTTTGAAGAGGGATAAAATAAAAGGTCTAGAAGACCTTTCTTTGGAAGACAGTGGTAAAGAAGCCGGATAAGGTAGGAACAAGACTGCCTAGCAGCAGTGAGAGGCCAGTCAAGGTTATCTAACGTAGATTTGTAGTGGACCTTGACAGAATAGTTGTGTGATTTTCTCTACCTTCATTCAATCACACGTGAGTAGGAGTGAAGATGAATAAAGACTGTGTGAAGAAGGGTCAAACCCTAACGTAGAGTGACAAATACAGGGCTAAAGAGTTAGTATGTCATTCTAGATACTGTAGAAAACCACTGAATATTTGTAATCATGAAGTATTAAAGTAGTATTCATTCCTTGAGTAGATAATTTGAAATAGGAATGTTAGATAGATGGGAGTAAGGAGAGACTAGAGTTAGGAAGTCTAGTTAAGAGGTTCTTACTACTGCTCATGTGAGTTGTAATAAAGGGCTAAACCATGGTTATAACAGTTTGAGAAGAAAGTCGTAGATTTAAGTGATGTTATGAAATCAAAGACAACAGGACTTGGCACATTGTTGAATGGGACAGAGGGCAAGAAATTATTAAGTAAGCATTAATTAAGCACCTACTATATGTCACATACTTTGCTAGGCATGGGGGCTACATGTACAAAAATGAGTTAGTTATTCCTATCAAAAATACAATGTATTAAATAAAGGAAAAATAAACTATTTCCCCACAAGTGCACAGTGATTAAGTATGGTGTTTTTGGAGGTAGGAGACTTAAGGGACTCAAGAAAGGTCTCTTGTAGGAAGTGTGGCAGCTACCTGGTGTAGTAGATAAAGTGAGGGGCTTAGAATCAGGAAGGTGCATCTTCCTGAGTTCAAATCTAGCCTCAGACTCTTAGTAGCAGTGTGACCCTGGTCAAGTCACTTCACCCTGTTTGCCTCAGTTCTTCACCTGTAAAGTGACCTGGGGAAGGGGATGGCAAAACACTCCAATACCTCTTCAAAGAAAGCACCAAGTGAGGTCACAAGGAGTTGGACATGACTAAAAACAAGTGAACAACAACAACAAAAGGAAGTGAAACTTAAGTTGAGCTTAGAGGGGAGCTGGAGATTCTAAGAAGTAAGAAGAGAGGAAATTCTAGATATAACAGGGAGGATAGGTACAAAATCCAAAAGGTGGGATAAGACATGTCATGCTTAGGATGAGTGAAGAAGGATCAAGGATGGTAGTCCAGGGAATGGTCTTGGCAAAGAGAAGTGTTATTTCATGACATAAGACTACAACAAAGGAAAACAGGATGGCGGTTGCAAAATCTTCTTGATCCATGGTATTCAACTATCTCCTTCTCACAAAGAAGTGAAATCTTCCCATTATCATCAGCCACATACCATTATGTCTCAATATTGTCTCTGGCAACTGACTCAAACAGAAATAGGGGCTACTAAACTACTCATACAAATTCCAGAAGCGTAATAGTGACTTTAAAAATCATATATTATTATTATTATTTATATGCCATTGTATTTTATTTAACTTGCTAAGTCTTTCCTAATTACATTTTAATTTGGTTGGGCTTACATTGGGAATTTTGGGGGCTGCCATTGTGTTTGACACCTCTGACTTAAACAATTACATTTATTAATTGTTGTAACAGAAGTACTTTACTTAAAAAATCCTACCCTGTATGTTCTCCACAACTATATAAAAACACCCTAAAATATTAGTATCATCACTGCCTCTCACTGAAAAAAAGTTTTCTGTCAATCACTGGAAGCAGATTCTCTTCTTCTATAGTCATATTATAGGCAAGTCATAAATTACTTGGCTTCACGTTATTCACACATAAAATCATGAATCAATAGTAAGTCAAAGCAATAAAGAAGCATATTTGCATCCAAATGTCACTTCTTCTCTATAGATAATTTTAATCCTTCCTTTTCCCAGCCTCAAAACTTATTGACAAATAATCCATAGTGATTTACATTTGCTTTTCATTAGTATCCTCAAGGAAACTTGGCCCTGACCCAAATAACCAAATATTAACCAGTTTAGTTTGAATACAGAGCAGATGGATCAGAGTTCTCAAGGTCAACTCCAAAGGAATAACACATGTGATATCTTATGGTCCCCATAACATAGCAGATGGTATACTATTGTAGGATCATTTTCAAGTGCTGTTATGATGTTACAGTACATACTCTGTTGCTTCTAACTTTACTGAAAGAAGGGAAAATCATTTCAATATCCTGGTATTGTAGCATTTCCATCAAACTTTTTGTGGTTGTTAAGCAAGCAAAGAATAATGAATGTTATGAGGTTTAATGATGATCACTCCTTTGTATCCCATTGCAGTGCTGAAAACACAGAAAAGACAGCGTGTTACAACAGTAAAAGTCTTTCATTTATGTATTCATTCATTCATTCATTTATTTAACTACTGTTTATTTCTATTTTTAGTTTACATCATTCATTTCCATGAGATTTTGAGATACAAATTTTCTCCCCATCTTTCCCCTACCCATCACACCTGTATATCTTAGTTCCCAGTTACATGTAAATAATGATGATGATGATAATAATAATAATTTATTTATTTATTTGTTTGTTTATTTATTTTTAACATTTGATTTTAGAACTTTAAATTCTAGATTCTTTCCCTACCTCCCTCATCACCCATCTGCATGGGAAAGACTAGCAATTCAATACAAGCTACACATGTGTAGATACATAGAACATCTCCACAATGGACCTATTATGAAAGACAATATATTTCCCTCCTTCCTATCCTGCCTCCCATTTTTTCTATTCTCTGCTTTGTCCCTGTCCCTTTACAGAAGTGTGTGCTTTTAACAACCCTCCTCCACCCCCAAAACTGCCCTCCTTTCCATAATCCCCCCTCTCATTCCCATTCCCCTACCCTCCTGAAGGGTGAGATACTCAATTTAGAGTCTATGTCATTCCTTCCCTAAGTCAAATACAATGAGAGTAAGGTTGACCCATTCCCTTTTCCCCTCATGTTCTTCTCCATTGTAACAGTTATCCCTTGCCTCTTCTATATGAGATGATTAACCCCATTCTGTCTCTCTCTCTCTCCTCTCCTTCTAATCCTATCCCACCTCTCAATTTCACTTTTTATGATATCATCCCTTCATATTCAATTGATCCTGTGCCCCCTGTCTATATACATACACACACACATAAATACACACACATACTCACATATGTGTTTGTATGCATATACACCCTCCTATATAGACATATGTATATGTATACATATAAATACATTTATATTCCCTTCACCTATCCTCATACTGAGAAAAGTTTCATAAGTTATAATTATCGTTTTTCCATGTTAGCACATAAACAGTTCAACTTTGATAAGTTCCTTATGATTCCTTTTCCATGTTTACCTTCTCATGCTTCTTGTATTTGCATGTCAAATTTTCTATTCTGCTCTGGTTTTTTCCTCGAAAGTCCTCTACCTCATTGAATGACCATATATTCCCCTGGAACATTATATTCAATTTTGCTGGGTAGATTATTCTTGGTTTTAATCCTAGCTCCCTTGGTCTTCGGAATGTCACATCCCAGGCCTTTCATTCCCTTAATGTAGAAGCGCTAGGTCCTGTGTTATCCTGATTGTCTTTCCACAGTATTCAAATTGTTTCTTCTTGGCAGTTTGTAATATATGCTCCTTGATCTGAGAATCTGGAACCTGCCTATAACATTTCTAGGAGTTTTCTTTTTGGGATCTTTTCAATTGGTGAATTCTTTGAAGTTCTATTTTGCCCTCTGGTTCTAAAATATCTGGGAAATTGTCCTTGAGAATTTCTTCAAGGATGATTTCTAGGTTCTTTTTCTGATCATGGCTTTCAAGTACTCCAATAATTTTTAAATTGTCTTTCCTGGATCTATTTTCCCAGCCAGTGGTTTTTTCAGGGAGATATTTCCCATTGCCTCTATTTTTTTCAATTTTTTTTATCTGTTTAATAGTATCTTGATTTCTCATAATGTCATTTGCTCCTTTCTAATTCTGAAGGAATTATTCTCTTCAGTGAGTTCTTGAGATTATTTTTCCAGCTGGAAAATTCTCCTTTTTAAGGCATTTTTCTCCTCATTGGCTTTTTGGGCCTTTTTTGGTTTTGAGTTAGTCTATGTTTAAGGTGTTGTTTTCTTCAGTCAGGTTGTTGACTCTCTTTTCATTATTTTCTTGAATCATTCTTGTTTCTCTTCCCAAATTTTCTTCCACTTCTCTCATTTGGTTTTCAAAGTCCTTCTTGAGGCCCTCTATGGTTTGTAACTAGTTTACATTTTTCTTAAAAGCTACATTGTCTTCCTCCCAATCCATGCTTTGATCCTTTTTTCCCACACAAAGGAATCTAAAGTTGAGTTGCTGTGTTTATTTTGCTTCCCTTGTCTGTTCATGTTGCCAATCAATTACTTGACATTTCAGCTCTGTAGAACTCTCCTTCCAGAGGCTTTTTCCCAAATTGCTGGCATTTTTGCAGCTGACAGAGCTATTAGCAGGCCACTGTCTCTGCAGCCTTGGCTCACTGGTCACAGCCCTCAGGACTACCCTCCATGATCAAGATCCCAATCCAGTCAGTTTATGGAAAGAGCACTTAGCCTCTGAATGATTGTTTGGGCTCCCTGCAAACTGCAGGCCATGAGCTCTGAAGCAGCCACGTGGAGGTGGCTGCAGGGCTGTAGCTTTTGCTGCTTTCTTGCACTGGGGGCAGATAGACAGATTACTTTTCTCCCCCAAATTTATTCAAGTCCCACTGACCTTTCACTTTGTCCTTAGTTCTTATGGGTTGATAATTTAGGAAACTGTCACAGCTGCCAGTGATCCACTCTCTGAAATGCTCCAGACGTGGCTTGTCCTGGCTGCCCTGGGGCTACACCATGGATTTAGGCCAGGCCAGTTGCAGCTCTCAGCTTGCTGTGATGAGATCTTACCTTCCTGCCTGCTTTGCTGCTTTCAGTGGGATCTTTGCTTCTCTGTACTTTTGTGGGTTCTGGAGCTCTAAAATTTGTTTACAGTCATATTTTATAGATATTTATAGGTACAGTCATATTATATAGGTATAATATAGTCATATTATAGGTTATGGGGGGAGCTCACATAGTTTTCCTGCTTCTACACTGCCCTCTCGACTCAATTCTAAAAGTTTTGAACTTGAAAACAGGATCTGAATTCAAGGTCAGATCTGCCACTTGCTGTTTATATGATTTTGGGCAAGTTACCTAACCTCAGTTTTGTTGTCATCTATAAAATGGGTATACTAAGGTAAATTATCTCATAAGGTTGTTGTGAGAATAAAATGAGATAATGTTTATGAATTGCTTTTAAATCTTAGAGTGTTACATTAATGTTATGTACTAAGTTCTTTTCCTTATTATCTAAGTGGTCTTGGTAAAGTCATATAACTTCCTTGCGCCTCAGATACTCATCTATAAAATGAGGAAGCAATGACCAAACAAGTTTTCATAAGACCAGTGATGAAGCATGTTACCTGCCTTCACATACCTCCTGACAAAGAGATGAAAGTTCCAAGATATTAAGACATGTATTTATGGACATAGACAATTTGGTTGACTATGCTTTTTTGACAATGAGTTGAATTTTCCTTTCTACATCCCTTTTATCATTCCTTCTTTTTTCTTTTCTTCCTACCTTCCTTCTTTCCCTCCTTTCTCCCTCATCTCTTCCTCTCTGTCTCCTCTCTCTCTCTCTCTCTCTCTCTCTCTCTCTCTCTCTCTCTCTCTCTCTCTCTCTCTCT
>CM053597.1:122037723-122057810 GCA_028646575.1 Pseudocheirus occidentalis | reverse complement strand
TCAGGGTGGAGAACAGAGCAAGGGCGGGGGAGGGATAGGAAGGACAGACAGATGATCACTGTCATAGTATGTCCACTATGAAGATGTCCTGTATAATTACACATCCACAGCTTGTATTGAATTGATTGTCCTTCCAGTCAGGGTGGGTGACAAGGGAGAAATTGAAAGCATCTAGAGTTTGAAGTTCTGCAATACCGGCAATTAGGAATTAAGATATACAGGGGCTGGGATAGGGAGCTAGACCCTCCCTGCCCTACCAGAAAGTAAGAGAGCAGAGGAGGAGAGGGGCTTTACAATGGGATGGCTGTTTTGGGGTTGGGGTGAGGGCAAGAAGGGGACAAAATTTGTAATTCAAAAATGTAATGACAATGAATGATGTAAACAAGAAAATGAATTTAAAAAAAGAAAGTGATAGGAGCTGGAGGTTTTAGAAAACATTAAGAGGGAGAGAATTCCAGGCATTCAAAACATTGTGTAATTACAAAGACATGGAATGTTGTATACTAAGAAGCTAGTAGACCAGTTAAATTTAAATATAAACAGTGTACAAGGAATGAACTATGAAATCTTGTAGGAAAGCTAGACTGCAACCTAATTGTGAAGGAATTTTAAAACCAATAGATGTGTTTGTGTTTTATTCCAGAGGAAATAAGAAGCTACAGAAGCTTCATAAGCTTAATAGTGGAAATGGTCAGACCCTTACTTTAGGTATAATTTGACAAATGGTGAATGGGTTGAAAAAGAGAAAATAGAGCAGAAGGGAGACCAATTAGGACTTAATTCCAGTATTTGTCCAGAGAATATGACAGCCTGAACTAGGGTGTATTGAGATATCCAAATTGAATAGATTAGACAATGGAGAAACAAGATTAATATTTAATCATCTTGTTCTTATACTTTGACTTTGCATCACAGGATATATTTGAGTAACCAAATCTCATGTTTGGAAATATATACTCAAAGGCAACCTTAGAGGAATCTTAGCCAGCTAGGTGGTCTAGTGGCTAGATTGCTGGAGCTGAAATCAAGAAGACCCAAGTTCCAGTGCTAACTTAGATGCTTAACTCTATGATGCTGGAAAGTTATTATATCATTGTCTGAATTGTATGCACACATATTTTTTATTACACTGTTTTTTTCCTCGAATAATGCATTTGTTCTACCATATTGACACAAACATTATTTCACATCTCAAAAATTTCCTGTTTTCAATGGGATGTTGGAGGGAGCTTTCTAGTTCATGTCAGGGTATATATATAGGGTAACAGAACTCTATGGTTGTCATAGGGTATAATTTCTGCATGCAGTCTCTGCTTAAATTCTTTGTCTTTTTTTTCTTATCTTTATCTGTAATATTTCAATACTGAAGGCATATAAATCTGCTAGTACATGCCCTCTTCTTAGAGAAATGTTCTGGTGACCAGAAAACATTTCTAGGACATGGCTTCTTGGATTTAAAATTCTGGATACTAATTAATGGTTACATTGTCCACTAAATGCAGGCTTTCTGGCATTAGCTTCTTACTTGAGCTTGGTATCATTTGATTAGAAAATGACTTCCTGAATCCAAAAAAACCAGATCTTTCATCTACTGTTTTAGTAACCTAAACACCTGGATATCCAATTTCTACCATTAGTCCTGAGTTCATTGACTCATAGTGCAAGCTTCTATTGCACTGGAGGGAAATTCAGACAATCCTTGGAATTGAAAATAAAAATTACTGAAAGCTAATGAAGTGTGGCACTATTCTCATCAAACATAAAGCTTAAATATGAATTGAAATCATAAAGGTCATAGCTTAATGATGACATATGAGTACCTATACTGACTTTAACTTTGGGACTTGAAACGTAAAGCCATATAATGGCTACTGTGCCTTTTACTGATTTGGTTTCACACAAAATATCACACTTTGCCCTTGTTCTGACATTGAATACTCTTAATGTTACTTTTGGAATCATACTTTTAAAAATACATTCCATAAAATAATAGAGGTGCATTTTCTTTTAAACAGCAAGGAGACTTTTCTAAAGGAAAATGTTGAAATTGAAAAAGGGGTTCGAAAGTAAAATATTTTATTCTGACCTCTTTTTCCTTTCCTGATGCACAGGGCATAAGGATATGCTTAGTGAGGAGAAGAACAGCTTCCATCTGTCGTCCTGAGTTCTCTGCTCAAGCACAGCTTGTACATTACTCAAATAATTATTTTCCTATAGCCAGCAGCCTAATATAACTAGATAAAGATGCACTAAGGCCATATCTGCTTTTTTATGGCATCTCTAGTCCTCCTTTATATTTACATGATTCCTATGAAAAGAAATATACTCTTTTCTGTTCTCTTTCCCATTCTGCCCTTCCATATATATCCAGTGACTTCCTCCATGATGTTAAAAAATCATTTTGGTTGCATTTCTGAAAGAGGGTTTGGGAATGGTCTTGCTCCTTCCACCTTTCTTACCAAGCTTTTGAAAATAATTACAAATTTCCTTAAAGATATTCTTAAAAGAATAAATTAATGCCAATATTTTCATTATAATTAGCTCCTTAGTCAGTAATTTTATGGGGGGAGTAAGGGATGTTTTAAAATATAATTATTTAAAAGAACTAATGAATGAGGAAAAAGGAGAATGCATCTTCAAAATACAAATATGAGATAATAATGAATTCAACAGGTTCCTTTTAAATAAATGCTCTTTATAGGTTGTGACATAATGCTTATGTCAGTTGATCTCATGTAACACCATTCTATTATATCCAGGGACTGTAATGATGTTCTTTATCTCCTGATTCTTATATTATATAAAAGAAATATTGTTTCCTATTCTTATTTTTTTCACATTGGGGAATATTTAGTTTCCCACCTTCTTGTTCAATCTCATCTTTGATTCTGGAACTTATCCTGTCTTAAGGAATCAGAATGGAAGAAACCCTAATTTAGTAACTCATTAGATCAACATCAGTCTTACTGCTAATCCTACTTTGATCTTGTGTCTCAATGTCACTAACCAAGCATTTTACTTTTTCCTTTTGGTCCTCTACTTGAGAGCCCATTTCCTCAAACACTTTAGCCTTCTTCAAAGATGATAGGAGTGGGGAATATGCAGCCTTGAGGCCACATGTGTCCTTCTAGGTTCTTGGTTTTTTTGTTATTTATTTATTTGTTTGTTTGTTTGTTTGTTTGTTTATTTTACTGAGTCCAAGGTTTATAGAACAAATCCTTTTATTAAGGGTATTTGTTCTGTGAAGTTTTAAGGGCAATTCTTGAGGACCTAGAGGTCCGTGTACAAACTCAAGGCTACAGGTTTTCCACCCCTGCTGTAGCTCTATTTTCTTCTTTCAAATCATAGTTCCTGTGTATTCACTGCAAGAAATGTCTTCACTGCTAGAAATGTCTTATATATGGCAAAACTATGGCCTGCTATAGGTCTCTTCAGTTACATTCACTATCAATATTATAAGATCTCAGCCAGTTGCTATATCATATTGCTATCTGATTTATTCAGTACATTCACTTTTTAAATGTCAGTCATGATCAGCTTTTCCAGTTAACCAAAAAAATCAAGTGGCCAATTTGCCTCAACCTCCTATTTCTTGTCCTACTTTTCAAATCCCTTTGTGAAAGTTGGTCCTAGACTTCCTTGCTTTGCTCTTACTTGCTACAAAATAAGTAAAAAATGGGTTTCTGTACTTATATTCCTGTGAACAATAACAATTTTCAACTTTATTTTCAATAACTATACTTTAACTTTTGAAAATTTTGTGCTCCCAGTTCTCTTCCACCTCCAAAATTTCTCCCACCAACTGAGAAGTTTTGCAATATATCAATTAAGCATGTAAGGTCATGCAAAATATATTTCCATATTAGCCATATTGTAAAAATAAAAAAAATGAAACAAGCATGTGTGCTTCAATCTGCACTTTAAAATTATCAGTTATCTCTCTAGATATAGGAGGTATTTTTGTTAATGAGTCCTTTGTAATTCTCTTGGATCCTTGTATTAGAGTAGTTAAGTTATTAACAGTCATTGATCATTACAATATTTGCTATTACTGTGCAGTGTTCTCCTGGTTCTGCTCACTTCACTTTGAATAGGTTCATGTAAATCTCTCTGTGTTTTTTTTTCTGAGACTATCCCTCTTATCATGTCCTATAGCACAATCGAACATTCTATCACTATCATATAACACAATTTTTCAGCCATTCTTCAGTTGGTGATTATCCCCCCCCCCCAATTTTCAGTTCTTTGTCACCACTAAAACACCTACTGTAAATATTTTTGTACATATAAGTAATTTTTTCCCCTTTGATCTCTTTGGTATATAGACCTAGTAATGGTATTGCTAGATAAAAAGATGTACATTGTTTTATGAACCTTTGGTCATTTCAACATTGCATCTGGAAATGATGCTAATAATGCAGACAATTGTTATTAGAACAATAATTGAAATGCCACTTTATCAAATTCTTTAACTGCATTTGCTCTACTTTGTATCACTTTCTGTGAGATGAGGAATTATATGTAGATGCGAATCTGTATAAGTGGAGGGAGAATCTACACCAGCAGTCTCATTGATTCGATATAGTACCAAAATATTTCTTTACCTCATAATGGCTCTCAGGCTCTTGGACCTTCATATAGGATCACGAAGTTCTGAAACAATCACCTACACTTAACTGATGGTTAAGGCTTTCTCAGAGAATCTTTTTGCTTCCTAGCTATTAAACATTTGAACTTTCCTCTTGTCAATACAATATATATTTAAAATGACAGGGATGTTCTGACTTGGAAACAGATGCTCTTATAGCTTTTGAAGAAAAAAAACAAGTGAAATCAAGATTATGTAGTTAAAGTCATTTTTTCAAAGTTAAAAACATAATAAGAATTATTTAAGTACTAATGATTTTTGCTTTAAAATGACATTTGCATTGGTAGTGAAACAATGTGAATACTTGCTGGTATGAGTTTTGCCTAGCTGCATGCCCTGATCATGGCAGCATATCCTCTTTCTTTGAGCTAAATTGTAGCTCATGCTCTGGACCTAAGCCTGACCTTAGATATGAAGTCCAGCTAAGTGATGATTAGTGTGAATAAGTTCATCCTTTGAAATGACCACATGTATTCATATTCACATTATTTGAAGTTGCAATTATTTAAGTTATGGTACTTCTGTCCAGCCCAATGGAAGTAAGCAATGTGAATTCAAATAATGCAACCATTTCATTGGATTCATTCTTCACACTAATAGGGACCTCATTGTACACAGGAAGCCCTAGTTGAGTCACTCTTTAGCCCAGTACTGAATTTAATAAAGCTGATAGACCCGCTGACCCTTTGTGATGTAGAATATGTGTGGACAGGTATCCACATTTTGAGTTTCTTCAGCAGTTGGGCTTTTAATACTTGTGGCTGAGTTTATTAATACAGCTTCTTATCTTGGTGAATTAGTTTCTCTGTGAGTGTGTTTTTGACCGAGTCTCTAAGTGACTAACTCTTATGTCCTTTTCTCCCAGTGCCTGTGTATGTCCTGATGTTATAGGTTCTCTGGTTTGGGATCCCTGGAATCTGCTGCTCAGGTCCTCAAGTAACAGTCATTTAGACTGCATGTACTTGTATCTTTATTTGAAAGTCAACCAAATGCCTGCCCATATGGACTTCAACAACTTCACCTGTCTGTTTCTATGGACCCATCTGCCACCATAGTTAGACCTCCCTTATCCACTGACTCCATTCTAACTGCCTTCTTTCTTAAAACAGCTATACTGCCTCTTATTTCTTCCTCCCTTAGCACAGTACTCCTAAATCAAACATGTGGATTCAATGAAGTTCTGAAATATAGTTTTGTTTACTTCATAGTAGCTCTCAGGCTATTAACTTTTTCATATGAGGTCATGAAATTCTTGAGAAAATCACTTACATTTAACTAATAGGTCAGGGTATCTCAGAGAATTGTGTTGCTTCCTAGTTCTTAGCCATTTGGGATTACATCAGGCATTTGGAAAGTGCAGTGTATGCACTATCTATTGAGTGTTGAGTTTGGAGTCAAGCAGACTTGAGATCAAATCCACTCTTGTATACTTTTCTACTTTGTGACTCTGAAGTCACCTAACATCTGTTTACCTCAGTTTCCTCAACTGTAACGGGGGAATAATATCTGCATCTACTTCACAGGATTGATAAAATGATCTCGAATGAGGCAATTTTCATAAAAATGTTTAGCATATTGCCTGGTATATATAAATGCCTGTCCCCTTTCACATTAATATTTAGTGGGGAAGATCCCTAATAGCTCTTTAGGTACTGAACAATGACCATCCATTTTAATTAATATAATAGCTGTTTATTCCAACAAAAAGAAAATATGAGTACATCAGTATTTGAGAACACAAAATGCTTTGGCTATGCTCTCTCATTTGTACTCACAACAACCCCGTGAGGTAAATGCTATTCTACCTTAATTTTGTAAATGAGGAAATTGATGCTAAAAGGTTTAAGTGACTTACTTACTCCCAGTTCACACTTCAAGGAAATGTGATTCTTTAAGCTTTTTGAAAAAGGTCTCCTAATTCAGAATCTCTTAAATTTCTACATGCCTGTGCAATTAGCTTTCTGCTCCCTGATTTCTGGATTTATATACCAAGCAAGACATTAGGTTATTTCAGCAGCATCATTCTCTAAGCAAATATATTTTAAAGGGCATTTAAAGAGTCACTTTTTCTTTTAAACATCCCAGCACCTCAGAATATACAAAGCAGTTCAAAACCCTTGTTTTAATAGGTATACTAGAGTTTCCCAATGGGAATGATGTCACCTAAAACTTTTTTTTTTGCTTTCCAATTGATGAACTGAATGACCTTTCCTTCTAATTTAGGAGGTGTTCAAGTCTTGCAGTGAAACTCAAATAATTAGGAAAATGTGTGCCAGTGGGATAGAAGACTCTGTGGAAAAGCCATTAAACTGTATTCATTTCTTTTTAATCTAGACCTTTGGAAGAAAATCTTGCACTTTCATCTTCAAAACTGAAGTAGTGGGCAGCATGGTTCTTTAGAATGGAAATGATCAAATTGGATATAGCCTAAGATAATAGTGTTGCTAAAAGCAGTCAACTTTCATTAAAATGATGAGTGCTAGGCTTAAAAAACCTATCATGCATCAGAATATGGTGGAAAGAGGAATAGACCAGAAATTAGAGGAGATGAATTGTAGCTCCTGCTTCTCCATTAACTGGTCATTTAACCCTGGGCAAGTCATTTAAGCTCTCAGCTTCAGATTCATTAGGAAAATGAGATTTATTCTACTTCTATTATTTTCATAATAATTTCATCCATGTAGTCCAATAAGGAGAGGCAGAAGATTGTAAATAAGTGAATAGAGAGCTGGCCTGGGAGCCAGAAACCCCTTGTTTACTTGGTTGTGTGATCCTGGGCAAGTCATTTAACTTCTTAGTGCTCTAGGCCAGTGGCATCAAAATCAAATAGAAATGTAGTCTTATAAAATGATCACTCCTGGCTGCATATTGACTTAGAAAAACACATATTAACGTTGTCAGTGTTGTATTATTTTTATTCATTTTGTTCAACATTCTGCAATTGCATTTGAATCTCATTCATTACTCTCAGGAATTTTCCTCCTACTTGTAGCCCATATATCAAGAGTTTGTTACCTATGCTTGAGGTAACACTTTTAAGATAAAAAGTCATAGAAACTGAACCAATCTACATTGTTGGGGGAAGTTTCTTCATCCCCAGACTCCTACACCAATTAAACCAGAGGTCCAGGACTGACCTCTATAATCTGTTATATTTGTACCATCACGGATATAGGCACTCCCTTTACAAATGGAGATTGCAACCCATTCATGTGTTCTCTTACTGTTTTTTTCTTGGCCATAATGTCCCAAAAATGCATGTTGGAGGACATATCCAATGGAAGACTACCTCTAGATTGGAACAAAACATTAAAACAGTTGGTTGCTAATAATGCAGCTCTTGGGCATTCCAGTTACCTTCTTTACTTTTGTTGTATGAATAACCTTCTTTTCAAAGGATAATTTCCTGAATGATTTTTTTTCTCCTGATTTTTCCTTACAAATCATTTTTTGTATGGTACTACAACCTACTTATAACCATCTTGATTTTCTTTCTTGTCCCTTAAGGAATTTATAATGTTTGCTCTTTAGATATTATGGTTTGTATTCATATTACACCACTGAGAAAATATTGGTGTTAGAAAAATCGTTTTTTGTGTATGAGGAGCAACTGAGGATCATTAAAAATATCACTATTGCTATTAAACCTACTCTATTCCCAT
This sequence comes from Pseudocheirus occidentalis, assembly GCA_028646575.1. NCBI lineage: Eukaryota > Metazoa > Chordata > Mammalia > Diprotodontia > Pseudocheiridae > Pseudocheirus > Pseudocheirus occidentalis. Next base: position 122,049,500 of record CM053597.1, on the reverse strand, counting down.
TGTTTTGTGAATAGCCTATCTTGAATATATTTACTAATGGATATATTTGGTGTGATGCCCATTCATATGTATGCCATAGTGTGGACCAGAGGGCAACAAAATGGAGACCATGGCTTGACCACAAAGCATGTATAATCAGTCATTTGGAGGATTGGAAGAATGACTGAATACCAAAATAAACTAATGTAGAATGCATCTCAAACACAACCACACCTACTTTTATCCATTCCCACACTTAGTCCTCTTTTTCCACCTAATCTCTCCACTTGCTGAGGTAGACATTGACCCTTCAGGGCAGTTATATCCAAACTACTATGGAAGCACACAGAACAGCTACCATGCTACAAAGATTTGGAACCCTTTCTTCTCCTAGCATACTCAATTCCTACATCAAAGATCATATTATACATACATACATACATATATGTATATGTATGTATATATATGACAGATATGGCAGACACATTCCACTCAGAAGCAGTGAACAGTGACTGGTAAGCAAGAGACCTAATTCCACCCTTTTATTTTGGATACGACAAAGTGAAACATGTAAGACAAACAAGCAGGGATGGGCTGTGATCTAAAGCTTTTTTGTTATTACTATTATTAAAGACATCTTTAGCCTCTATTCCCTTTTCTCCAGTCATATATAAGCATCTTATGAAGTGATTATCCTAAAGCAAGGGTCCACTGTGTTGCTCCCCTACATACTAAATTCCAGTGGTTCTCTATTAAATAGGACTGAGTATTATTTCACCACTTTTGAAGTTCTATTTTATGTACTCATTTCAACACACATAGTTATTAAAAGTGGGAGGAATTCTCAGATATATTTTACTGATAATAATTCACTATAAGAAAACTTTGGAGACATATACACATATAATTGTATATATAATGTGTATATATGCGTACACACACACACACACATCCAGCCCTAATTTCTCTCCTAAGCTGCAGTTAAACATCTCTGGCTGTCTCTCGAATATATCTATCTGAATATCCCAGTAGGACCTTAGGTTTATCATGGCTTAAACTGAACTAATCATCTCCTCCAAATCTAACCTCCAAACAACTGTCAAAATAATTATCTTAATGTGTGGATATGATTTGTTACCTTCCCCCCCCTTAGTCATTCTTTGGAGAATTTCTTCCACTATGTCTTAGAAAAAATATAAACTGGGGTGGCTAGGTGGTGCAGTGAGTAGAACACCAGCCCTGGAGTCAGGAGAACCTGAGTTCAAATCCGGCCTCAGACACTTGACACATTAACTAACCATGTGATTATGGGCAAGTCATTTAACCCCAGTTGACCTTCAAAAAGCAAAAAAAAAATTAAGTATAAACTACTTGTATTTTTCCATCCTGTCCCCATACGTGTCTAACATTTCCAGGCTTATTTAATATTTTTATACTTCTATATATGTTATTTACAGTAAAACTGTGATATTTTCTATTTCACAAAATTGACAAGACATGTCTCCCCTCTGTCCATTTTCCTTGATTGGACCCTGTACCTATGCCTCCTTTCAGGACTCTTTTCTTCTTTTACAACTCAGATCATATGCTGTTTCTTTCATGTCACCTTCTCTGGTGCCTATAGCTGAAAATTTTCTCTAACTTCTCAAATACTTCTAGAGAACTATTTCTGAACTCTCTTTCCCTTTGCTCTTATAACTGCCTTCCTTGTAATAAAATAATTTATTATCCAGGTGTTTGGCATAGTGCCTGTTACATAATTTCCATGTAAATGGTGAATTCTTAAAGCTGTTGTGGACTTCAGCTCCTAAATCTCCCAACTTGACCAAGAAATCTAGTACCTGCTGCATGAGACTCCTCCTCGTTATGTTGATTTCTTTATGGCAGTCAAACTTCTGCTGCAAATAGTGATAATCAATCACCACCAAAACTCCTCTGACATCTATTTCCAAATTTATCATGTCAGTTGTTTACTTGAGTAGATCTAGTTGGAGCTGTGATTGCACATTATTATCTTATCTGCAATGTTTCTTTTAATTTGCTTTTGAAAATTCTCAGATTGGCTAATGTTATTTCCCTTGTATACTAGCTGCTGTTTTCATTAACTATAATACACATTGACAAATGTCAAATTCTTCTAGCCTTTTCTCTCTTTCTCTGACTTGTTATTGGTTAAAGGCAACATACAGTGCACTTTGAAGGTCAAAATAGAGACAAAATACCACCCTATGACTTCAAAGGTCAAATTATAATCCATTTTCTTTAAAAAGAGAAACAGCAGGGTTTTCAATGAACATTGCTTCATTTAGTTCTAAAATCACAAAATCTTTATTAGTGTCAATTTCTCATCTATAATTACAAATGAAATTGTCATTTTCTATGTTGATGAGAATATTAAATTCATCTTTCCATTTATATTTATGAACATGAATACAAAATGGAATTTTGCCTCCATATATCTTTTTGTAGATTAAGTGTGGATTCATCAGAAATATTTTGCCAATGAATTGTGTTGATTAGAGTAGCACTTCATAGACAATGCGAAGTTTTTCCAAGGCTCAAGATTGTTTTCCCCTTCTGTCTTTACTTGGAAACATCAAATTTACTTAGGAAATTGAAAAATGATTCAATCAAATATGAAAAAAAAATCCTTGCATTCTCCAAATAGCTAACAGCTACCAACTATAGTTCAAGTGTGAATGCTGAATGGGTAAACCTAAGAGAGTGAAATAATGAGGAGATATGTGTTAAACTGCAGGGTGCTAAAGAATAATGAAAAAGGAAGATTTAAGAGTTTCATGGAGGAGGAAAAACCCTCAAATTTTAATCCCAAAGTCGAGCTGCAATGAAGAATGCAAACTAGTTGCTGAGTTGCACAGTGATGGAATTGTGGGTTATAAATCAAAAGAATGGGTTATTACCAGTAAAAAGTAGAATATTTTCCCAACATTTAATACAGTGTCAGAATATACCTTCAATAAAACTTCCGGTGTGACAAATAGATGTTACTTAGGTAACTTTGTATATAACCTAAATTCTTTTTTCAAATGAAGAGAGTAACTGAATTTCTATGATAAATTGATCAATAATTTAAACATAAAATTGTTAAATAATTAGGTTTTGCCTTCATTTCAACATTAAGTAAAATACAACATCACTACCAAGACATGCCCTACATACAGGAGTGTTATGGAAATATGATGTGCACACGTATATCACACGAAGTAGGGTGAAAGTAGGCAAAAAAAAAACCCAGACAAAATACCTTAGAAATATTTGAGATGAGAGAGAACATTAGCAGCTGTGAATTAGGAATGAGTAAAGTAGGAGAATGCCTGGAAGGAAGATATGGATGATTTTCAACATAATTAGTGATTTCATATTTAGGGCTTTATGTTCTGAATTTAGAAATGGTTCACATGTTTATGGTGATATAATTAGGATTTACTTTTGTGAATTTTAAATGTGTTTAAATTTCATTAAATGAATGTTTAAAAAAATGAGGGACTCAAGTGAAATACTTTGCAATTCATTACCAACCATTTTTTAAATCTATGGACTGGATTTCAGATTTTATTATTATATGGAACTCCTACATGAGGAAACTCCACCAATAGAGGTTAACACCATTTCTTCAATTTATAGTTTTAAGAGTGGATAGAGCACTGAGCCTGAAGTCAGAATGATCTGAGTTCAGATCTGGCTTGAGACACTAAGGTGTGACCTGGGCAAGTTACTTAACATTTGTTTGCCTTAATCTACTAGAGAAGGAAATTGCAAACCATTCCAACATCTTTGTCAAGAAAAACTCATGGACAGTATGGTCCATAGAGTCAAAGATTTGGGACATGACTGCAACAATTGAACAACAACAAAAGAGGTTTGATGAAATTACTTAAATTATTTAGGCCTCAGTTTCCTCATTTTTAAAATAATGGGGTTGGACTAAGTTTGTAAAGTACAAAGGAACAACCTTATTGTAAGAATCATGAATTAATCACACTAAATTCATTAATCTCTCTTCAGAGTTAGTAAAAGAAAATTAACCTATGTTGTGAGTGTGTTGGTAACTTGAAGATGAAACAAAATGCACTGTTCTATTAATTGCCAGACATTTTAATATTTTTATGAAGTATTCTCTTGAAAAACCATATCAGAGTTGTCATTAAGTTAAGAAAGTTGAAAGCAATGCGGCGGAGCTGTGAGTATGAAGTAAAAGCAGGAACTTGCCAAGATCCTGCGCCAAGATCCTGCTCCAAGCACCTTCAATACCTATAAAAATGTATCTAAACTAATTTTAGAGCAAACAAAACCACAAAGTGTGAGAGAGAAACACATCTCCAGCTGAAGGCAACCTGGCAGGCCAAAAGGAAGGGTCTATTGCATTGGCTAGGAGCCGAGTGCAGTCCCACATGAGCTTTGAGGGCCCAGACCAAGGGCGGCCCTAGTCAGTGGTACAGACTAACCTGAGCAGATCTCAGGGCAGCTGTGGAAGTTTCCACACTTCTCAACCCATAAACAACAAAGAAATTAAAAGGTCAGTAAGGAACTCTGTTGGAACTGGGGAAAAGAAGAGTATGATCTGGCCCCTGTCCTTGGGACAAAAGTGGTGGTGGCACAGTGACTGCAAATACAGACTTGTAGCTGCCTCAGTAACTCACAGCCAGCAGATTATAGGGGGACCAAGCGACCATTCAGAGGGTAATTGTTCTTGTTTTACCTGCTAGGATCTGGATAACAATCTTGGGTTGTGGTGCTGGGGTGATGAATGCCAGGGTGCCAGCTAATGACTTTTTGAGAAATCAAGATACTATAAAACAGATCTAAACAAATGAATAAATAGAAATGAATGTGACATATATCATTATAAAAACCACTGACCTGGAAAATAGATCCAGGAGGGATCATTTAAAAATTATTGGTGTACCTGAAAGCTATGGGTCAAAAAAAGAATCTAGAAATCATCTTTCAAGAAATTCTCAAGGAAAATTGCCCTGATATTCTAGAACCAGAGGGCAAAATAGAAACTGAAAGAATTCACCGATGACCTCTTGAAAAAGATCCCATAAAGAAAACTCCTAGGAATATTGTAGCCAAATTCCAGAGTTCCCAGGTCAAAGAGAAAAATATTACAACAAGCCAGGAAGAAAGAATTTGAGTATTGTGGAAACACAATCAGGATAACACAAGATTTAGCAGCTACTACATTAAGGAATAGAATGGCTTGGAATATGATACTCCAGAGGTCAAAAGAACTAGGATGAAAACAAAAGACCCACCTACCCAACAAAACTGAATATAATGTTTTAGGGGAAAATATGGTCATTCAATGAAATAGAAGACTTTTAAGCATTCTTTTTTTGAGGGTTTAAATGAAGTTTATTTAATGTCACATTTATATTAACTTTTCTATTTTTCCAGTTTTTTGGATTTGTTTAATAGTTCCTAGATTTCTCATAAAGTCATTAGCTTCTATTTTCTCCAATCTAATGATGAAGTAACTAATCTCTTAAGTGAGCTTTTGAAATTATTTTTCCATCTGGCAAATTTGGCTTTTTACGGCATTCTTCTCCTTATTGGCTTTTTGGACCTCTTTTGCCATTTGAGTTAATCTATTTTTTAAGATGTTATCCTCTTCAGTCAGGTTGTTGACTGTCTCTTCATGATTTTCTTGCATCATTCTCATTTCTCTTCCACTTCTCTTACTTAATTTTCAAAATCCTTCTTGAGATCTTCCATGGCCCATAACCAGTTCATATTTTTCTTGGAAGGGTTTCATGCAGGAGTTCTGACTTCATTGTCTTCCTCCTGTGTGATCCTTTTTGCCCCCCAAAAGGAATCTAAAGTTGGATTGCTGTGCTTGCTTTGCTTCCCTTGTTTGCTCATGTTGCCACACAGTTAATTGACTTTTAAGCTCTTTGCCACAGCAGAACTCTGCTTCCAGAATGGAGAGCTTTGTCCCAAAGTGCTGGGGATTTTGCAGCTACCAGAGCTATTAAGAGGGCACTGTCTCTGGAGCACCCACAATCTCTGACACACTACTCACACACCTCAGGACCACCACACAAGACCACAATCCAGATCCAGGCAGGTTAAAGCAAGAGTGATTCCTGGCTGAATGTGCGCTTGCCCGCCCTTCCCACCATGATTTGTAGTCCAGTAGCTCTGAAGCAGCCATGTGGAAAAGGCTGCAGGGATGCCACACCTCTACCACTTCTAGCTCTGCAGACAGGGGCTAGACCTCCTCCTCTCTCAGTTCTAACAGAGTTCTGCACTGACCTCTCACTTTTTCTTTGGGATTTATGGGTTGATAATTCTGGATACCACCACTGCTGCTAGTGATCCATTCTCCCTAAGTCTGCTGTAGCCACTGTTCAGGGGCCACCATTGGGCAAAAACCATGGCTCATGCGGAGCTGGGCTGGGCTCCCAGCAATGAACTCTTCCTGTCTGCCTGCTGGACAGCCTTCTGTGGCAGATTTGTTCCTCTCTGTCACTTTGTGGGTTCTGTAGCTCTAAAATTTGTTTAGAGTCATATTTTAAAAAATTTAGGGTGGTTATGTGGGGAGACCTGGAGTTTTCCTGCTTCTATGTGGCCATCTTGGCTCTGTCCCACTTTCAAGCATTCTTGATGAAAAAACCCAGATCTGAACAGGAAATTTGACTTTTAAATACAAGAAGCAAGAGAAGCTTGAGAAGTTTAAACATTGTAACTCATGAGACTTTTTCTCAGTATGAGGATACACACACACATGTATGTATGTATATATATATATATATACATACACATATATGGATGTGTAGGAGTGTGTATGTGTGTATAAAGACATATGTGAGTGTGCATATATGTGTGTACATGCATACATAGACAGAGGGTACAGGATAAATTGAATATGAAGGGATGATATCTAAAAAATAAAATTAAGATGTAAGAGAGAAATATATTGGAAGAAGGAGAAATGAAGAAATAGAATAGGGTATATTGTCTCATATAAAAGAGGCAATAGAGGTGGCTAGGTGCCACAGTGAATAGAGCACTGACCCTAGAGTCAGGGTGGACCAGTGTTCAAATCCAAGCTCAGACACTTAACACTAGCTTTCTGACTTTGGGCAAGTCACTTAACCTCAACTGCCCTGCCCTAACCCCTCCAAAAACCAATTTTTTTTAAAGAGAAAGAGAAAACTATTACAATGGAGGGAAAGAACGGGAAAGTGAAAGGGAATGGTTCAACCTTACTCTCATTGAATTTGGTTTAAGGAGGCAATAACATATATACACAATTGGGCATCTTACCCTACAGGAAGGAGATAAGAAAGGGGAAGATAGAAGGGAGGGAAGATTGGGGGAGAGGGTACTTAGAAGCAAATGTTTTGTTTCTTTTTTTCTTTTTCTTCATCTGTTTTTTTGGAGGGGCAATTGGGGTTAAGTGACTTACCTGAGGTCACATGGCCAGTAAGTGTTAAGTGTTTGAGACCAGATCTGAACTCAGATCCTCCTGATTCCAGGCCTGGCACTCCATTCACTGTGCCACCCAGCCACCCTAGAAAAAGCAAACATTTTGAAAAGGGACAGGATCAAATGAGAAAATAGAATAAGTGAGGGGCAGGATAGGATGGAGGAAAATACAGTTAGTCTTTCACAATATACCTATTATGTAAATGTTTTGTGTAACTAGAGTTATACAACCTAAATTGAATTGCTTATCTTCAAATTGGGTGTGGTTGAGGAGGGAAGACCAGGGAAAATCTGGAACTCAAAAGTTTAAAAACAGGGGTGGCTAGGTGGCGCAGTGAATAGAGCACTGGCCCTGGAGTCAGGAGTACCTGTCAAATCTGGCCTCAGACACTTAACACACATACACACACACACACACACACAACTAGCCGTGTGACCTTGGGCAAGTCGACCCCAACTGCCCTCCATAAAGCAAAAAAAAAGTTTAAAAATAAATGTTTAAAAAGTGGTTCATTTACATGCAACTGGGAAATAAGATATATAGGAACTGGGATATAGGAAGCCATCTTGCCCTACTAGAAAGTTGGGGGGGGGGGTAGGGGAGGATATAAAAAAGAATGGATTTGGGGAAAGGGTATTCAGTAGTCTCACTATCTTGGGGTGAGGTATGGGAAAAAAGGGGAGGAAATTTGTAACTCAAAATCTTGTGGAAATGAATGCTGAAAACTAAAATAAATAAATAAATTTTTAAAAATGTTGAAGGCATTGGACTGGCTAAACCAAAAGTGCAGGGTATGTGGTTCTACTAAACAAGAACATTTGATTTTTATTTTTCCTGCCTTCCTGATTTAATCTTTTGACTATGTTTCACATAGTTGAGAAAGACCACTGATGAAGGATTGGTGTTTGTTACTTTATGTCTTTGAAGTCTCAGTAAAAAGAATTGGTTCCCCAGGTACTACGCAAAGCATTGAAGTCACATAACACAACTAAGGTGAATATTCTAAAAACTGGTCTACTCTTAATATTGTCAAAAAGAATATCACATTCTTTAATGTTTAAATTATGATTTAGATTACTCATTGGCTATTATCTATCCAATCAGAGAGGAGAAGGCTACATGCTTTTTCTATGTTGATCTTATAGTGTCTTTGAATTTTGACCCAACAGGGTGAATTATTGATATAGAGTAGACTATTCCTCAAACTATTCAGTGGTGTTTTTTGAAATGGATTCCTATTACACTGTTGAGTGACTCCTTGGTACAAACCTGAAATCACCACTTCTTTCTAATCAAAGTTTCAGTGCATTTCTGGTATAATGGCTTTGTTTTTCAAACAAAATAAAGAATTTTTAAAATGTAAAAGACTTTTCCACTCCCATTATTCACACTTAGAATTTCCAGTCAATTGTCACATTAAACATTTTGTAAATTTTAAAATGATATTCAATTAACAGAAAAAAGTATTGACATATTTCTACCTCTCAGAAAGCAAATAAACTTTCCCTACCCCCTAGGATGCAGTTATGCAGAGCTAAGTGAACTTGTTAATGATTTTATCTGACTAACAGATGCATGCTGACATTTATTCAATAAATAGAGAAGCCAACTGTGCATATTAAAAAAAATATGATAGTGCCCCAGTGTTACAATTGGGAAGATTCTTTCATTATAGTAATGGGTAAGTGTAATGAGACTGACAGCAAAAGAAATGGAAGAAAAATTCAGTTAAGTAGGAAATAAGAATGTCTGAATACCCATTCATTTAGCTACCTGTTGTAGCCTGAGAAGTCTAGCCAAGGAATCATTATAGCAAGCTGAAGCCTGAATTACGCATTGATCTGAAATTCTTATAGAATTAAAACCAGTTGTTGACATGTTATACTTCCTCCATCAAACTTCATTTCATTTTCAGTGTTTTGATGTAACTTTCTTGAAGTGTCTGTATGTGAAATTTTTCACTTCTTTGATTAAGCTATACTTTGCTGCATATCATTGTGTTCTGATAAATTACAATATACTATAAACTACTATAGTAGTTATATATATACATATACATATACATATACATGTACCTATACCTATACCTATACCTATACATATATACACACACAGATATATCCAGTCACAAATGATGTTTTCCATCATTTGTGATACTTCAGACTTTGTACAAATTGTATTGTTTTGTGCTTCCTGTTCTTTGTTCACCTGTACTTTGCAAAGCTATATGAAGGCTAGTAAGTCCTATCTCATGGTCTTTTGAGTGACTGAGGAGTTGAGAGATCCCTTTTATTGGTGATTGTTAGACTTACAGTAAATTGAATGTGCTCAGAACATTGTGTCTCATTTTACTTTAATTTCAATCTCAATAATACAAAGACAAAAATAAGGCAAAATAGTCCCATCTTTGAAAAGCTTACATTGTACTAGAGAAGACAATGTGTGCACACATAAATATATGTTTAAATGCAATTTAATTTTGGGAGAGGAGCTACAGTTGTGAGATCAAGAAAGATGTCATTGGAGTGTTGACTTCTGAGCCAAGTTTCAAAGGAAACTAGAGGTTTTGAAGAATAGGAGTAATATAATGAGGGAGTATATCCCTAACATGGGGGAAGTCTATGCAAAAGGAGAGAGATAGGACATGAAATGCTATATGTAATGAAAATTGTGGACAGGTTGGCCAGAACCATAGCTTACATGTGAAGGTACCATTTCACATAATTAATGTTATGATTCATACATAATAATCCATTATCTAATATCTAGTTAGAAGATATGTATTAAATACCATGTCCTGTATATATAATATTCTTCTAAGGTACAGGAGAATAAAGGAAATATATAATATCAAAACTCAACTCAAGAAAATAGTAGAAGCAGCACATACAAATAATTGTCATCCAAGGGTAAAAGAAAAATCCCTTTTTACCTTTCTACATAAGATCTTTCCTAATCCTGTCTTCTTTATTTATCTAATCTTTCAACCTGGAAATGACATTTATACTTGCCACATCTGTGGATTTACATACATACAAAATAAGTAAAACATATAAATATATATGTATGTATGTGTATATAATATGTGTGTATGTGTGTAAAACTGTGTATATAAACTGAATGGAGAGATCTGGGCAGTTCAGAAGTCACAGAGTATCAAACAGTTATGAAGGCTTTTAAAAAGCAAGATGAAATTTGGAGAGTGGATCATTGGTGATAGGAGAACGAGTTAGTTAGATATCACAGTGGTCTAGCTAAGAAGAAATGAGAGCATGAGCTAAAGTGGTTACACTGAGGTTGAGGGGACCCAGATACTAGAGATTTTATAGAGTTAGACTCAAAAGGACATTGGCATTAATAAGATGTACAGAGTGAAGAGGAAAGAGTCACAGTTAATTCCTAAGTTAAGACCCTGAAGTACTATGAAGCTATCATCAATGGTTGGAGGAAGGATTTTATGGAAGGGCTGATGAGTTGAGTTCTAGGCATAGTAAGTTTGACAAGTGAATAGACAAAGGGTCTCTGTAAAGCAGGTGACTGGAAATAAGTGATGAAGATTCAGATTTGTATGTCATCTGCATAATGGCAATAACTTGAACCAAATGAAATCATCAAGGGGAAAACTAGAGAAAGTTAACCAAGGACAGAACCTTGAGGAACACCTCTATTTAAGCTGCAACAGGATTATGAACCAATAAAGGGAATGGTGGCATTAGAAGAGAAGGGAAGGAAACTATAAGAGTGTAATATCACAGAAACTAAAGAAGAAAATGGGTTTGCAGAAAAAGGGTAAGATCCAAAATGTCACATGCTGGGGGGTGGAGCCAAGATGACAGAGTGCACACAGGACTTTTGTGTGGCTCCAGCTTCCACTTTCTTTAATACATGTAAAAAAAGGACTCTGAACAAACTTTAGAGCTACAGAACCCACAAAGTGACATAGAGAATCAAATCTCCCTCTGAAGGAAGCCTGGCAGGCCAGCAGGAAGGGTCCATCACAGTGTCCTGGGAGCAGAGCACAGTCCCACCTTACCCAAAGTCTTAGCCCCAGGGTGGCCCTTACCAGCCACAGCTGGAGCAGACTTCAGGAGATTAAATCACCAGCAGCTGTAGCATTTACCAGACTTCCCACTCCACAAATTCCAAAGACAAAGTAAAAAACCAGTGTGGAACTTTTGTTGGAACACGGGGAGTTTGGTCTGGCTGCTGCTCCTGGGGCAAGAAGAAGACGAGGTGTGGTGGCTGCAGCCACTGCTACATGGCTGCTTCCAGAGCTCCTGGCCTGCAAATTGTAGGGGGACCAAGCAACCATTAAGAGGGTAATCACTCTTGCTTTGACCAG
>CM053597.1:122019424-122037223 GCA_028646575.1 Pseudocheirus occidentalis | reverse complement strand
GCACACACCTCAGTAAAGCGATAGGGACAGGGTAGAGAACAAAACAAAGGGGGGCGCAGGATAGGAAGGAGGGACATACAATCAGCCTCTCACAATATGCCCACCATGGAGATGTCCTGCGTAATTACACAGGTACAGCCTGTACTGAATTGCTGCTCCTTCCAGTGGGAGTAGGTGACAAGGGAGGAATTGCAAGAATCTAGACTTTCAAGCTATACAATTAAATGCAACTGGGAAATAAGACATACAGGGATGGGGGTAGGGAGACGCTCCCTGCCCTACTAGAAAGTTAGAGGGGCATTGGAGGAAGACACAAAAGTGAACAGATTGTGGGAGGGGCTTTATGGTGGGATCACTGTTTGGGATTGGGGGTAGGGGAAAGAAGGGGAAAAAATTTGTAACTCAAAACCTTGTGGAAATGAATGATGTAATCAAGAAAATAAATTAAAATTAAAATAAAAAAGAATAAAATAACCATGAAAAAAAGATGTAATTAAACAAACAAAACACCCAAATGCAAGATGTTGGATTTAATTCTATTGTAATTTGTATTGTTTCTACCAACTGGTTCAGATTGTTGAGATCTCATTGAGTGAACTTTCCATCAAGAACTATTCTTCCTAGTTTTATGTCATATGTCAATTTATTAATATTTCATTATTGTCCTCATTGGAAGAACTTTTGAAAGCACTAAAAAACTCAAGGACAAAGAAGAGACTCCTGAGAACAATGAGCAGGGGTAGGTTGTAGTATTTTTTATTGCTACACATTTCAAATTACAACAGTCCTTAGAGGTCATGAAATCCAACCCCCATTTTCACAAAAGGGTAACAAAGGCCTAGAGTGGCTAATTATTTGCCTACTATCATACAGTCTATACATGTCTGAGGCAAGATTTGAGCAAAGGTCTTCCTGGTTCCCATTCTAGTGCTCTAATCTACTGTACTGTGTTGTCTTTAATTAGAATTACTGAAGAATTTTGCAAGAAATGCAATTAAAATATGTTATCACAAAACTGTATGAGTAGTGAAAAAAAAAGTTATAATTTTCATGTAAGTGGAGGCCAAGAAATAACTTGATAGATAGTGGAGTAAAAGTAAAGACTTGTTTGAGCTTTCAACCAAACTCTTCCAAATGCCTATAAAAATAATGACACTAAACAAATTTAGAGTGTCAGAACCCACAAAATGACAGCAAAACAATTTTTTAGCCCAATATATGCTGGAAGTTTGACAGGAAGGGTCTGTTGCTCCAGACTGAGAGAGGAGTGCAGTGTAGTGCAAAATGTGCCAGCATAGACTTGGGCAACCTGGCAAATCTGGAGCAGTTAAAAGTAGACTTAAGCAGTGGAAGTTGTGGTGGTTTCTAGACTTCTCAATTTAGAAGGTCAGTGGAAAAGGTCTGTCAGACCTAGATGAGAGAAGTGTTTGACCCCAGGCCCCGGGATGTAATAGTGGTGGTACCAGCAGCAGCTGCTGCTTCCAGAGCTCTCAGCTGACAGATAGTGGGGGGATCCAGTGATTAATGAGAAGGGGATTGCTGGGATCTCTTTCCTGGCATTGAGGCACAATTCTTTTGCTTTGCCTGTGCTTGGCTCTAGATCACAGGACTGGATGGCAGTCCTGGGGTGAGGATGAGCTCTGGCATGGTAGAGCTTGTGGAAGCAGTAGAAAGGGAATCCTCACAGTTCCAAAGCAGCAAAAAAGTGCTTGAGGTAACTCACAGACTAGAACACAGGCCAGGAGAGGAATAAATATCACTCCTTAGATCATACCACCTTGGAAGAACTCAAAATTTACAGGTCTCTAGAAATATCTCTGAAAACAGCTACACAAAACCCCTGAAGCTTGGAACAGTACACCCTGTACACTGGAAACAGAGCCTTACCTTAACAAAAAGTTAAACATTCAAGTAATTAAATATTGGCCTAGATGATGCCATCTTTCAAGAAATTATTGAGAAAAACTGCCCTGATATTCTAGAACCAGAGTAAATTGAATGAATCCTCTGATCACCTCCTGAAAGAGATCCCAAAACAAAAACTCCCAGGAGTATTGTAGTCGAATTCCAGAGTTATCAGGTCAAGATGAACATATTTCAAGAAACAAGAAAGAAACAATTCAAGTACTGTGGAAACATAATCAGGATAACACAAAATTTATCAGCTTCTATATTAAGGGATCAAAGGGCATGGGATATGATATTCCAGAGTCCAAAGGAGCTAGTATTAAAACCCAAAACCACATACCCAGAAAACTGAATATTTCCCCTTCAGGGGAAATAACAGACATTCAGGGAAGTAGAGAACTTCCATGCATTCTCTATGAAAAGACCAAAACCAAACAGAAAATCAGAATTTCAAAAACAAGATTCAAAGAGAAATCATAATGACCTTATTAAAGTTGAACTGTACATATTCGTACATGGAAAGATGATATTTGTAACTCATGAGACCTTTCTCAGTATCAGGATACTTGGAAGGAATATATAAAAATATGTATGTGTGTATGTATTTATATCTACATCTACATCTATATCTATGTATCTATATCTATATATTGGCAGAGGGCATAGCGTGAGTGTCCAATATGAAGGGATGATATCTAAAAAAATAAAATTAAGAGATAAGAAAGAATTGTACTGGGAGGAGAAAGGGAGAGATAGAATGGTTTAGAGTATCTCACATAAAAGAGCCAAGAAAAAGGTTTCACAATGTAAAGGAAGAGGAGGGAGGTGAGAGGGAATTAGTGAACCTTACTCTCATCAGATTTGGCTTAAGGATGGAATAACATACACACTCAATTGAGTATGGAAATATATCTTACCTTATAGGAAAGTAGGGGAAAAGAGTAAAGAAAAAGGATAAAAGGAAAGGCAGATTTTGGGGGATGTGCAATCAGGAGCAAATACTTGTGAAGAGAGGATCAAAGGAGAGAATATAACTAATGGAGAGTGAGATAGGATGGAGGGAAATATAATTAGTCTTTCACAACATGACTATTATGAAAGTGTTTGGCATGATGACACATGCATAACCTCTACTGAATTGCTTGCATTCTCAATAAAGAAAGGTGGGGAGGAAAAAGCAAGTGAATTTGAAACTGAAAAATTTTTAAAAAATGAACATTAAAAATGTTTTTATGTGGAACTGGGAATTAAGATATACAGGTATATGGGGTACAAAATTTATCTTACTCTAAAGGAAAAAGGGAGGAAAGGGATAAGAGGAAGGGTAGATGATAGAAGGGGAGAGACAGGAAGAAAATTTGAACCTTGAAATCTTGTGAATGTGACTATGGAAAAATAAAAAGTAATTAATTAATTAATAAAAAGAAAATAACTTGATCGACATCTTAGGTACTCAGCATTGAGGCAGAACTTTTTAAATAAATATTTTGATAGTAGAATTTCAGTGTAATTTGGTATACTTTTAATCTTTTGTATTTTGTGCATTTAAAAATATCATTTTGGGGGTAGGGGGGTTGAGCCAAGATGGCAGCAAAGAAGCAGGCAAGCTCAGCAGCTCCCACATAGCTACCTCAAATATCCACACAAAATAACTCTAAATAAATTTTATAGCTCCAGAACTCACAAAATGACAGAGGGGCTGATCTCCTGCTGAAGGCAGCCTGGCAGGAAGGGCTCATCAAAATAAGCTGGGAGCCGAAACCAGCCCAGCCTGAAAATACAGCTTAGCTCCAGGATAGCCAGGACTAGCCACACCTGGAGCCTTCAGGACAGTGGATCAGTGGCAGCTGCAGCAGTTTCCAGAATTATCAAGCCATAAGAAACAAGGACTAAGTGAAAGGTCAGTGGAACTCAGCTAAATTTGGGGGAGAAAAGTGGTCCACCCAAACTGCCCCTAGGGCAAGGAAGCAGAAGCAGCAGCCCTGTAGCCCCTTCCTCATGGCTGCTACAGAAGCTTGCAGCCTGCAGATTGCAGGAGGGCCAAGCAATCATTGGGATCTTAAGTGCTCTTGTATCGAGGGTCCTGAATCTCAATCATGGTCTTAGGTGGTGGTCTTGGGGTGCATTTTCAATGAGCCAAAGCTGGTGGGGGCTGCAGCGGCCTCCTAATAGGTCTGGCAGCTGTGAAAACCCCAGTGATTTGGAACAGAGCTTTCCCCTCTGGAAGCAGAGTTCCACAGAGCTAAAAAATCAAGTAAATGACTGGCAACATGACCAGACAAAGGAAGGAAAGTATGAACAGCAATCAAACTCTATATTCCTTTTTGGGGGACAAAAAGGACCAAAGCATGGAATAGGAGGAAGACAACACAGTGAGAACTCCTAAACCAGAAGCTTCCAAGAAACATGAAATTGGTCTACAAGCCATAGAGCAGCTTAAGAAGGATTTTGAAAACCAAATAATAGAAGTGGAGGAAAAATTGGGAAGAGAAATGAGAATGATGCAAGAAAATCATGAAGAGAGAGTCAACAACCTGACTGAAGAAAACAACACCTTAAAAATAGGTTAACTCAAATGGCTAAAAAGGCCCAAAAAGCCAATGAGGAGAATACCCTAAAGACTCTGAATTTGCCAGATGGAAAAAAGAATCTTAAATGCTTTCTGAAGAGAATAATTCCTTTAGAACTAGAGTAGAGCAAATGGAAGCAAGTGACTTTATGAGAAATCAAGATACTATGAAACAGAACCAAACAAATGAAAAAAAATAGAAGGCAATGTGAAATATCTCCTTGATAAAATCACTGACTTGGAAAATAGATCTAGGAGAAAAAATTTAAAAATTACTAGACTACCTGAAAGCCATGATCAAAAAAAGAACCTAGAAAGCAACCTTCAAGAAATCCTCAAGGAAAATTGCCCTGACATTTTAGAACCAGAGGGCAAAAGAGAACTTGAAAGAATTCACCTATCACCTCTTGAAAAAGGTCCCCAAAAGACAACTCCTATAAATGTTATATCCAGGTTCTAAAGCCCCCAGATCAAGGAGAAAATATTACAAGCTGCCAAGAAGAAACAATTTGAGTACTGTAGAAACACAATCAGGATAAACCAGGATCTAGCATCTTCTATATTAATGGATTCAAGGGCCTTGAATATGTTATTCTGGAGGTCAAGGGGGCTAGGATTAAAACCAAGAATAACCTACCCAGCAAAACTGAGTGTAATGTTGCAGGGGAAAATATGGTCATTCCATGAGGTGGAGGACTTTCAAGCATTCTTGCTGAAAAAATCAGAACTGAAAAGAAAATTTGACACTCAAATACAAGAAGCATGAGAATGTAAACATGGAAAAGATATTATAAGGAGTTTATCAAAGTTGAACTATTTACATACCAACATGGAAAAAAAGATAATTGTAACTTTATCAAACTTA
The DNA here is from genome assembly GCA_028646575.1 of Pseudocheirus occidentalis. NCBI lineage: Eukaryota > Metazoa > Chordata > Mammalia > Diprotodontia > Pseudocheiridae > Pseudocheirus > Pseudocheirus occidentalis. The sequence continues at coordinate 122,031,881 of CM053597.1, read as the reverse complement.
CCTCATTATGAGGATAAGTGAAAGGAATACAAATGTACATACACATATACATTCACATATGTGTATATAGAAGGGTTTATATTTGCATATGAGGATATATTTGAGTATGTGCATATATGTGTACATAGTGGGCACAGGATCAATTGAGTAGGAAGGTATACACTTTAAAAGGTGAAATTCTGAGGTGGGAGAAGATTAGAATGAGAGGAGACAGGGAGAGACAGAATAGGGTTTATCATCTCATATAGAAGAGGCAAGGCATAATTGTTACAATGGAGGAGAATAACAGGAAGGCAAAAGGGAAAGGGTTAACTTCACTCTCATATACATAAATATAAAATATATATATATATATATATATATATAAAATTATTATTATTAACTATATGCAACTAGTAATTAAGCTATACAGGCACTGGGGCAGGGAGATCCATCCTGCTCTACTGGAAAGTCAGAGGGGTGATGGGAGAGGACATGGGAAAGAGCAGATTGGGTGAGCGGTTATACAGTGGGCTGGCTGTTTGAGGTGATGGGTAGGGGAAAGATTAGGAGAAAGTTTGTAACTCAAAATCTCATGGAAATTAATGATGTAAACAAGAAAATAATTAAATTAATTTGTTGGGGAAAAATCACTGTGAGAAGAGATTCATAGAGTTTAAAAGACTCTCTAAAGGGTCCATAACACAAAGTAGGTGAAGAAGCCCTGTGTTAAAGTAATTACTATCAAGGGATTTAAGGGAAAACAACTACCACATTATATGGAGCCACTATAGAGGATTTGGGGAATGTTTATAAATTAACACAGAATGAGTAGGTGGACATATTATTGGAAACACAGTACATCCAAATATCAAAGTCTACAGGATAGAGAGCAAAGTACTTGTGGAGGGGAGGGAGGATATAGAACTTAGAAAGTACCAGTAGAGCTTACAATCAGACAAAAGGATAAGTCCTATGTATAAATTATGTAAATCATTTTACATTTCAATGCATTATCATGGAGTGGAGACAACTCTTAGTTTTCATAGATCAATTTTATGAACTATTAGCCCTGGCAATACTACTAAGTTGGAAAATCTTAACTTTCACACCTAGCACTGAATTATGCATCTATCTTCCAAAGAGTAGTTTGGCTAAATTCAATTAGTTTATTCATCAGAGATTAGTCTAGCAAATGATGTTTTTAATTTTGCTCTGTTTGGTTTTTCACAGCCATACGCTAACACTGTCTGGTAAGGCAATGAGGACATCATAACCTATATAAGTAAAGAAAACAGAAACAAATTCAGGACCCTATATGTAGCAAAACATTAAGGTGCAAAGAAGTGATACAAGCAAAGTCATATATGAATATGAGGGGACAAGGTTTTGTTATCAAAGAAGATGATTATAGAAGAAGTAATGGTTTAGTTGAAATTTAAGAAATGAGTATTAATTTAAAGGACGAGATAAGGGACATGAAATTGCAGCTATAGGGAATTCTAGGAGGAAAGGAACTCAGCCAGGATGATGTGAGCCTTTATAAGAGAAAATGAGAGTATGACTTGTCTGGTACCAAAAGAAGAGTAGGACAGACAAGAAGTATAAAATAATGTGGGATATAATGTAATAACAAGATCCAACACTGAGGGAACGAACTTCAGAGGTTCTCTAGGCTGCTCGTATGATGAAGGTCATTTAGATTATCTAATAGTACTTTAAAGTGAGAGAAAATGTTATTAGATAACCTGTTATTAAATTACTTATTATATTAGAAAATACTGAATAGATTATTGTTCAAAATGAGATACAGAATGTGAAAAATTAAGATTCACTTATTATAACTAGCTTTGGCCATTCATTCAATAAATGCACACCAAGTGTGTACAGAGACCTTAGAGCCATATATTCCAATCCTTTCTTTTTATAGATGAAGAAACTAGGCTTAGGAAAAAGTCAGTCAAGGGAAGAAATGGGGAAAAAAGCTAGTAAGTATGTGAGGCAGGATATGAACCCAGTTTTTCTGGCTGTAGTACCATTTCCCCTTCTCTGCATCATGTGTTTTCCAACAGAATTGGAGAGATATAAGGTATAAAGTGAGACTAGTGTGTCAGACACTAACCAGAAGAAATAGGGAACCTTAACATTCTTTCAGCAGTACAGCAAGGGACAGCTGCTTAGAGCAGAGCTGTACTGAATTATTGTGGGGCATAAGGTGGAACTTTGTGAATGCTTAAGCAAGGGAAAGAGTGGACCGTTTTACTAATAGTCACAGACTGCTAAAGCACTGCATTTGGATCAGGATAATATGAGTTCAAATTCTTCCTCTGGCTTAAAAGCTGTGTGCTGGTGCTGCTGGACAAGTCACTCAACATGCCGTAGCTTAAGTTGGTTTTTTTTTTAATGAGTAAAATGATGGTAATGATAGATTAAATCTTCCTCACAGGATTGCTGTGAATATTAAATAAAATGACATATGTAAAGTAGTTAGCCAACATTAGAGCAACACACAAATATTCACTCTTATCATACATATAATTAAAGGTACTTATTGGTTTTTTAGTTTGGTTGGGAAGTTATTTGGATAAAAGTGGGACACTGGGGTTTGAGATTACTGTCCCATAATTCCCCTGACCATTTGGGAGGTTCAAGAGCTCTCCACAAAACAGAAAAAACATATTTAATATATGATTTATGCACATTTATTATAGCAGAACAGTCTCTGTATTTAGTGTTAGAAAATCTAGAATCAAGTTGTAGTTCCAACATTTTCTATTTATGTCATCTTAACCAATTCACAACTTCTCTGACATGTCTATATGTAACTAGGTAGCACAGTTACACAGTAAGCATTTATTAAGTGCTTACTATGGCCTTGAGACTATATTAAAAACTGTATACATTTTAAAAAGCAAACAGCAAAGAGCAGTGATGATGGAGTTAAGAAGACCTGAGTCCAAAAGCTGCCTCCAACTATTGCTATCCATGGAGCCCTAAGTCATTCTCAGCTTCAGTTTCCTCATTTGTGAACTGGTGATTACAGCACCTACTTCTTAATTGTTGGGAGGATCAAATGAGATAATGTGTAGTGCTGTATCAATGCTATCCATTATGTCTTACTACAATTATTCATTTATCATCTGTAAAACAGGAATAATACTACTTGTACTGTCAACTTTATAGATGAACAAACTGCTCTGTGGGGCATGGAATACTAGGGAAATACATATTATATTCTTATTTATGTTTCCTGTACACCACCTACCAGATTTCTTGCACAAATTCATCTTCTCTAAATGTTCACTGCACGAATGAATAAATGATCAATGCCAGGTTATAATGAGTGAACTTAAATGTCCTAGATTCCATATTTGATTTTGGACAGTAACTTAGTTAGAAAGTCAGAAAAATGTTCCCCTCATTTTTAAGAACAGTTAGGCAATCAGCAGGACTCTCATCTTGTGACTGTCATTTTTTTATTAAGAGTGAAGATTCCATCAAATGACGAAGTTACCATTAGTACCTTTCCAGTCCTATTTTTCTGATTCCTATTATTCTTCATACAATGTAAAGTGATGATTTTGATCTTGAAAAAAGTAGTTAATCTGAGTGACAGGGTCCTTCATTTACACAAAAATCCAACAGAAGCTATTACATGAAGGCAGTACCCTTTCTTCAGTGAACATTATCATCACTTGGAGCATGTGCTTACCAGCCCCCAAGAAACACTTTCAGTTAAATGGGTTGTAACTGTCATAAAAAAAGTTAGAGATAATCAGTATCTGTCGTAGGCTGATGCTAGTCTCCTAATGCACAAAGAAGAAATGACAAACAAAAAATGCTTCCGCAGGATTGGGATCTGCTTGGTCTCTTGAACTTGTTCCTGGTTTTTCCCTCTCTGTCTGCTCCTGGGACCAAGTAGGTATGCACTGATTTGTCTTCTTTCATCTATCATTCTGACTTTACCTTTAAGTCATGGAAATTGGTCAGTAATCTCCCCAAAGAGGAAATGGAGGTTATAGGAATTCTATGTTAATGCGATCCTATCTGGTCTTTATTTTTCAGCTGCTTACATATGTCTCATGCCTAGAATTGCATCTATTCTTCAAATTTAAGTGTTCTTATTTTACAGGCATTGGTTTGTAATTTCTGGCTTCATGTCAGTTCTGTCCAATGATATCCCTTGGCAGGAAGACCCTATGAGACCAACCCAGAAGCCAAAGGCTAAAGAAACTCACAGAAATCCAAGGTTGACTTACTTTCCTGCAATGGAATCTCAGTATGTACAGAAGAGAATAAGCAAAGTATGCTACTGAAGCCATCATTTTGGCAGAGCAAATGAAGGTAAATATGGCACAAGCTAGAAAAATATGGCCCAGATACTGTGCTTTGACATTTAAGCTTCTGAACTCTTGCTTCAAAGATTAATTGTTCACAGTTATGACACCTGTTTTTCATAAATCTATCAGTCTATAGTGAAATATATTCATATAAATTCTGAAATGTATTCTCTTGATAATGCATGTATTTTATAAGAAAGTCTTCCATGTGAAAGAAAAGGAAACAAAAAACATTTCATAAATTATGAAAAGCTGAGAAAGCAGTTTATGTACATAGGATGTAGAGGGAAGAAACAGTAGGGCACATGAAGTGCCCTACTAATGATGATGAAAAATACCTCTCTAAACAGTTTCCATTTGTTCTGGCTATAATGATAAAAAACAGAGCCAATTTGAGGCAAAATTGTGAATTTGGTGAAGTATATCTTCTGTATTACTAGTATCATCTTTCAGCTCCTTTCTTTCACTTTGATGGAAACCTATGCAACATTTCAGGTGCCTATGGCTTACTAGGACAGCTAGGTGACAGTAGATAGAGTGCCAGCCCCAGTGTCAGGAAGACCTGAGTTCAAATGCAGTTTCAGAGACTTATTAGCTGTGTGAACCTGGGCAAGTCACTTAACCCTGTTTGCTTTAGGTTCCTTAGCTGTAAAATTAACTAGAGAAGGGAAATGCAAATCACCTCAGTATCTTTATTAAGAAAACACCAAATGTGGTAATGAAGGGTCAGATAAGACTGATCAACTAAATAAAAATAATATGACCAACCCCTCTTTCCTCAAACCCTCCTATCAAAATCAGGAAGCTTGCAGCATTGATCATTTATACTTATTAATTTTTGAAGAATTCTTCATTATGAGAAATTTTTGTCAATGTATTTTTTAATCATTAATTTGCATCTTGTCTTTTAGCACAGATTATGAAATTTAATTAAAGATTGTTAAAGTAATCATTAGGAATCATCACTTGGGAAAATATATACATACATGTATATGTAAACATATCATCATAGCTGTAGAGCTCAAAAATACCTTACAGACAAAAAAATAGTACATACTTCCCATTTTATAGGAGAAGAAACTGAGAGACAGAGCCATTATTGATTTGCTCATGTTTACACAGAATGTGTCAGCCAGCAGCAGGACTGGAAGTGGTTTTCCTGACTCTGAGAGCTTGCTTTCTTCTCAGTGCAAATGCCTCACATAAACTTCACATTAATCAAATGCCTTCTATACTATACTGCCAATATACTATTATTTTGCTTACTCTGTCCTCATTTATATCTAGTCTTATAGAGTTTTTGAGTGGTAAGATTTGGTTCCTTTTATTCGTTTTATTATTTTATCATTTTGGCAGTGTATTTATGATAATTTATAAAAAAATAAAGAGGAAATATAGAACTTAATGTGCCTGAAGAAGAGGATATGTGACTTCTAAGACTAGCTCTAACTTGAGATATTGAGAGGTGACAGAATGGGCAATTTGTAAAGCTGCAGATTTCTATTTCCCATCTTATTTTTGATGTAAATTGGGAGAGAGGCCCAAGCCGAGAGAAGGCCAGAACTACTTTTGGGAGAGCAGTATCCAGTGTTGTGGAGCCTGAGTTGCTGAAAGAAAAACTGCTGAGAGCCCACTGGAGCTGCCCAGAACTTTTGAGGACTGCCACCTGGAGCTGTTAAGAACTGAGGAGGCATGGCTATGATGCCAGCATTTTGTCTGTCTGTTTTGATGTTGTTTTTACAGATTCACCTGATGGTGAAGGACAGTGATGCTGTTATAGAGGTCCTGGAACCTGGCTATTGGTTCAGAAGCCCTAAAGAAGGATTTTCTTGTATGTTCACAGAAATCCTGGAAGAGGGGTTTGCTGATATTTTCAGGGGCTCTGGGACTATTCTACAGGCAGAGAGTGACTTGATGAGGACACTGGCTATGACTTTGTTGGACCTTGTCTCCCCAGGAACTGAAACTGCTGAGGGCTTGCCTCGAGTGAAGATGAAAGAAAGGCCTTTCCTTGGGTTTCCAATGCTGTAATGTAATCTTGACCTTGTTATAGCTTAAAGGTAGATGACCTTTTGTGCTCTTCTGCCCCTTTTGAGAAAGTGCTTTGTGTTAATGGATGGTATTGTAATTACTTTGTGTCCATGGGTGGGAAACCTTTGGCTTTTTGTGCTTTGTGATTATAATTGGAAATTGATCTCCATTTGAGAAGAGACTTTGACTGACTAAATGAATATACTGTCTAGCAGTGGAGTAGAACTTGGATTGAATTGAGAACTTACTTGCTTAAATGAATGAGTTATACTGTATTTTGACTTTCTCTGTTGTGTGAATGTTTGCTGAATAAATGGGGTTTGCTAAAATTTACCAAGTCTGAACTTTGGAAGTTGTCTTTGCTTGGCATTACACTATTTCTTGTAACTCATCAAGCTAAATAAACCTGTTTCCTGTCATCACTGTTGATGTTCAGTCATTCCATAATGTGTGATTCTACATGACCCTACATCATCTACATATCATGCCTCTTCTATCCTCCACTATCTCTCAAAGCCATAATACTAATGCTATATTAGCACCGGCTATATGTCCCCTATCACCAAACTCTACAATTTTCTCCTCCTCTTCCAGAGTTCAGTTTTTACCTTTCATTCTATTCGCTATGCCTTTCTCCCATGACTCCCATAAAAACCTTTTAAAATATATTCCATGACATATATTTGATAGTATTTTAATTGCTATTAAGTTTATTTCCATACAGTATTCTTCATTATTAGACCCCCTAGAAAACATCCCTCTGCCTCCAATATTATTTCTATCTTTTGTAATGATGCCTGTGACAAGGAAGGGGGTTGTTGGTATATATCCTTTTCATTAACAGAAGTATTACCATAACTGATGGGGTATATAGGGTGTTCAGGGAGAACTGCTGAGGGCTTGCCTTGAGTGAAGATGAGAACTGCCACCTCTGATGTGAGGGCTTGCTGTGCCCTTTTCATGGCTGTTCATCTACCTTTGGGGTCTACCTGCGGCTCTAAGAAGCTTTAGCATGCACCCAAGTCACATTTCAGTAAATCACTGTGGCAGACGGGACAAACCAGGTTCATAAATGACAGACCTCAAAACTGTGAGTCATTTAGGAGGATGTCTACACCATGCATGCATAGAATTTCCCTGCCAGAATGGTTAGGTGACAGCAGTTTGTTCCAATGGTCATGAAGGCAGCAAAAACAGGTGCTATAGAAGACTTGGTGTTTGATCTGGCAATGCAGATGCTTGCATCCTGGGTCACTGTCAGTCATCTTGACTTTTGTTCTTTCACTGGACTTCAATGACTCAAGAAGAGAGAGTGAGGATGAAGACTTTGCACAACTCTACCTCACTTAAATCCAATTCAAATGCAAATTAAGTCACCACTTGCAAAGGAGGAACAATAACCATTACTGAAACTTGAAAAAAAAACTCTACTTTTCAAAAAGTTTTCCTAAATTTTAAAATGTAGTTGTCACTCTGATCTGGTACTCCTTTTATTTTGCCATCATCCTTTTCTAGCAAAAAATAGTATGAACTATACTTCAATAAAATCTGCTGATTAAGGGAATAGATTGGAATAGCTTTGTTACTAGTACAAAACCATTCTGACTCATATATCTAAATAGAAGGCCACAACCACTAAAATTAAAGGCCATTTTAAAATTCATTCATAATCAAGGTGAATTAGTACCATTTTATTTGCATTTGCATTTAAAGTTAATGCTCTTGCGCCAGTACATTCATTTATAATATCAAATATAATACTCTAAATCTGATTAATAAGCCATGCCTTTATCACTTCAGTTAGAAATTTAATATAACTTTCAGGCCTATTAAATCTGTCTGCATTCCCTCTTAATCTCAGTTCACATAGTAGAGTAGCCCATCATGAATTCCAATAATATTTGTTACAACTGACCCTTGAAGTTTGCTTAGTACTTACAAAAAGCAATGAGAGTCTATTATTATGGGAGATATTTCAATAGGAAGTATTTAAATACACTTGGAAAACATAGACAAGTAAGAAAACGCTCCAGAAATTTAACATGGCATGATAGCCTTAAAGTAGAAAATTGAGGGAGAAATAAAAGTCAAAAACATGCTTCTATTTTGTCTCTGTATATTCAGTGTAAGTCTTAGTAAAGTTTAGTGGATGTTTACTGAATAAAATTGCATTAGAGGAATGGAGGAAAATGAATGGAAAGCATTAGCAAAGTGAATTCCATGATAATAAAAATAGAAGGCTAAGTGGCCAAAATCCAAAAATGTGATTTAATTGTCAAAGCAGCATTAATTATAAATTGTAAATTTACAATTGTAAAAGCAGTGTGAAAGTGCTTACAATGCTAATTTAGCTCTTTTATAATACTTTCCATAACCTACTCCTAGGAGTTAATTTAACTACTAGGAGTTCATTTTGCTACACTTGGTCTTACATATATGTTCTCTGTATATGCTTAAAAATGAATTTGGTTGGATGATTAAAGATAACCTGGGATTTACAGCTGAAATGTTCTTTAAGCCTTTGCAAGATTTTTTTTTACCCCATTCAAGACTGTGGTCCTTTAGTCATGGAGTCCAATACCAGTCATGTATCTCTGTCTACTGGACATTTCCAGTTATGGAACTTGTTGTCATTTCTGTTTTAGTATGTCTGAAAGTAGAAGCATTTCTTTTCTGCAAACAGTCAATAACATTTAGTAGTCAATAAAATTTATTAAGTGCCTGTTATGCACCAGGTATCATGTTATATACTAAGAATACAAAGAAAGTCAAAGAAAAAACAACTTCACCAATACTCAAAGAGCTCACTACAGCCGGGAAGCCAACAAGCAAGCAACTATAAACAAACGAGATATATAAAGGGTAAATTAGAGATAATTTTAAAGGGGAAATACTAAAATTAAGGTAGACTAGGAAAGCCTTGCTGTAAAAGGTAGAAGTTTATTTGAGATCTGAAGGAAGCCACAGAAGTCAAGAGATAGACATGAGTAGAGTGAGTCTTCCAGGAATGGAGCATAGCCTGTAAAATGTCCCAGGGGCAGGAAATGATGTGTCATATGAGAAGAACAACAAAGATTCCAGTGTCCCTAGATTGAAGACTATGTAGCGGAGAGTAAGGCATAAGAATCCTGGAAAAGTAGGAAAGAGGAAGGATGCGAAAGTCTTCCAACAGTCAAAGATATCCCCAAACTCCATTTCTTTATCTCTACCACTGATGACACAACTGTTGATCACAGAAGACTCCAAACTTTGGAACTGTCTCTTACACTCTCTTCTTCATTTATATCGATATCCTCTTGATATTCCTTATGCAATATCTCTCAGATCTTCCTGTTACTTTCATTCCCAGCATTTAATATTCTATTTCAGGCTTATATCACCCCATTACTCTCAGAAAGAATGGTACAGTCAAAGGATATTGAGGCTGACATCAGAGAACCAAGGTTCAAATCCCAGCTTCACTATTTACCAGGTGGGTGCCCCTGATAAAACACTTAACATTTCTGGGACTCTGTTCCTTTATTTTTATACTGGACTGTTAGATCTAATTGTATTAGATAACTTCTACCACGTCTTTGAGGGTGGGAAGAGACTATGATTTCATCAAAGCAATCATTAAATTTCTAAGTATTTGTGGTAGATATTACAGAGAAAATTTTATACACATTGTCTTTCCCCTAGTACCTTGAAATCAAAGCAGAAACTGCTATACAGAATGAAAGAACATGAAGAAAGCAACATCTGAACACTGAACTAGTGCATGAAACCTTAATGAAATATTAATTCAAGCATGAATGCAATTTAGGGAATAGAGGTAGAAATGGCCCTAGGCAAAACAACAAAATTGGCATTTGGGCATCTACTTCACTATCCTTCTGCGAACTCTTCTCCTCAATTCTTCTTTATCCCCTTCCCTTAAATATTAGAACTCCAATAAATCCTTTAAACTGTCTTGACACATTATCACAGAACTTAAGAGTCAGAAAACACCTCAGAGGCATCATATTCCAACTTGTACATGAACATAATCCCACTCCTGTCGTCATATACTTCCTGATTGAAGATTTTTAGTAAGGATTAGGTAATGAACAAAAACCCCTATTTAAATTCTGATCTCATCTACTTAGTAATTGTAGCAAGTTTGGGCAACTCATTAAGCTTCTACATCTCATTTTTCCCCTTATTCTGCAAGATGGAAGTAGTAATACCTTTGCTATCTATGTCTCTGGATGATTATGAGGACCAAATGATATAATATATCAGAAAAAACTTTGCAAACTATAAACTGTTATGCAAATGTGACATATGGATTTCTAAGCTGCCTTTATCAATCTTGTGTCTTTCCTCCTCAGTCCTTCTACATCCTCTTGTATTTCTCTTGACCTTTTATCCTTTTCCTCAGAAGCAAAAGAAATAAGCAGTTATATTGGTCCTACTATGTGCCAGGTATTTGGATAAATCATTTATAAATATTATCTCACTGAATCCTCACAATACTCCCACAAGGTAGGGTATGTTATTATACTTACTTTACACTAGAAGAAAGTGAAGCAAAAAGAGGTTAAGTGACTTGCCCAGAGTCAAAATGACTAAGGGCATAAAGTCAGAAAATCTTTCTAAGTGCAGGCCCAGCGCTCTAGCCACTATACTACCTAACTGCCTCATATTGCTCTGCTTAAACAGGTAAGTAAAAGAAACAGGAAAAAATGTTGAGGAAAAAGAGTTGGTATAGGAAGGAAGAAGCAGGGAAAGAAAGGGAGAAGAGGGAAGGGGCAAGGGAACATATTATGCAATGATTACTGTGTATGCTTATATATTATACTATGGTTACTACATTACCTGGATTTTATTTTATTCCACATTTTATTTTTTAACTTTTATTTGTTTATTTTTAATTTACATCATTCATTTCCATGAGATTTTGAGTTACAAATTTTCTCCCCATCTTTTCCCTACCTACCACCCCAAAACAGTGATCCCACTGTATACCTCCTCCCCCAATCTGTTCTCTCCTCTATCCTCACCTATACCAAACTGTGAGAGCACCTTTAAATGGCCTAGCACCCCACGTGGTAAACTTGAACTTTCAATAAACTTTACTTTTTCCTTGGCTGAGAAGACTTGAGTGGAATTCTTTCCGCAGGACCCGGTATATTGGTATTTTGGGGTCTCAGGCAGCCCTAACCCTCTTTGGGCTCCTCTTCATTTTTATCCCCTCTGACTTTCCATTAGTGCAAGATGGATCTACCTACCCTGGTACCAGTATATCTTATTTCCCAGTTGCATGTAAATAATAATAATGATCATATGCACACACACCCACACATATTTATGCACATATACAAACATATATATTCATATATATTTTTAAAATTTTATTTTAGAACTCTAAATTCCAGGTTGTTTTCCTTGCTCCCTCATCACTCACCCCTATTGGAAAGACAAGCAATTCAATACAGGCCATACACGTGTAGTTACGCAGAATATCTCCACAATGGACATATTATATAACACTGACTATATTTCCCTCCTTCCTATTCTACCACCCCAATTGTTCTGTTTTCTACTTTGTCCCTGTCCCTTTAGAAAAGAGTGTGTGCTAACAACTCTCCCCCCCAACTTGGTCTCCCCTCCATCCTCCCCCCCATCCCCATCCCCATCTCCTGAAGGCCAAGATACCCAATTTAGATTGTGTCATTCCTTCCCTAAGCCAAATACAATGGGAGTAAGGTTAACCCATTCCCTTTTGTCTTCCTGTTCTTCCCTTCCATTATAACAGTTATCCTTTGCCTCTACTATATAAGAGGATTAACCCTATCCTGTCTCTCCCTGTCTCCTCTCACACTATTCCTCTCCTACCTTTCATTTTCACCTTTTGAAATATTAACCCATCCTATTCAACTGATCCTGTGCCCTCTGTCTATGTACACATATATAAACATACTCACATATGTATTCCTAAACATATATGCTATCCTATATAGACATTTGTGAACACATACATACATACATGTATGATATACATTTATATACTCTTCAATTATCCTCATACCAAGAAAAGGTTCATAAGTTAAAGTTGTAATTTTTCCATGTTGGCATGTGTAATG
>CM053597.1:121991652-122018924 GCA_028646575.1 Pseudocheirus occidentalis | reverse complement strand
AATCAGGAAGATGTGTTTGAAGGCTGCTTTAACATTTTCTAGCCATGTGCTTTTTGTCAAGTCCAACAATTCTGTGTCTGTTTCTTCTTAAGAAAAAAGGGGAGGATTTGATTTAATGGGCTCTAAGGTCTCTTTCAACTCTAAGTCTATGATTCTGTGACAAGAAATGATTTTATATATATATACAAATGGACAGTATATTTCTGAGTAGTTTTCTTTATCCAGAAATAAGACTGAATAGGTGATTTCTTATGCAATTTGTAATTTGGTGGACAACAAGAAGTTTCCTATTCAAAATCATCTTTCCCCCACTCTTTTAAAATATTTATTTTGCATGGAAATGATGCCTCAATTGAACTATTAAAATTTCATTCATTTTTGGATTAACAATCATCTTTAAAAATGAATATGTATGGCTCAATTAAAGAAACTTTCCCTACAGGCAAGAGAGTGCACATTTTCCCACTCTGTATCCTATGGCTGTTTATGTCCACTTAATATGAATTAATTTAAACAAATTATTGTGTTCCTAACAATGAGCTGAGATTCAGTTCTTTGAGGGACTGTGAATTTGAATGAGGATAGAAAGAAGGGGGATTCTAGAATATAAGAAAATGCCTAGGAGGATCAAATTGGGTTGTTTTTTTGTTTTTTGGTTTTTTTTTGGAGGAGGGCATTGGAGTTGAAGATTTTATTTGCATGAAAGCAGTGTATGCTTAAGGAAGTGTTCAAGGGAGGGTAGGCTGCTGAAGAAAACTGTTTTCTTAAGTATTTTGCCTAGGACTAGCCCTGCACAAGGGAAATATCCTATTTGAACTACCATAAGGTACTTATTAAAAACTATGAATTGTGATTTGGAGGACTATAAAACTACAGATTGTTAAAAACACATAAATAGAAGGGCAGAGCCAAGACAGTGGAGTAAAGAGAGCAACTCAGCTGAACTCTCCAAATATTTCCCTCAAAATGACTTTAAAATAAAATATCAAATCAAATTCTGGATTGGTAGAGCCAGCAAAAGGTCAAGATGAAACTTTTTTCCAGCTTAATACAACTTAGAGGTCTATGTCTTCAAAGCCAAGGCTGGTCCAGAGTGTAGGCAACTTCAATGCCAACAGAAGGCCTTGGAGGTGGCTAGGACAGAACAGCAGAGTCCTGATCTCTCAGTCCAGATATGGGATTGGATAAATGGTCAGTAAGAGATTACAGGAAACTCCTAGTGGTGCTGTTTGGCAAATATTTTGCCCAAACACCATTCTGGGCTGCAGATCCAGGGCCACAAGGAGCTCTAGGACTTGTGATTCCAAGAGAGCAGTTATCAAACCTCTCCCAAGATCACACCACATTTAAAGCAGCTTCCTTGAAGCATTTGTGAACATAGCAGCAAAAAATCCTGAAGCTTGGGATAGTGCATCTCTGCACCTAAGTGAGCAGGTACTAACTGATATATAGTTCAAAGTCAAGAAATTGTCTGTAATAATATAAATGGACAAAAAAAAGAACTTGATCATAAAAAGCTACTTTGGTGGCAGGGAAGACTAAGATAAAATCTCAGAAGACAATTATGTGGAAACACCTATAACTAAAATTTCAAATAAAAATTGTAATTGGATACAAGCCCAACAAGAATTCCTGGAAGCGTTTAAGAAAGAGATAAGATTAGTAGAGGAAAAAATATGAAAAGAAATGAGAGTTATAAAATAAAGTTATAAACAGGAAATTACAACTTGGTAAAAGAGGCACAAAAATACTGAAAAAATAACTTAAAAATCAGAATTGGTACAAAGAAATAAGAAATACAAAAGTTTACTGAGGAAAAGCATTCATTAAAAATTAGAGTTTGGCAATGGCAAATACCAGGAGGCATAAAAAATCATAGGGGGCAGAGCCAAGACAGTGTCATAGAAGCAGCAAGGTTCAACAGCTCCCACACAGCCACCCTAAATACCCATAAAATATGACCCCAGACAAATTCTAGGGCTCTCAAACTCACAAAAATACAGAAAACACATCTCTTGCTGAAGGCAGCTCAGCAGAAGGGGCTCCTCATGGCAGGACGGGAGCTGAGGCCAGCATAGCCTTAGACTGAAAGGTGGCCATGCCCCAGGGCCATTGGGAGGAGCCAAGCAGAGCCACAGCCAGTCTACAAGAGAGAAGATCTACAGTACCTCCTGCAAACTCCACATCTAGCAAGGTGTGAAAAACAAGGATTAGAAAAGGATTAGCTCAGCAGGAGGGGCTCATTGAGCAGGCTGGGAGACAAGACCAGCCAAGCCCAAACTGCAACTCGGCCAAGCCCCAGGTGGTCAGGAGGAATCACCTGTGATTCTACCCTGCAGAACAGATCTATGGCACCTGGAGCCATCTTCACATCTGTTAAACCAGGAACAATAAAGATTTAAAAAGGTCAGTGAAAGTGAAGCTTTCAAACTAATTTTCCAGGAGGAAAAGCAGTTCAGCCAATCTGCCTTGGGGCAAGGAAGCAGTGGGGAAGGGCAGGAAGTGCTGTAAATGGTGGCTGCCCTCACTGGGCTGCTTCAGAGACCCTGGCCTGAGGACCCTGCAGGGGGCTGAGTCGATTGATCAGGGCCAAGTGCTCTTGCATTGAGTGGCCTGGATATGGATAGTAGTCTTGGGTGGTGGTCCTGGGGTGCACTTTCAGCTAGCCAAAGCGGGGGGGGGCTGCAAAACCCCCAATAGTTCTGGCAGCTGGGAAAACCCTAGTGATTTGGAACAGAGCTTTCCCCCCTGGAAGCAGAGTTCCACAAAGCTAAATTAATTGACTGGCCAATATGAGGAAAAGGAAGCAAAATAAGAACAGCAATAAAACTCTAGAATCCTTTTTTGTGGACAAAAAGGATCAAAGCATGGAAAGGGAGGAAGACAACACAGTCAGAACTCCTGCACCTTCCAAGAAAAATGTAGACTTGTTATAATCCATAGAGCAGCTTAAGAAGGATTTTGAAAACCAAATAAGAGAAGTAGAGGAAAAATTGGGAAGAGAAATGAGAATGATGCAAGAAAATCATGAAAAGAGAGTCAATAATCTGACTGAAGAAAATAACACCTTAAAAACAGATTAACTGAAGTGGCAAAAAAGGCCCAAAAAGCCAATGAAGAGAAGAATGCCTTAAAAAGTCAAATTTGCTATTTGGAAAAAGAATATCAAAAGTTTGCTGAAGAGAGTAATTCCTTCAGAATTAGAGTGGAGCAAATGGAAGCAAATGACTTTATGAGTAACAAGATACTATTAAACAGATACAAATAAATGAAAAAATAGAAGTCAATGTGAAATAACTCCTGAAAAAACCACTGACCTGGAAAATGGATCCGGGAGAGACAATTTAAAAATTATTGGACTACCTGAAAGCCATGATCAAAAAAAAAGAAGCCACAAAGCATCCTTCAATAAATTCTCAAGGAAAATTGCCCTGATGTTTTAGAACCAG
Organism: Pseudocheirus occidentalis; assembly: GCA_028646575.1. Taxonomy (NCBI): domain Eukaryota; kingdom Metazoa; phylum Chordata; class Mammalia; order Diprotodontia; family Pseudocheiridae; genus Pseudocheirus; species Pseudocheirus occidentalis. The sequence goes on along the minus strand of CM053597.1, from coordinate 122,015,475 downwards.
AGGGCAAAATAGAACTTGAGAGAATTCACAGATCTCCTCTCAAAAATGATCCCCAAAAGAAAACTTCTAGGAACGTTATAGCTAGGTTCTAGATCCTCCAGATCGAGGAGAAAATGTTACAAGCTGCCAAGAAGATACAATTTGAATACTGTGGAAGCACAATTAGGATAACCCAGGATTTAACAGCTTCTACATTAAGGGATCAAATGGCCTGGAATATGATATCCTGGTGATCCAGGGAGTTAGGATTAAAACCAAGAATCATCTACTCAGCAAAATTGAGTATAATGTTCCAGGGGAAAATATGTTCATTCAATGAGGTGGAGGACTTTCAAGCATTCTTACTGAAAAAAAAACAGAACTGAAAAGAAAATTTGACATTCATATAGAAGAAGCATGAGAAGGTAAACATTGAAAAGAAATCATACGGAACTTATCAAAGTTCAACTATTTAAACGCCAACATGAAAAAATGGTAATTGTAACATAAGACACTTTTCTCAGTATGAGGATAGGTGAAGGGAATACAAATATATTTGTATGTATACATACACATATGTTGATTTAAGAGGGTATACATACATATATATGCATATGAAAACATATCTGAGTATGTGTATATATGTCTACATAGAGGGCATAGGATCAATTGAATAGGAAGGGATGATACTTTCAAAGGTGAAATTCTGAGGTGGGATAGGAATAGAATGAGAAGAGACAGGGGGAGGAAATGAGATTAATCATCTCATATAGAATAGGCAAGGGACAACTGTTACAATGGAAGGGAAGAACAAGGAGGCAAATGGGAAAGGGTCAACCTTACTCATTGAATTTGGCTTAGGGAAGCAACGGCACAAACTCTAAATTAGGTATCTTGCCACACAAGAGAGTGGGGGGATGGGATGAGAGATGGGATGATGGAAGGGAAGGCAGGTTCAGGAAGGAGGCTTACTTGAAGCACACACTTGAGTAAAGGTACTGGGACAGGGCAGGGAATAGAACAAGGTGGGGTAGGATAGAAGGAGGCACATATAATCAGTCTCTCACAATATGTCCATTGTGGAAACATTCTGTGTAACTACACATGTACCACTTGTATTGAATTGCTTGTCTTTCCAGTGGGGGTGGGTCATGAGGGAGGAAGGAAAAGGATCTAGAATTTAAAGTTGTATAATCAATTGTTAATATAATAATAATAATGGTAATTATTATTATTACTATTATTAACTACATGCAACTGGGAATTAGCATATACAGGCACTGGGGTAGGGAGATCCATCTTGCCCTACTGGAAAGTCAGAGAGTTGATGGGGGAGGACATAGGAGACAGTAGATTGGGGGAGGGTTTATACAGTGGGATGGCTGTTTTAGGGTGGTGGGTGGGAAAAAGATGGAGAGAAAATGTGTAACTCAAAATCTTGTGGAAATGAATGATGTAAACAAGAAAATAAAAAAAACAATAAAACAAAAAACCCCAACAAAACAACAAAAAAGAGAAAAACAACTGACCTGCAAAATAGATTGCAGAGAGATAATGTAAAAATTATTCAACTACCTGAAAGCCATGATTTTTAAGAAATCATAGAAATCATATTTTAAGAAATTATGAGGAAAATTGCCTTATATCTAGATGACAAAACAGAAAGAAAAATAATCTGCTGATTGCCTCCTGTAAGAGACATTAAAAATGAAAGCACCCAGGGATATTATAGTCAAAATCAGAGCTCCCAAATCAGAGAGAAAATAGTGTAAGCACCCAGAAAGAAATAATTCAAGCATCAAACAGTCAGGATCACACAAGATTTAGTAGCTTCTTCTTTAAGAGAACAGAGGGTTTAGAATATGATACTCTGGAAGGTAAAGGAGCTAGGAATAAAGCCAAGAACAGCCTAAACAGAAATAGTGAGTATAATCCTTCAGAGGGAAAATGGATATTTAGTTAAATAAAGGTCTTTCAGGTGCTTGTAATAAAAAGACCAGCGGTGAATAGAAAATTTGAGGTTCAAACACAAAACTCAAGAGAAGTATAAAAATGTAAGCATGAAAGAGTAATCATCAAGGACTGAGTAAAGTGAAACTGTTTATATTTTCATATGGGAAGGTGATACAAGTAACTTGTAAGAACTTTGTCATGATTAGGGCAGTTAACATAAGTATGCATAGACAGAGGACATGGGTGTAATTTGATTATGTTGGGATGGTTTCCAAAATAAAAATAAATAAATAAATAAAGAGGAGAGAAGAAGTGATGCACTACAAGAAGCAAAAGAGAAGCAGAATGGGGAAAATTTCCTCACATTAAACAAGCACACAAGGAAGCATTTTTTAAAGTGAAGTGGAGAACTGGGATTGATGAGTAACAGGCAATGATTGAACCTTACACTTTTTAGAATTTGTTCAAAGAATAAAGAACATATATACATGTTCAATTAAGTACAAAGGCCTATTTTAACCAACAAGGAAAGAGAAGGGAAAGGGAATGAGAAATATGGTGGGGGGAAAAATGAAAAAAGGGAGGCCAGATTAAGGGAGGCAGAGGTCATACGCAAAATGGACTTTTGAGGAGAGACAAGATAAAAAAAAGAAAGTGAAAGAGAAATAAAATAAAACTGAATAGAAGGAAATACACAGTTAGTAATCATAACTTTGAATTTGAATGGGATAAACTCATTCATAAAACAGAAGCACTTAGAAAAATGTATTAGAAACAAAAATCCAACAATATGTTCTTTATAAGAGATGCACTTGAAAAAGAAAGACACATACACAGTTAAAATAAAGTATTGCAGCTGAGTCTATTATGCTTGAGCAGAAGTAAAAAAGGCAGGAGTAGCAATTATGATCTCATACAAAGCAAAAGCAAAATTTTTATATATTTATGAATATTTATAATTATAAAATATAATATAACATAATAGCATAACATAACAAACAACATAATAATAACAACACATTTATATGTATTTATAAATATATTTATCTTTTAATGAGAGTTTTGAAAGATAATTAGGAAAGCTAGACTATGCTTAGAAATACTATAGAAAATGAATATCAAACATTTAACATATGTCTCTGATAAAGGGCTCATTTCTCAAATATACAAGTAACTGAGTCAAATTCATAAAAATAAGAGCCATTCCCAAATTGATAAATGGTCAAAGGATAAGAACCAATAGTTTCCAGAAGAAAAAAACAAAGCTATCTATAGTAACACAAAAATGATTTAAAGCACAATTGATTAGAAAAAAAAGTGAATTAAAACAAGTCTGAGGTATCTATTCACACCTAACAGAAATGACAAATGCTGAAAGGGATGAGGGAAAATAGGTACACTAATGAACTATTGGTGGAGTTGTAAACTGGTTCAACCATTTTGGAGAATAAAGGGGTATAAACCAGTACATACTCTTTGACTCACCAGTACCCCTACTACATCTATACTCCAAAGAAATCAGAGAAAAATGACCCATTGTATAAAATCTACTGTCACTGAAAATGACCTACATGTATAAAAATATTTAAATAAGCTGTCTTTGTGGTGGAAAATAACCAGAAAATGATGCAATACCCATCAACTGGGACGTGTCTAAGCAAGTTGTGTTATATGATTATGATGGAGGACTATTGTGGTATAAGAAATGCTGAGGAGTGTGGTTTTAGGGGGGAAAACAGAGCAAGGACTGCATGAAGCAATGCAAAGTTAAGTGAGACAAACCAGGAGATCTCTGTGCATAGCAACAGAAATGTTGAATAATGATCAACTGTGAAGGACTTGGCTACTCTGATAAATGCAATGATCCAAGATAATTCCAAAGGACTCATGATGCAAATGTTCCCCATCTCCAGAGGTAGAATTGATTAACTTTGAGTACAAACTGAAGTACAATTTCATTGCTTTTTTGCTTTTTTGGCTTTTTTTGTGATATGGCTAATATGTAAATGTTTTGCAAGGTATCATATGTATACATGATAGAATTTTGCTAACCTTCACAGTGGATAGGGTAGGCATAAGAGGGAGAGAATATGGAAGTGAAAATCTGAAAATAGAAGAACACTAAAAATAAACAATAATTTTTAAAAATCATATCAGCAAGAACTTGGGCTTAATTCCTTTGATGTAATTTAATAGGGATAAATATGAAGTTATATATTTGCATTCATAAAGTTGCCTTCATAACTACAAGTTGTAAGAAGTATCTTTAATTATATTTTCCTAAAAAATATGGAGAAGGTTTTATGTCATGAAAACTAATTATGAGTGGGCAATATAATTTAGCCATCAAAGGAGCTAAACTCATATGGGTCTCCATTATGCAAACCTTATAGGAATTTGAATGAATGAATGAGTGAAGGGGCTCTTATTGCTTGCTTGTTATATCTAAAACACACAGCAGCAGCAGCAAAAACAAAGCAATCCCTTTCTCAAAAAGCCTATATTTGAATGGGGGAGATAAAACATATAGGCAATTTTACCTGCATGTCAGACATAAATGGTGCTCTTAAGGGTACAAGAGACAAAAGATATGATAATGTATTTGCTTCAGTGTAATTTTCATTGATAAAACCATTTCCATTTCAGATATTAAACAATTTGACCATGTATCGAGGATTCTGATAGTATGAACTTTCTTTTCTGACTCACTGGTATCTGTGGCTATGGAGAAAGTAGGGACTCCAGCATCTCCAGAGACAATTTCCAGGTTATGTCTCCCCAAGGATAGTGATCCTAGACAACAATAATAAAATTCTGACTGGAAGAAGGTGATATTTCCATTGTCTTCCACAGTGGTAAAAACACATTTGGAGTATTATGTTCATTCCTGGCTACCACAAATTAGAAATGACAGTCAAATGCTAGAGAATATTAGGATACAGAAGACAAAGATGCTTAAAGTCTTTGAACCCCATGTCATAAGAAGATTATTTAAAGTATTTGGCATAGTTTAGTCTGGAGGACAGGGACTAAAGAGGGATATGATTCCTGTTTTTATGTATTTGAAGGGTTGTCATGTGGAATAAGGATTATAATTAATATCTTTGGGCACTGAGGAGAGAACCTGAAGTAACATATGAACACTGTATAGAGCAAAAATAGGTCTGACAACAGGAAATATTTCCTAACAATTGATACTATACAGAGTCTTTTTGGTCACATGTGTGACAAGATAGAAAATTATAAATTTTCTCTAATCCCTATGACCTCTCAAACCTTTCTAAGATAGAAATTAAGCAGCACAGATAAAGCAACTTCCACTGTCTCCAAGGTCTAGAAAACTCAGAATCCAAAAGGTAAAAAATAAAATGTGCGTGCACACGTGCGCGCACACACACACACACACACACACACACACAGAGGAACTGTTGGCGCACATTGACCTGGAGCTTTCTCAACACCCTTCCCTCACCTCCCACTGTATATAAAGCTTAACTAATAGATCCAGGGAAGTGGTATAGTATTATCTTAAACCCCACCCCATAAATAGGTCCTTCATTCCTCCTTCCAGTGTTGTAGAGATTATAAAAATTTGTTCACAGCTTGACAGCTAGCTTGGTCACCATCTTCCCAAAGAGGGCCTGCTTCAGGATGTAAGTACCAGAGTTGCAAGGCTTTGAACTGGAAGTGCTGGGGAAAAACAACAACAACAATGAAAAAGAGGCTCTGAAAATTTCTGATGCTGGGCTAGAAAACTGAGAGATATACAAAGTGAGAAAGTTCACAAGGACAGGATAACAAGTGTGTGTGGGGTGCAATGTAATATACAGTATTTCACCAAGGATGAGGGAGAGAGCATAGCACCCAGTTTGGAGCAATTCTGAACCCCCAAAATGAAATTGGGAAGATGGCTAGGCTGGTGAACTTTGAATTATCCAGTATGGTAGGAGGCAGAGATGCTTTGACATCCAGGCCTGAAGGACACCACAATCAGAAGGGAGAAAGTCAGGAAATGAGTGATAAGGAAAATAAGGAGAAAAAATTGAAAGTGTTAAAAACTCAAGACCTTGAAAAAAAAAGTAAAACCAGGGAGCAGAGATTTTGGAGAAAATGCAGCCACTCACCTGAAGTCTCCCCAAAACCCTTCCCAACAACTTTAAATAATTCCATAAAACAATTCCTAGAACAACAGAACCCACAGAAGGACTGGGTAAAATAATTTTCCAGCTAAAGAAAATTCAGAAGATCAGCAGGAAAGGTCTGTCACATTTGGGTGAGAGTGGAGTGCAGTCCAGTGCAGATCCCACCAGCATAGCTCCCCCTTTCCCCAGCAAAGCAGGAAACTAGAAGCAGGCTTTAGGAACCACTGAATCAGCAGCAGCAGCAACAACAGCAGAAGCTGTTTCCTGAGTTCTTAGTCCACAGATAGTAAGGGTTTGAACAAATGACCAGAAGGAGATTATAGGGGTCTGTTTGCAAGCACTGAGGCAGAACTCTGTTGCTGTGTCCCTACTCAGATCCAGGTTGCAGTCCTAGATGACAGTCCCAGTATGAGGAGGAGCGCTAAAATAACAGAGACTGTGGGCTACGGGGAAGTGGAGATGCTCATCATAATTCCAGGGCAGAAAAGAATGCTTATGCTCACAGACTAGAACACAGGCCAAAGGAGCAGTAAACATATATCTTCTCACATCATGCTACCTTGGAAGAACTGAAAACTTACAAGTCCCTAGAAGTATCTGCATGAGACCTCTGAAGCTTAACACAGTGCACCCTTCACCTTGGAAGCAGAGCCCCTCTTAAAAAAAAGAGTTAAAATTGAGAAATTGATGAGAAAAATCAGCAAACAACAGAAAAAAAATCTGATTGTAGAAAGGTACCATGGTGACAGGTGAGAGCAAAACACACGAAAGAAGAAAAAAAGTTAAAGCTCCTACATCCAAAGACTGCAAGAAAAAAAACGAATTTGTCTTAGGCCATGGAAGAGATCAAAAAAGGATTGTGAAAATCAAGTAAGAGAGGTAGAGGAAAAACTGGGAAAAGAATTGAGAAAGATATAAGACAATCATGAAAAACAACTCGAAAACTTAGGAAGGAGAAAAAAACACTAAAGAAAAGAACACCTTCAAAAACAGAATAGATAAAATAGTAAAAGAGGTTCAAAAAACAATGAGAAGAATGCTTTAAAAAGCAAAATTAGTCAAATGAAAGAAGAAGCCCAAAAATTTACTGAAGAAAAACAAAAATTCCTTAAAATGTAAAACTGGCCAAATTGAAAAGAAAGCTCAAAAACTAACTAAAAAGTAATCCCTTAAAAACTAGAATTGAACCAATGGAAGCTAATGATTTTATGAGAAATCAAGAAACAATTAAACCAAATCAAAACACTGAAAAATAGAAGACAATATGAAAAAAAACAATTGGCCTGGAAAATAGATCCAGGAGAAATAATTTAAAAATTATTGGACTACCTGAAAGCCATGATCAAAAAAGAGCATATGGACAGTTAGGTGGCACAGTGAATAGAGCACAGGCCCTGGAATCAAGAGTACCTGAGTTCCAGTTTGGCCTCAGACATTTAGCACTTAACAGCTGTGTGACCTTGGACAAGTCACTTAACCCCAATTGTCATGCCTTCCCCCTTTCAAAAAAAAAGCAAGAAAAAGAGCCGAGATATCATCTTTCAAGAAATTTATCAGTAAGAAAGATATTCTAGAACCAAAGAATGAAATAGAAATTTAAAAAAATCCACCTATCACCTCTTGAAACAGATACCAAAATGAAAACTCCCAAGAATATTACATTCAAATTCCAGGGTTCTGAGAAGAAAATATTGCAAGCAGTCAGAATGAAACAATTCAAGTATCATGGAGCCACAGTCAGTATAATACAAGATTCAATAGTTTCTGAATTAAAGTATCAGAGAGTTTGGAATATGATCATCTGAAGGGCAAAGGTGTAAGAATTACAACCAGGAATCATCCATCCAGCAAAACTGAGTATAATCCTTCAGAGGAAAAATAGCTATTCAATGAAATAGAGAACTTTCAAGAATTCCTAATGAAAAGATCAAAGTTAAATAGAAAATCTGACTTTCAAATACAAAATTCAAGAGAGCATAAAAGGGAAACATGAGAAAGGGAAATCACAAGTCACATAATAAGTTTAAACTGTTTAAATATGACATGGGAAGATGATATTTTAAGCTCAAAGGAACTTTCTTATTATCAAGGCAGTTAGAAAGAGCATATATAGATAGAGGACATAGGTATGAGCTGAATTTGAAGGGATGATATCTAAAAATATAAAATTAAGGAGTAAGAGAGGAATGTCCTAAGAGAAAGAGAGAGGGAGAGGTAGAATGGTATAAATTATCTGGTAAAAAGAGACAAGAAAAAGCTTTTATAGTGGAGTAAAAGAAGGGGAAGTAAGGGAGAGTAAATGAATGTTACTGTCATTAGAATTGGTTCAGAGAGTGAATACCATACACAATCAATTGAGTATAGAAATCTATCTTACCTTATAAAAAAGTAGTAGGGGAAAGTTGTAAGAGAAGGGGTAGGTTGATGGAAGGGAGGGCAGATTGGGGGATAGTATAGTCAGAAGCAAAACACATTTGAGTAAGGAAAGGGTGAAAGGTAAGAATAGAATAAGTGGGAGTGAAAGAAAAAGGATGAAGGGAAATAAAGTTATCAATAGGAACTGAGAAAAAATTGAAGTGTTTCTCTGATAAAGGCCTCATTTCTCAAACATGTAGAGAACTTATTCAAATTTATAAAAATGAGAACCATTCCCCAATTGATAAATGATCAAAAGATATAATGTTTTCAGATAAAGAAATCAACTTTATCTAAAGTCAAATAAACATGTTCTAAGTCACTATTGATTGGAGAAATACAAATTTAAAAATTCAGAGGTACTACCTCATCCCTATTAGATTGGATAATAAGATAGAAAAAGAAATTGATAAATGTCAGAGGGTATGTGGGAAAAATGAAATATTAATGTATTGTTGCTGGAGTTGTGAATTGCTCTACAGAATTTTACTATTATACTACAATTGAATTGAACCATTCTATAGAGCAATTTGGAACTATCCCTGAAGGGTTATTAAACCATGCATACTCTTTGATCCATCAATACCACTACTAGGTCTGTCTCTCAAAATGGGTAAAAAACAAAGAGGAAAGGTACCTTTATGTGCAAAAATATTTGTAGTAGCTCTTTTCTCATGTCAAAGGATTAGAAATTGGGGGTATGGCTATCAGTAGGGGAACGGGTGAAAAATTATGTGATTGTGATGCAATAATATTGTTCCATAAGAAATTATGAGCAGGATGCTCTTAGAAAAACCTGAAAAGGTTTACATGAGCTGATGAAAAGTGTACAAAGTAATAGTAATGTTATACGATGATCAGCTATGAATGACATTATATGCTCAGCAGTACAATGATCCAGGAAAACTGAAGGACTTGTGAAAAATGCTATTCCTAAAGGAAGAAACTAATTCTGTGTGAATACAGATCAAAGCATACTGTTTACTTTCTTTTTCTTGAGATATTTTTGTCTATATGTTCTTTCACAATATACCTAATATAAATGTGTTCTGTGCGACTACACACCTTCAAATCAAATTGCTTGACTTCTCAATAAGAAGTGGTGTGGGACATGGGGAGGCAGGAAAAGAGGGAATATGGAACTCAACGGTTTAAAAATGAATGTTAAAATTGTTTTATATGCAACTGGGGAAATATAAAATACTAAGTAAATCCCACAAAAGAAAAATTGATATTAAAAACGGTAATAGCCAAAATAATTATGCCTTTAGAGCTAGTAAACAAGTTCTGACATGTAAACATAAATACCTCAAAAGAAATTGATCTAAACACTTGATTAGACAGAAGACACTGCATTCGAAAAGATATCTAACTCTCTTTTTGGTTCCCAGGCTTTCTTTCTATCCATTATGCCATAAGGGAGAAAGCACTTAAAGGGAAATTAAATCTCTTCCCACTCCTTAATTTCTTTTTTTCTGCTTGTTCATCTCTTCTTCTATTCTTACAGGTTTTGTACTTTTATATTTGTACTCTGAACTCTGACAATCTCTTACTCATATCTTTATTTATGGTTTGATCCAATGAATTTCTTTATGTACTAAAAGAACCAGCCAATTTAACATTTCTTTTTTGGTATGAAAAATGTCTTGGGGGAAAAACAATAACAGCAATAAAGATGGAACATTTTCTGTCATTCCTACATGGTCAAATAATTCCAGAAGAATAATTGGAGTGGGGGTAGTATTTTACTTTGGATCCTGGTTCGTCTCTCTACATTCATAAAGGAGAATTTTAACAGGTTGCATTTTACTTTAATTGAGCTTATGTGAGAGGTAACAAAGACTAGTGAATATAGACCCAATCCCAGAGTTAGGAAGAGCTGGCTTCAAATCTTACCTTTCATAAACTGATACTATAAATGAATAGACACAGTATTTATTAAGGTTATACTAGCCACTGTGTTAAGTACTAGGTATACAGATAAATGAGGCAGGATGGTGGCTCAGTGGCTGCTAGAGGCACAGTATACAGAGTGTAGGACATGGAGACATGAATTCTTGAAAACATAATCCTGCTTTGGACACTAGCTATCTGATCCTGTACAACTCACTTAATCTCTGTGTGCTGTGCCTCAGTTTCCACAACTGGGAAATGGAAATAAGAACATATTTACCTGATAGTGTTGTTGTGAGGATCAATGAGTTGAAACATGTAAAGGGTTTTGTAAACCTTAAAGCATAATTTAAATATTAGTTTTGATGATTATTACAATTATTATCATTATTATTGTTATGATTTAAACTCAGTGCCCCTAGACAACTTTATTAAGAATAGAAGTTGCAGAACAAGTACAAACCTGTAATGGTATGGGGAGTTTCTTCACATAGAGTAAAATAATAAATGTGATAAATAGGCCATAGGCTTTTATAGGGGGAGGTAAAAATAACAACATTATTTCCTTCAATAAACATATGTCTTTATAACAGTACTTCACTGAATTGATGTGTTCTCATGGATAACTCAGAATCTAAGGTGTCATCACTATATTTTACTGGTCATTTATTGGGTACAGCATAATGGATCTTTTGGCAGCCTAAGTCCCAGAGAAATCTGTCAGGGTACAATTAGAGTATCATTCTTTAATGGATGATAGAACTGAAACAGCTCTTTCAAGTGGTTAAAGGACACTTGGAGTACAAAAACATAGTTTTGTTTTTGTCCAAAAAAGTTATAATATGCTGGCATTTGCTCAATTATTTAAAAAGCATTAATAATGATGGATCTAGTGCTTTCTTTCTGCATAGTAAGGCTGAGGTCTACTCTGAAATTTTGCTCTGAGTCATTGATATTCCTCTATGTAAAACTGCAGAGAATTAGCCCCTATTTTATTGAATTGGGGTGGAGAATTAAGCCTCTGTGTGTACTGTTGAAAAGATAAAACTTATTTTTTAAATTGGCAAAATATCTTGTTTTTATTAACTGCTATTATAAATGAACAGATACAGTGTATTTATTAAGGCTTTACTAGATACTAGCTACTGTGCTAAGCACTGAATATATGTAAATGAGACAACTGGTGGCTCATTGGATAGAGTATTGGACCTGGAGGTAGAAAAATCTGAGTTCAAATACAGCCTCAGATGTTTCCTAGCTAGGGGAGCCTGGGCAAGTCACTTAACATCTGATTGACTGACAAAGGCATCCACTAGAGAAGCAAATGGCAAAGTAATTTCTCCAAGAAAACCTCATGGATAGCTATGGTCCAACTCATAAAGAGTTGGATTTGACTGAAAGGTTGAGTAACAGCATACATATAAAAGGAAGCAAGGCAATTTATGCCTTCAATGAGGTCATATTTGAATGGAGGAAAGACAATGCATTAAGGGATATAGGAGAGGATGTGTGGGGAAAGAGTGATCAACTGAATAAAGTGTCAAGTATCAATTCCTAATTAGATAAGGCAAAAAGCTCACTTGTCAGACCTGACAGATATGCTTTATATCAAAAGCTGCACCAAAAAATCAGTTGCATTTCAGGATGCAAGCAGACTGCAACCTATTGCCAATGACGGAATGTACATAAGAAACAGAATATCTTAAAGAATATTATCAGAGAGACATGAACAGCAACAAAAATGTCAAGTTATGTAAGCATGGATTACTCATGGGAAATCTAATGGTACCTAATAGCATAGAGAGAACCAGAGGAGGAAGCTCAGCAAATTCAACAAGCCCTTTCTGGAGGATTTGTGGAAAGACTTAGAAAAGAGTCATAGAAAAGGCTAGTAACTCAAGGCATGGATGGGCTATACTCTTCATTATTGGAGGTGCTGTCCCCTTACTTAAGATCAAAATTCCATGCACATATCTGCAGAAGTATGTTTATAATTTCTGCAGACAATAATTAAATTTTGCAAGGGTTACATGTTATTTATTTCAGGTTATGAGTCAATAACATTTTATCTTTTTCAAATAAAGAGCTAGATTATTAAAATGTATTCAGCCCATGGTTTTATTGCTTCACTCCAAGTTTTCCTTGTTTAATTTGTTATTTGTGTGTCATAGCCTAACTTAGAGTCGGGTAATTGGTTTCTCCACAGATGTGTTAGAGTTGCAGACAAACACAGGTCAACTCTTCAAATGTAATGTTCTCCATCTTATCTTTTCGAATTAGGCAGTAAAATTCTTATTCACTGCCTAGCTGTTAGATGAGAATATTCAGGGCTACCCTTTGACTTTCTGTTATCCTTGCCTGTGTATTTATCAATCACAAAGCATGCTCCATGAAGAGTATAAGTACTGGATTTTAAAATTGTATAATATGAGATAATAAACACTAATTGAATTCATAGAGGATCTGAAATTAGAGGCAAATCTATAATTCTATATCATTGATACATGACATTGTTTCAGGTTTGGGACCAAGAGTAAAAAGGATAAGTTATGTTCATTCATGGGAATCATTAGCTTGAGAGTCATATAAAACTCAAAGGAGTTTTAAATTCCAACAGACTAAGATTATGATAGAGGCTGGTTAATCTATTAATCCTAATATCAGAGGTTAGTTGTGGAGGTGATTGGAACTGAATTAATTTAGTAGTAGTCAGAGGGGATACAAATATACACACATATACATACACATATGCACATAAACACAAATAAACAAATATATGTGCATACATACATTGTGTGTATGTATGTATACCTGTATGTATATGTTGGTATACACACACATCTATTTTCCTGTATTCATATTAAGGAGAACAACTTAGATCATATCTTAGGGAAATCATTCATATTTATTTCAATTCAACAAAACCTTATTAAAAAATTCACTGTGATCTAAAGAGTCTGATATACTAGGTACTCAGTAAACCAAGATGTATCTGACATAGATCCTGCTATCATCAATTTATACTCTCAGGTCAGGAAGTCATACTAATATATAAGACAGCAAAAAGGAGGTAAATGGCAAATGATTAGTCCAAGCAAAATTTTTGGAGGAAGGGCCTGCAATATTTCATTTTATTTAGGTTTTTAAAATGATATTTTTAACATTAAAGCTCAATTCCTTCATTTGATAGCTAAGGAAACTTTGACCCAGTGATATTAATTAACTTGCCCAAGGTGATGAAGCTAATTAAGGACCAGATTGGAAATAAAATGCAAATCAAAGTCTTGGACTAAGTTGTGAATAGATCAATAGATCCCTTTCTAACAAAAAAAAAATCAATTCAAAATCTCTTAGCCAATGGAAATACTGCAACATGTATAAATATATGTATGTAAATATGTATAAATATAGACAAAAGAAAAATAATTAAAGATTCTTAAGCATTTCCTTGACTAATCAATGTATATATTTAAGTAACAATTACTTTCAACATTGATTTCATCAATACTACATGATAATGATAGTCAAAGTATTATCATTTAGGTGTTTATTCAGTGGTATGGAAGAACCAGAAAATCTCTCTTATCTGTTATATTAATACTTAGGTACTACTTTAGTGAAGTTCTAGGATCTTAATTAAAATTAAATATTCATAGTCAAAAGTCATTATCATAGCAGGATAACAAAGTAATCTATATTGAAGGTAAGAAAAAAGGCCACTTTTTTTTCAGTTATGCCATCCTCTCCATTTTCAGAATGCAGGCAAAAAAGTGTTTAAAAATCTGCATTTGTTACTAAGCACAAATTGTTGCCATCTCTGACAAATGAAGTAGTTAAATAAAAATATGAAATAATATTTTCAAGATATGTAATTAAAAGTTTTTAGCTTTTCCTTCATAATTTGGAATTTCTGAAATAACTGATTAACACTAATACCTATGATCATCAGAAGTCCAAAGTATATTTTATATTAATGCTAATTAAATGGTTCATTTTTAAAAGGATTTAATTAAATTGAGAATCTCAGAGACCTAACACTAACATTTGAGTAATTATGTGGGAAGGACTTAAAGCTGCTTTTCATTATTCCAATGTAAACTTATAATTCATTATAGAATTATTAGGCACAAATTAGTAAGGTCTTTTATTATCAAACATTTAAACTTTAACAGATATCACATGAAACCTCTTTGTCTTCTTTCTTTGTGCCTCAACCAGGGGATTTATAGGAAAACAGTTTGTCCCCTATGAGTTAAGTAGATGACAGGGGATTACATTTTTTTACATAAATGGTGCATTTAAATAATCTCCATTCACCTAAGGAAAAGGAGAAAATAGTTTATTAATCTTCGTATCTATACCTTTATTTATGCCATACCTATTTTCCAAAAAATCTTTTAAAGATTTGAAGCAACTCTAATATTTTTAGCCAAACAGTGCAAACACCACAAAGTTCTGTATGCTAATTACCAATGAAATTTCAAGTCATTTCATTTTAATTGCATCATGTGCATGTTTGAGTAGTATGAGGTCATCTTGCTCACTTTCTTCAATAGTGTAAAAATTGCTCTGAAAACAGAAACAAGAGATGAAACTGGATAAAGGTCAAGACACTTAGACTGTATTTGAAAGTAAAAGTTAAAATAGAAAACTTTGGAAAAGATAAGAACATAAGCTAAATATAAATAATAGTAAAAAGACAATGAAACATATCGAAAGAACGTAATTGGGAAATAATCCAATTCTTTCATTTTTTCCTTCTTATCAGCCTTTACATTCTATTGATGAAAATTTTCAATCATGAAGTTACTGAGAAAAGGATTAATGCTTTTGATTGTGAGTAAATATCATATTATGGACTCAGAAATAGCTTTTGTTTATTTTGAGAGTTTAGGGAATGTAACACCTAGATACTTATTTGTCAGATGCTTAAAATGAAGAGGTATTTCTCCAAGAAAAATTAAAATAGGTCTTCAAAATAAGAAATTTTAATAAAGAAATTTGACAGTTCAGTCTGTCAGTTAATAAGTATTTATTTAATGTTTACTTTGAACAAGTTTCTATGCTGAATATGAGAAAAATACTAAGAAAATGAAAAATAGTCTCTTCCCTCAAGGAGCTTAAATTCTAATGGGGTAAGACAATACATAAAAGGAAGTTGAAACCGGAGAAAGAAAGCACAATTAATAGTTGTTTCATTCATATTGAAACATTTTCATAGTAAGTAAAAGTGAAGAAAATATTAGACTGACATTATAAGTATTAGTGTCAATGGACCTTATATATTTCAACAATTCACTCAAGACAAAAAATATTTGTTATGTTCATAATACATTTGAGGGGGGCATCTAGGTTGTGCAGTGAATAGCGCACCAGCCCTGGAGTCTTGAGGACCTGAGTTCAAATGTGACCTCAGACAGTTCACACAAAACTAGCCATGTGACCTTGGGCAAGTAACTTAACTTCCCCCCTCCAAAACAAATAAACAAACACAAAAACAAACAAAAAAAACCCCATAATACATGTGAGGTACTTTGATATGTGCTAAAGATAGAAAGGCAAAAGCAAAACAGATCCTTTTGTGAAGGGATTCTTTTCTATTGGTGGAAAACATGTAACCAGTAAGTAAATGCAAGAAACATTCAAAATAAATAGAAAATGATCTGGTATTGTGACAGAGAAGTATGTTGTAGACCCTGGTACAACAGTTGGGCTGACTCAACTTGAGCAGTGTTAGATCTTAAAAAAAAATAGCTTAAAAAAAAAGACACGGTACTCATCTTTTACCTGACTGTATAATCACAGACTTCTCCCAGTGGCTTCTCTATCACAGCCCAGGAAGTTTATTATGCATTGGCATAGCCTCCTCCTCTTATAAGATCTCATCAGTCTTGGTACTTCATCTCCTCACTACCCTCTACCTCTGACTATAGGGTAGGACCATATACTCTAAACCTGCATTTAAGAAGAGAGTTCAGCTCAGATATTTCCACATTTCTCACCTGACTATACTCCCTTCAGGCTACTCCCTTCCTCCCACCTCCAGCTTTTTGGTTTCCATTTTCGGGGAGAGAGGCGTCTTCCCCCTTTCGATTATAAATTTCTTGAGGGCAAAACCTTTATTTAAATTTGTATTCCCAGCACTTAGCACAGTGGTTTATCGACTGAGTGATTGTCTGTCGCCTTCATTTTACCCTTAAAATGCTCTCCCCACTCTTTTCCTTCAGGGACTCAATGCTATCTAGAAATTGTTCCTCCCGCAAACTTTTATTTCTGAAAAGGATCTACCACTAGATAGTTAAATTCATAATATCTGGCATCTTCATGGTGCATTGAGGTTTACAGCAGACTCACATACATTATCTCAGTTGAAGCTAACAACAATGCCACTAGAGATTTTATAATTCTATCCCCCTTAAAGTTGTGGAAATTCATGTTCAGTGAGATTAAATGACTTGCTTCTGGTCACACAGCTAGTGCCAGAAGTAGGATGAATGACCATTTCTGGATTCCATCTCTAGCAGTCTATGTTTTGGTGCTTTCCTATTGATTCAATGAGTCGTTTTCTTTTAGGGCTTGAGCAACCAGGAATTCACCAAGATTCCCAAAACTTAAGCTTTAATCATTTTTATTCTGGTTTATTTTCCAGTAGAGTGGAATAGAAATGCCCGAAATACCTCTTAAAGTGAGACAGAAATGCATGTGACTTAAAAACCTGGGAAATATCTCTAAATTGGTTAGCAGGTGACTAACATAGAGTCAGCTTGTTAGCTTGTCACCATAGATGATCATATAGTGAAATGGGGAATCAAGCAGAGATCTTATTATATGGGGATAGCTGGTGGGGGTGGAACAAAGAAAGGAAACAGTTATAATGGGTGATAGTTGTGTTTCCAATTTTCTTTGCAATGCTTTTAACACTATCTGCCAACAGATGTGGAAGTAATTTTCAATAAGATTTATAGTTCCTCTACCTTAATGTTTACATAAGGAGAGTGGAAAAGTTGAAATGATTTAAAGATTCATCTGTTATCTTTAGTAGCTGTCATCAGAGGAAGTTTGCATCTTTTTTTTAGGATCCTGACTCATTTTCACAATCTGATATAAAATGCCCCATCTTAATCATGCATTTCTTTAGAGAGTTACTCTATGTACTGAACTCTGGCTTCTCTACTTCAAACTGTATTTGCTCAGTCATGCTGAATAATTGGGAACTACCAGAATATCCTAGGAGATAAATCAATTATTAGAATGAAATGCAATAACTCTTTGCCTGAAGAAAGAATTTTTGAGGGAGGGAGAAGGATTGTAGGAAAGGGGGGTGGTAATACTTCTGGGGAGGTATCAAAACCATTTTTATGAATTAATTAACTAGAATCCTAAAAGAAAGAGTGCCTTATTTAGGGTCACACAGTGACTACACAGTCATTAGCTAAGATGGGATAATGATGACAGTGACTGATAATTATTATGTTTCATACTCAGAACTATATAACTTTCAAAATATCTCCCTCACAGTGATTTAGGCAAGGAAAATGTTACCTCCAATTTACCCATGGAGAAACTGAGACCCAGGAGAGAAAGTGAATTGTCCTGGGTCGAAGATAAGTTCCCCATTCACAAAAGCATGGAAATATAACATTAGAAGGGGCCACCAGAAGTTCTATACTTCACTCTGCCTTCAGGAAAATTTAACCTAAATCAACCCAGATAGGCAAGGTCTCCTAAAAGTTTTAGTGCCATTTCAAGCTATTAAAACTTTTAAAGCTATTAAAAGGTTCATTTATTATTTAAAACCATTAAATCTTAAAACTGATCTAAGACATTTTGAAATACCCTGTAGACATATCCAAAATTTTCAAAAATTCTCCAGAAGAGGAATATTCAAAACTTTCTTTCATTCTCAGAGTCGTCCCATAGACTGGCCTAAAATTACTGCTTGTTCATATCACTACAACAAGCAATAAGGGTCAAAAGACTCCTTAATGTTCAGATGAATGGGACACTGGGGACAAGATCTGTCAAAGATGAAGTATACTGAAAACAAAATTCAATTCAATAAACATTCATTAAGTGAACACTAGAAATACAAAAAGAAGCAAAAGGCCATCCCTGCCTCATGAGACATACAATTTAATGCAGGAAGAAAAAATTCACCATTGAATTAAAATACTAGTGAATTAAAAATTCAGATATATAAAAGAGATGAATTAGGCAGTGACTCAGTAATTAGTTTCCCACTGGGTCCCTTTGACTAATGAACTTCCTAACCATATTTAAAGCGACTCCGGATGTAGTAGAAGGAAGGCTAAAATTCGTCTAATCTATCTGTCTCATTTTACAGAAGAGATTAATTGAATTGCACAGAGGCCAAATAGCTTCCCTTAGGTCAAGGAGCTCAGATTACAACCCAGGTCCTTTGACTCCAAATTCCATCCTTCTTTCCATTCTCCTTTGCATTTACATAAAAATGAATTCCCTTATAATTTTTCAGAAACACTACTAAGGTATACCTTCAAGAAGCCTATAGGAGTTGCCTAAAGAGGTTATTCCATCTATTATTTTAGGGTCTGATCAAGATAGATGACACAAATGCCAAGCATACATAGCATACAATAAAATGACTGATTAATAAATAGCTCATAAATGATTATAATATAAAATGGTACAGAAGTTCCCCACATTTTCTTTCAATGATGTAATTGTGTTTTTCCCCTAAGTGATCCTAGCAACTGTGACAGAAGAACGCATCCTTAGAGCTATTTCTACTTCAACAACTAAGTGACTAGAAGAGGAAAAAAAAGAAATAATTAGTGTAAAGGGAAACTTCCATGATTTATTATTTTTTTCTACTCATTCTTGGGAGAGAAATAAAATGGATAAGGAACTAAACTGTAGTAACATCTCATTTCACATCTTTGTGCTTATTTAATAAGCCTAGTCTGGTATCACCAAAGCATGTTCATTGGGATCAATAGTTCTCAAACTTTTTGGTCGTTGAACCCCTTTATACTCTTAAAAACTACTGAGTACCTCAAATACCTTTTGTTTATGCACATTGTGCCCAGTAGTAGTTATTATATTAGAAATTAAAATGTCTTAATATTAATATGAAAATAGTTTTAATCTGATGGCTTCCCTGAAGTGACCTCTAGGGTTCCCCAGGCCACACTGTGAGAAACACTGGTCTAGCAAAAATCATAGAGATATATGAAATACAAAGAGGGAAACTGGAAAAAAATACAATTGATAGACCATGAGTTTTAAGTCACCAGATAAGAGCAAAAGTACCCTTCAATATATGGATGTAAAAAATAAATAATGCCTGCCCCTGTTAAAATACTAAACTACTTCATAATAGCATTAAAACAGATCCTGCTGAGTGAGACACTTTCAGTAATGAGTGAAATCTGTATTGAAGATCTAATAGCAACATATTCAATAATAGCATTCACAGCATTTATGATCAGTTTGGATGACAGCTGCTATAAGTACTATGGATTTGTGTTAGGGACTAGAAGCTTTTTCACAGAATCCATTACCACACATTCTGTCTCTTTGCAGTTATCCTAGGCAGAACTCTCTAACCTCATTTGAAGGCTAACCACCTTGTAAATCTCATGTACTCTGTGATCACCTTTATAAACATGGCTTTCAATTATATATCTCCAGTGTTAAAGTCTTATATGAGCTTTACAAACCAACATTTCTATTGATTGTGATAACAGAGTCAAAGTGGAGATACTTGTTCTGGGAATATAGATTCCCCAGAAGAGACTTGAGTGAGATGATTCCATGGTGTATGGGAATAGATCTGATATTACATTTGGATGAAGGAGGTGGTCTGCTGGAAACTACACTAGCTTTAGGGAATTTGACTGAGAATGGATGTAGAGTCATTGGGGGAGTGGGCACTGAACATCTTGAGGACTTTCATAAGGCACTTAGTAAATAAACACTTGTGGGTTTTTGAGGTTGGAGCTAGGTGGCACAATGGATGGAGTGCTTGACCTGGGTCCAGGAAGACTCATCTTCCTGAACTCAAATATGACCTCAGACCCTTACTGTGTGACCCTGGACAAGTCACTCAACTCTGTTTGCCTCAGTTCCTCATCTGTAAAGTGAGCTGAAAAAGGAAATAACAAATCCCTCCAGTATCTCTGCCAAGAAAACCCCAAATGGGGTCACAAAGAATTGAACATGACTAGGGAAAAAACACAACACAACACAACATGCACGATAACCACTGGGTTTCCCTGGCTCTTGTAACTAAAGCAGCAGAGTGCTTAATGAACAACACACAATAAAATTTCGTAGAATTTAATTATTTAAAATTGTTATATCTTTTCATTTGGTATCTTTTGAACTTCCACAATTGTATACTGCAGTTTTTAGATGAGTTTACACTGCAGAAACTAGTCTTGTTGAAGACCTGTTTTTATTTTCTGATTAATATTATCCCATACAAAAGAAAATATGTGTTCATGTGTGTGTGTGTATGTGTGTGTGTGTGTGTGTGTGTGTGAAACTTGGAGAGAGGGAATGAAGGCTATTCATATCCATAGCCCTCCCCAAATGAAAACAAAATAAAGCAAAAACCTACTTCTTATATCCTGGACCATGTGGAAGACCTTATGGAGGACATTTACAGGCTACTTTAATGTATTCTGCAAACCATACTCTCAGAATTATTTTTCTTAGAACACTAGTCTGGCAATAAAGTCAACTATGTTCAATTTTGTTCCTGGTCATCTATCTGTAGTGTGAGCTTGGACAGGCTATTTTAAATTTCAGTGTCTTCATTTTTCTTTTTATACTTACCCTTTACTTAGATTGTGAATCTAGTGAAACAAAATGATAAAGTTTATGTGCCACCAAGAAGGATGGCATGTAAAGAAGAATATTATTTTAATACATTACAATTTCATAATGCATAGAGTTCAGACTCTATTCATTGGCAAATATCTTCCTTTAAATATACAATAGCCAATTTTAAAGAAAAGAATTTTCATCTTTTTTGTTTTATGTGACTTATAGTTCCCCTGAATCCTTTACTCTACCCTTCCTAGACTGCCATCCATACAACACATAGTATACTGAAGAAATAAAAAAAGAAAAAAGCAGCAAAAACAATCAATATAATAATTTTTTTTAAATTCTTGAATGTTTATGGAAATAGTACTTTGGTGGGATTTAACTTCATTGTAATCAGTAATGGAAAATCTTAATCCTCACAGCTTCTTAGAGAGGCAAATAGAAATTAGGTAAATGAACCATAACAAAAAAGAATATTGAAAGAACACTTTAGTGATTTTCTCACATCAAGAAGTAAATAGACATTTGGCAGGTAGGAGTATCAATCAGGGAAAGAAGCATAGGACAGGGAGGATGAAGCAGAGAGCTGGTGATAATAGAAAGAGCAATTAATGTTTTGCCTGTGGCAATTATAAAGAAACCTTGTCAAACTCAGATCCCAATGCTACAAAACAGGAGGGAAAACAGTGTTTGTACATGATTTGGTAGGAAGAAAACTTTGCTCCAGATCAATTAAGTGAATGTTATATTCCTTCTACATTCCTCTATTCCTGACCAAAAGTGCTCACCCTGAGAGTGCCATATAATAAATAGAATGTAGGACCAGCAATCAGAAAAACTTCAGAAAATACATCTGACACTCCATATTTGTGTGACCATAGGTCAGTCATTTAACCTCTCTGAGACTTAATTATCTCATCTGAGAAAATATGAAAAATTATTCCTTGTAGTATCTACAGAGATGTTATGAATTTCCAATCAGATAATCTTTGTAAGCACTTAATAAGCCTCAAATCATTATATGAAATTTAGTTATTATTATTGCTGGACTTTCATGTGAATATCAAATTTCTATATAGAAGAAATTTCAGGTTGTCAATAAATTTAAGGTGATCTAGCCTAGATGAAATAGTAACACACTGTGAAGGAGAGATCAGAGACAATATGTCCTAAGCAGGTCAAATGTGCACTACAAGAACCTGTATAATCAATCATCTAGTCTCAAATTGTGAAGGAAATAGTCCACTCTCTTGAATTCAAGGACCTGGGGAAGAGAAATGTCCTCTAGCTCACTGTTGATTCCAGTACAATCCATGAAGCCATCATGTAAGAAACAGCTCTTGGAGAGGAGTCTGCCACCCCTACCAGATGAGACTCATGAGACAGCCAAGTGGACCTACCTCAAATAGAAGCTATCTTTACTCTAACTCAAGCCAACAGCCATCATTGAGGCAAAAAACTGTGGAGAGGGGGGTAGAGCCAAGATGGTGGCTTAGAAGCAGCAAGGTCCTGCAGCTCCCACACCACAAACCTAAACACCCATTAAATTATGAGCCCAGATAAAGTCTAGGAATCTCAGACTCACAAAAATACAGAGAACCCATCTCTCGCTGAAGGCAGCTCGGCAGCAGGGGTTCATCACTGCGGCCAGGAGCGGAGACTGAAACAGCCTGAAGATGAGACCACAGCCAGGCCTGGGACGGTGGGAAGGAGCCGGGCTAAGATGAGCCAAGAGCGGGCACCACAGCCAGCCTGCAGAGGTTCTACAGCCTCCAGCACCTCCACATCTGCCAAGGCATGAGGATCGGGATGGGAGAGACGCAGCTCGCACCACAGTGGAGCAGAGACCTGGCCAGCGCAAAACCTCAGCAGCAGCCATGAGGAGCCTCCCAAACCACAGAGTGAGTCTACTTCAAAGAAAATCTAAAGCAACTGCCTAGGGGAAGCTTTAAAACCTCAGAGTCAGTTAATGAAAGTGAAACTTTGAAAATTAATTTGGGAGTGGTAAAAGCAGTTCGGCCATTCTGCCCCTGGGGCAAGGAAGCAGTGGGCAAAAGGAACTGCTGGATCCGCAGGCTGCCCCCACCAGGCTGCTTCAGAGCCCCTGGCCTGCGGACTCCACAGGGGGGTTGAATTGATTGATCAGGGCCAAGTGCTCTTGCATTGAGTGTCCTGGATCCAGATCATGGTCTTGGGTGGTGGTCCTGTGGTGCACTTTCAGCAAGCCAAAGCTGGGGGGACTTGCAACACCCCCCTAATAGCTCCGGCAGTTGGGAAAACCCCAGTGATTTGGAACAGAGCTTTCCCCCTGCCAGAAGCAGAGTTTCACAGACTTTAAAAAAAAACAACAGCCAATTAATTGACTGGCCAACATGAGGGAAAGGAGGCAAAATAAAAATACCCATAAAACTCTAGAATCATATTTTTGTGGATAAAAAGGGTCAAAGTATGGAACGGGAGGAAGAGAGCCCAGAACTCCCACACCAAATGCTTCCAAGACAATTGAAGAATGCCTAGAAGCTATACATCAACTGAAAAAGGACATTGAAAACCAAATAAGAGAAGTGGAGGAAAAATTGGGAAGAGAAATGAGAATGATTCGAGAAAATCATGAAAAGAGAGTCAA
>CM053597.1:121963811-121991152 GCA_028646575.1 Pseudocheirus occidentalis | reverse complement strand
CTTGTATTCTTATAGATTTGATTTAATTAGAAATGAGGCCTTTATCAGAGACACTGGTTGTAAAAATTCTTTCCCAGTTTCCCACTTCCCCCTTAATCTTGGTTACATTCGCTTTGTTTGTAAAGAAACTTCAATTTAATCTAATCAAGATTACCCACTTTGCATTTTATAATGCTCTCCAACTCTTCTTTGGTCCTAAAGTCTTCCCTACTCCATGAATCTGACAGATAAACTATTCCTTGCTTCCCCAGATTACTTACAGTATCAGCCTTTATACCTAGATTGTGCACCCATTTAGACTTGACTTTGGCATATGGTATTATGTGATGGTCTATACCCAGTTTCTGCCATACTGTATTCCAGTTTTCCAGTTTTTGTCAAATAATGAGTTCTTATCCCCAAAACAGAGGTCTTTGGGCTTTTTAAACAGTATATTACAGTAATGGTTGACTACTGAGTCTTTTTTACCCAATCTATTCCATTGATTCACTACTGTATTGCTTAGCCATTACCAAGCAGATTTGATGACTGCTGCTTTATAATAGAGATTAAAATCTGGCATGGTAGGCCACCTCTCCTTGCATTTCTTTTCATTAATTGGCTTGATATTCGGGAACTTTTGTTCTTCCAAATGAATTTTGTCACACTTTTTCTAGTTGTATAAAGTAATTTTTTGGTACATTAATTGGTATTGAACGAAATATGTAATTTAATTTAGGTAAAATTGTCATTTTTATTATATTAGCTCTACCCAGCTGTGAGCAATTGTTGTTTTTCCAATTAGTGAGATCTGATTTTATTTGTGTGAAAAGTGTTTTGTAGTTGTGTTCATAAAGATACTGGGTTTGTTTTGGCAGGTAGATTCCCAAATATTTTTATCATGTTCATGGTAACCTTAAATGGGGTTTCTCTTACCATCTCTTGCTATTGGACCTCATTGGAAATAAATAGGAATGCTGAGGATTTATGTGGGTTTCTTCTATAGCCTGCCACTTTCCTAAATTTATTTATCGTCTCAAGAAGTTTTTTACTTGATTCTCTAGAATTCTCTAAGTATATCATCATGTCATCTGCAAATAGTGATAATTTAGTCTCTTCTTTGCCTAATTTGATTCCTTTGATTTCTTTTTCTTCTCTAATTGGTACTGCCAATGTTTCTAGTACTAGATTCAATAAGAGGGAGTGATAATGGACATCCTTGTTTCACCTCTGATCTTACTGGAAATGCTTCTAGTTTATCCCCATTACATATAATACTTGCTGATGGCTTTAAGTAGATGCTACGTATTATTGTAAGGAAAATTCCAGTTATTCCTATACTTTCTAATGTTTTCAATAGGAATAGATGTTGTATTTTGTCAGAAGCTTTTTCTGCATCTATTGAGATAATCATATGGTTTCTGCTAGTTTTATTGTTGATATGAACAATGGTACTGATGGTTTTCCTAATACTGAACCACCTTTGCATTACTGGAATAAATCCAACCTGATCAAAATGTAGTATTCTTGGGATAAATTGCTGTATTCTTTTCACTAACATTTTATTTAAAATTTTTGCATCTATATTCATGGGGGAATATTTGGTCTACATCTTAAAAAACCCTCTAAGAATGTCTAACCAATTATCAAGGAATCTCTCTTGGGATATTTTAGCATAAAATGAATACCTTGAAGCCATCATCTTACCTTCTCCCTTTACAAATGAATAAATTGAAAGCCAGAGAGGTTAAGTAATTTTTCAGGATAAGTCTCACAGATAGAAAATAGCAGATGTGTAATTAGAACTTAGGTCTTCTAATTCCAAATCCAGCTCTATTGACTCTACCATCTTGCCTCATGATGAGTCACTTCTGACTTGATAATTTAAGTTTTGACTAATCACACACACACACACACACATCATATCTTTCTACTGTCCTGTAGATTCTGTGCAATTTTAAGTTTTTGGACATTTAGCATCCCATCATTCATAGCCACTGAGAATCAAATGGAAGAACTTTATTGAAAATGTTAAAGTTTTGTTTCAGTGGCCTTGGTGTCATTGAATGTGCTACACAATTATATAAAGGCATTCGAGCCTACTCTTTTCCACCTTACTGGCTCTTTACCCTCTATCTTCAAACCTGATCCTCTACCTCCCAGTATGAAATTGTGCTCTCCTTAGCCAATCTTAGACCTACCACTGGTCGTTTTTCTATTAGACTGCTAGAGATTCCCTGTCCTCAGTCTCACCCCTTGCAACTTTTCTCCTTTTGATCTGGGAACAGCAAAAGAATCAATATCACTACTATTTATGAAAGGGTATGTTGAACGATTAACCATTATGTCCATTCACTATGCCTATAATTTCCTCCCATAACACTTATTTGCTAACAAAGCACATGCATGCATGTATGCGTGTGTGTGTGTGTGTGTGTGTGTGTATTCTTCCCCTATAATTATGTAAGTTCTTCTGGTTAGAGACTATCTTGCATTAAACTTGTATTTCTCCAATGCTTTTAGCCCAGTGCCTCAGCCAAAGAAAGTGCTAAGGCAATGCAATTTTTTCATTCATTTGTTCATTTATTCTTACTATCTTGTTTTGGACTTAGCTCATTGCTTGTCTTGAGTATCTGACCCTGCCCAACATTTGTGCATTTATGAACAAACTCAAAGAGCTCTTCATCCAACTATGTATCATAATCTGGAAAACAGGTATTCTATACTTTCTTGATTTTTCCCTTATGGATAGTTAAGTTTAATGTTGTAGAATAGTTGTAAATCTCATTTATGAGTCATTTCATTATTGTGAAGAGTAATGAAATGAGCACAATGTCATTCACAAATAGGAGCATCTAGAGATGCAATATAGAGGAGGTGTGGTGATAAATGTTTAACATTCAGGCTCTTAGTTGGGAGGGGGAATGAAATGTATGACCACATGCTTTTAAGTTTAATATACATTATTAACACTTTTTTTTTATTTTGGAGGGCACTTGGGGTTAAGTGACTTGCCCAAGGTCACATGGCTAGTTTTTTGTGTTAAGTGTCTAAGGCCAGATTTGAATTCAGGTACTCCTGACTCCAGGGCCAGTGCTCTGTTCACTGCACCATCTAGCCACCCCTTAACACTCTCTTATGTCTATACAATCAATAAAACAAGAAATCAAGGTGTGAATTTTAACATTTTCCAATTTTTGAAGTGTGAATACTCACACTGAAAATTTGACAATTGGCTTTCATAAGAAGGTTAGAGCTGGGTCCAATATGCCCATCAGCCCCCCTTCTCAGACTTCAAAGATGTTTTCTTAGTAAACTGTTTCCCTTATTTTTCTAGGTGCATTCATTTTGTTTGTGACAAATATTTTGTTTATCAAAATTATCTGTTTGATCTTTTGGAATTGCTTCTCTTCCTTTTTTAGTTAAGGATTATGGTATATCTTGTGCTTCTCTTCTATTTTTTTATTAGATATGGCTTAATATTCATGACATATCCATTTTGAATTTATTATAGCATGTTGTGGGAAGAAACTGAGTGATACACAAGGGTAAAAACCATCCCACATATATGTTTTTGGCTTCTTTCTTTTATTTTTCTTGAGCTATTTTTTTACAAAATATTTTTCACTCTTCTAGCCTATGCCCACATTTTCAATGAAATCAAGTCTTAATAATCTTGTAAATTTAATGCCTAGCAAGTTGTTTGTAAAAGTTTTCTACTTGCTCACTCACTGCTAGCTGGTGACCTCAGCTGTAATTACCTGCAGTGTAAACCAGTTTCACCAACTCATTTATTTGCCTCTCTAAGCAGAACCTTTGAGCCCTCCTTCCATTTAGCTGCAACTCCCTTTTGTTTTCTGACTTCAGTTGTAATGAGGCCAAAGCTGACACAATTCTGTAGATCTATTATCATTACTTATTGTTCACTGGACAAGGAGGTTGCAATTAAATGACCAAACACCATATTAATGTTTTTAGACATTCTAAAAATTGTGTAATTCTTTGTATCTTCTGACCCATTTTCTGGCACTCTTGTGCAATCATTGCAGAAGTGGAAGGGAGCTGCATAGTCTGGACAGTTATTTTGTATTTTTCATTCATTACAGGGCTTCCCATGGTCACACAATTGAGCATGTAGTAAACAGTTATTTGGGAGAACCACTCCAAATTTAAGAATACTAATCCACCAACAGCTGACACAATCTGTGATGGGGTATACTTGAAAGCGTGCCAGCATTGCAGAACTTGTCAGAATGTATAGCTGACTGACAAAACCTTTGAAAGCTCAGGGTCACCTTCATATTACAATGAGATATTAAAATAGGTTTCTTTTTATCCAAATAAAGATATTCCCATTTTACTATGGGTACAGTGATACT
The DNA here is from genome assembly GCA_028646575.1 of Pseudocheirus occidentalis. NCBI lineage: Eukaryota > Metazoa > Chordata > Mammalia > Diprotodontia > Pseudocheiridae > Pseudocheirus > Pseudocheirus occidentalis. The sequence goes on along the minus strand of CM053597.1, from coordinate 121,986,794 downwards.
TGTACTCTCCTCTTCACAGGGTTATGGTGGAGAAAACACTGTTTACACTATAAAGAGCTTTATAAAGATAAAATTGAAGATAAAATTGAAAATTTATAAAGATAAAATTCATAAAATTGAACTATATCCAGAGATCTGCAGGAAAATGAAATCAGTTAAGAGGTCACAAAGTTTTGACCTTTGTGTTAAGGAATTCTGTAACTAAGAAATACTTATCTAATTGCCATTGGATGCATGAAAACCAACTCATCCATAAAACATGAAGCACTTATTCAGTATCTACTATGCCAAAATCTACTATGCAGAAAACTATTTGAAGCTCTGAAAAAAATATTATAATTATTACAGAACATTTTATAGCATAGAATGATAAGGAAGAAGAATTTTGTAGTAAAAAGAACACTGAACTTTTAATTATTTTAAGATTCACCTCAACAACTTCCTGGCATTTAACTTCTCACTGCTTTCATTTCCTGTTTTGTGAAATGAAAATAATAATCATTGTCCTGTAAACTTTATGATATTTTTGTAATAAAAGTGCATATAAACCTAATGAAGAGAGAGAAGAAAGAGTTCAGGTATTTCCTCAAATAGGATTAAGTGATTCTCGAGTAATGGACTGGTTGGGACCACATAGCAAAATGACTATTACAGTAATAGATACATCAAATTGGAGGCTAATTATCATGTGACTGTTTCCAGGGGATAACAGTCATGGAGGACATTTAGGAGAGTCAGTCAAAGGGAATTCTATCATTGTTTCTACTTTTATAACATCTTTACATCTCTCAAACTATTATTTCCTTATATACTTCAAACTTTGGTAAAGGCCCATATCACCTCCTCTTTAGACTATTGCAATAACCTGCTGGTTGGTTTTCCTGTCTCAAGCCTCTATCCATTCCAGGACATCTTTTACCTACATGATAAATTAATCTTCCTAAAATGCATATCTGTCTATATCACACTAACACCTTTCCATTTAGTAAACTACACTAGTTTTAGGGTCTTTCATACCTTGCCAATATTTGCCTTTCAATTATCTCACACCTCATTTCCCTCCACATACGCTGTGAACCTGTGACAATGGCCTCCTCACACAAGACAAATAAGGATCAGGTTGGATGGGGTCTCACCCAAGATCAAGGAGCATGTTTCCCAAGGATTAGAGGACATGTCATGTCTCATGGATTGCCATGTCCTTCAGAAACTTGCTGACTGACCTAAAGGGGTTGTTCCCTAAATAAAGAAATAAATGAGAAAAGGAGAAAAAGCCTTAATTCTAATTTGATAATTGGTTGTTAGTATAATAGCAGAATAATAATTTCTTCCAAACGTCTATCTCAGTAATCATGACAAGAACATTAAAAAAAATGACAGAAATACAACAAGTAAATAAAAAAGCAATAACCTGTGGCATATATGGATTTTGTTTAATTTAGGAGTGTGGAGAAATTATTTATAAAGATTATTAGATCCTAATAGCCCCTAATATTTTTTTGAAATGAAATGCTCTTGACAAGAAGAAGTCAACTCTGATTGGGAAATCAACCCCAATTTAATGAGGAAGTGGACAAGGAGTCTTTAGCTCCTCCTGCTGAGAACATGGTTTGATAATGAGACTCAGCTTCCTCTAGCTATGTGGACAAGGGAATCAATTTCCACCCAGATTCCTTTGGTTGGTTTTCTCCTTTGTGATTTGAGTCTCCCTAGATTCTAATATAGGGTTCCAAGGACAGGGCTGTTCTCCTTGGGGCAAGAACTTACGAGATTGTATTCTTTTTATACTGTACATCAACTTGTCAACAGTTTCAAATGCAGCAGAAAGGGATTAAGACTGAGAAAAGATCATCAGATATATGGTAACTACAGAATGTAGTTTCAGTTTTTGAGGTGAGAAGTCAGATTACCAATGATTAAGGAGGAAGTATTGACAGAGAAGTAGAAACAACAAGTGTGAGATAGCTTTTCCCAGGAGATTTCACTGATCTTTAAGGAATCATGAGAAACAGGATATGTACTTCTGGAGTTACATAAATGTCTAGATTTTTTTTTCAAAGAAAGGTTGATATTTCAAACTTAAGCTTGATAGAAAATTCTTTGCCAAATGCTAGAATAAAGTATAAAAAAATGATTATTTGTAAGCCCTTAGAAATACAGGGAGTGATTACTGAAAGCTGGCATGGACCCATTAAGAATATGTCAAGTCAGATTAGCTTGCTTTCCTTTTTATTTTTAGACTAAATCAGAGGCATACTGTGAGCAAAGTATATTTGGATTTCAGCAAAACATTTCAAAGTGACTCTCACTATGGCTTCTAATACCTACTGGGGAGGAACTAGTATAGAGTAATCAAGCAATTAGATTGTTAGCATTATAAATCCAAAATAATGTTACATTAATTGTTAGACTACATTCATCTTCATCAAGATGTGGAGGTGACCCTGAGATCCTGAAATCTTTGCTAGTGGAATATCATGTCTGGCAGCCTGTCCCATGATAGAATACCTTTAAGTATGAGGATAACTATGGACTTTATGTTCACTGTCCTAAGTGTGTAAAGTATTATAACAAAATTGGACATACGGGTATGTATTTTTTGGAAACAGTAACTATGAAGTGTTATTTATTGAGGCTTTGAGGAGTTGTGATCTATAATAGAAAAACAAGTTCCCACATCAATTAAATTATGGATTTTTGAATTATTTATATTCTATCTTACACAGAGTCTTTGGCTACTTTAATGGAAGAAGGTGTGTAATCTGTGATCACAGTATTGGAATCACAGTAGTGAAAAAATTAGATTATCTTTGCTTTTAAAGAATATATCAAGCAAGCTATATTTCATGAATCAATAGAAGAGAAATTTAATCCAACACCATTGAAAAGAAAACAGTCGGAATGGATTGTACATATAGAAGAGACACGTGTTGAAGGAGCCATGATTGTTTAACATGTTGATGATTCAAGAGGGAAAGATATCAAAGACACAGAAAATAATTTTGAACCTCCTAGATAATATCAAAAAGAAAAAGGAAGGTGAAAAAAATCAGCAGTTAACAACCCATGTGTTTATTTTAGCATTCACCCAAGATCATTATCCAAGTCAATATATACATGAATCAAAGGAATCCTTTATTAATAAAGAAGTAGGCTTTCAAATGTAATATTCACCAATGTACCACATCTTTAACATTTTGCAGCTGATTGAAAGATAAAATGAATGTAAGATACCTTTACACTAGTGGTTTAATGATTATTGAAAAACCCATTATTCAATAGAGAAAATTCCTTCTTAAAGGCTCCTTTCCATCAATATGTCTTACATATTTAAAGACTTATTTTAAAGCCATAACAACAGAAATGACCCTGTTCAAAGATCCTTTCATCATAAATATTAGACCAAGTACAAAGCTAGGAGATGCATGTTTGTTAACTGCTGTCGCCACTATGATGGAGGAAATCCAGCAGAGAGTCCATGTTGAAAATTATTTCTCTCTAGATGATAAAGTAAACATGAGCAGATGTTACTGTTTGAGTATGATATTGTGCCAGTAGCATCAAGGCATGGAAAATTACAGAACCTCCTGGACAAATCTATGACCCCTTGGATTTTAGTCTATCTCTCCTCACAGGATAGAACAAGTGAATGACAAGTGAATGATAGACAAGTGAATGCACATTGTCCAGATAATGACATGCATTTGGATGAAAAGTCTATAGAAATTTTAATGTATATCAAGGATACAGGGCTCAGATGAACAGTCACAGGCTGGATGGATTTTGTGAAATTACAAAACTCCTTAAAATCTCCCAAATTCACATGGAAACAAAGGCCTATCCATTTAATCCCAAAATTTTGCCAATATAATTGAATGGTAGTGAAACAAAGATATATAGCAGTCAATTAAGAAGTAAAAATCAATTTTACAAAAGGGGAGTTAGATGGAGTTGGTTGGACTAGATATTTTCTAATCTCTTTCTAGCTTTGAAATTTTATGACCTTGAATTATTTTTTAAAAAATCAACTTGACAGGTTATTTTGGCATCCGGTTGATATAACTTAAAAAAGGAATTATATTCTCATTGCTCATTGAGATTCCATAGCACTGCTGGATAAACTTAGTGACATTCTTTTGGAAGGAATGTTAATGAGGCTTTTTCCTCAAAGAGGCTCTTCTCTGTTATTAACTTAAAGGTGAGAAAATAAAGGCAAACACTGATATGGGAGGATACTCTCAGTATTAATTAAAGTTGTCGAAAAAGTTATGAACTTCTAAAAAGTCTATTTAGAAGAACTTGGGACAAAACTTTTTAAATTTCCCCATATTTGTCAACTTCCTATTTTTACAAGAGTTTGAAAGATGTATCTCTGCATGCGTGCATGTGTGTGCATACATATCCCAAATCAAACATCACATATTTTTTTACTACTATTTAATAAGCATTTATCAAGTGCCAACTTCATGCCAGGGTCTGCACTAAGCACCTGGGAAACAAAGGAAGTAAAAAGAAACCCAAACACAGGGAGTAGATCCCAGTTGGTGGAGTAAAAGTAAGAAATTGCTTGAGCTCCCACTCCAACCACTGTCATTACCTGTAAAAAAGAAATTACTCTAAACAAATTTTAGAATGACGGAACTCACAATGTGACAGAGAGAAACAAATTTTCCACTGAAGCCAGCCTGGCAGGGCAACGGGAAGGGTCTATAACACTGAGCTAGGAGCTGAGCTCAGTTCCACATGAGCTGCATTGGTCCAGATTTGCAGCCCAGAATGACCAGAGCAGACTTCAAGAGAGTGAATCACTGGCAACTGTGGTGGTTTCCAGACTTTTCAATCCTTAAATGAAAAAGACAAAGTAAAAGGTCAGTAGGGAACTCTGTTGGAACTAGATAAGAGAACAACTTGTTCTAGCTGCTGTCTCTACAGCAACAGAGGTGGTGGCAGCATGGTGGCTGCAGCTGATGCCACATGGATGCCCCTGAGCTCCTGACCTGCAGATTGCAGGGGGACCAAGTAACCACTCAGAGGGTAATCACTTTTGCTTTGACCTGCTTGGATCTGGGTTTCAGTCTTGGATGGTGGTCTTGGGATGAGGAACACTAGCATGCCAGAGTTTGTGGTGGCTATAGAGAAGGTGCCCTTTTAATAGGTCTGACAACAGGTATGAAAACACCAGAAATTTGGGACATAGCTCTCTCCACTCTGGAAGCAGAGTCCTAAGGTAGTAAAGAACTCAAAATAAAGTAATTGGCTAACCAGATGAGCAAACAGAGGAAGCCCAGTCAGAATGTAGAATAATTGGGGCTGGACAAAGAGGATCAAAACATAGAACTAGAAGAAGAAAACAAAGTCAAAATTTCTCCATCAAAAACCTCCAAGAAAATGGTTGCAGGCCATGGAGGAGCTCAAGAATTATTTTGAAAATTAAGAGAAGTGGAGGAAAAATTGGGAAGAGAAATGAGAATGATGAAAGAAAATAATGAAAAGTGAGTCAACAACATGCTAAAAGAGACCCCCAAAATACTGGAGAAAATAACACCTTAAAAATAGACTAACTCAAATGGCAGAAGAGGCCCAAAAAGCAAATAAGGAGCTTTCCTTTAAAAGTTTAATTAAATACATGGAAAAGTAATTTCAAACACTCACTTGAAAGCATAATTTCTTCAAAATTAAATTCTAGCAACTTGAAGCTAATGACTTTATGAGAAATCAAGATATAATAGAACAGATCCAAACAAATGGAAAAAATGGAAGGCAATGTTAAATATATCTTTGAAAAAACCACTGACCTGGAAAATAGAGCCAGGAGAGATCATTTAAAAGTTATTAGACTACCTGAAAGCCATGATCAATAAAAGAGCCTAGATGTAATCCTTCAAGAGATTCTCAAGGAAAATTGCCCTGATATTCTAGAACCAGAGAGCAAAATAGAAGTTGAAAGAATTCACCAATTGCCTCTTGAAAAAGATGCCAAAAAGAAAACTCCTAGTAATATTATAGTCAAATTCCAGAGTTCTCAGGTCAAGGGGAAATTACTACATGCAGTCAAGAAGAAACAATTTGAGTATTGTGGAAACACATTCAGGATAACACAAATCTAGCAGCTTCCACATTAAGGAATCAAAGGAATTAGAATATGTTATTCCAGAGGTCAAAGGAGCTAGGGATTAAAACCAAGAATCACCTACCTAGCAAAACTGAGTATAATGTGTCAAGGGAAAATATGGATATTCAATGAAATAGAGGACTTTCAAGCATTCTTGATGAAAAAAAATAACAGAACTGAAAAGAAAATTTGACTTTCAAATATAAGTAGCAAGCAAAGCATGAAAAGGTAAACATGAAAAAGAAACCATAAGGAACTTATTAAAGTTGAACTGTTTATATTTCTATATGGAAAAACAATAATTGTAACTCATGAGACTTTTCTCAGTATGAGGATAGTTGAAAGGAATATATTTGTATATATATTTATATGTATATAAAGTAGGGTGTATGTTTATATAAATATATGTGTGAGCATGCATATATGCAGGTACATGTATTCATAGTATACATAGAGAAAGGGCACAGAATCAGTTGAATAGAAAGGGATGATATCTAAAAAATAAAATTTAAGATTTGAGAGAGGAATATATTAGGAGAAGGAAAAAAGGAGACATAGAATAGGGTAAATTATCTTCTATAAAAGAGGCAAGAGAAAACTCTTACAATGGAGAAGAATAGGAAGGTTAAAGAAATGGGTCAACCTTATTCTCATTGAATTTGGCTTAAGGAAATAACATGAACACTCAATTGTATATCTTACCCTAGAGGAAAGCATGGGGAGAGGAGGAGATAAGAAGAGAGATGATAGAAGGGAGGGCAAATTGGGGGAGAGAGTAGTTAGAAGCAAACAGTTTTTAAAAAGGACAGGGCCAAAGGAGAAAATAGAATAAGTGTGCGGGGGCAGGGTGGGCGTGGAGAGGATGAAGGGAAATATAATTAGTCTTTCACAATATAACTACTATGGCAATGTTTTAAGTAACTACACATGTACAACCTATATGGAATTGCTTGTCTTCCCAGTGAGAATGGGTGAGAAGGGAAGAAGGTAAAGAATCCGGAAATTAAAGTTTTACAAACAAATGTTAAAAAAAATGTTTTTAATGTAACTAGGAAAGAAGCTATACAGTTACTGGAGTATAGAAATTCATTTTGCCCTACTAGAAAGTTAGGCAGGAGAGGTGAGTGGATGTAAAAGAGAACAGATTGGTGAAGGGGTAATCAGTAGGTTTGCTATCTTAGAGTGGGGGTTAGGAGAGAGACAGGGAGAAAATTTGTAATTCAAAATCTTGTATAAATGTATATTGAAAACTAAAAATAAATAAATAAAATAAAAAATCCAAACAAAAGAAAACTCTTGCTCTCAAGGAGCTTAGAATCTAATGATGGAGACAACATTCAAAAGACTATGCACAAACAAGATACATACAGGAAAAAGTGGAAGTTATCAACTAATGGACACCTTTAGCTCCAATAAATGGTAGGAAGATTGGGAAAGTCAACTTGCAAAAGTAGGGATTTTGGCTAGGACTTGAAGAATCCATGAGGTAGAGATGGAGAGTGAAAAAATTCCAGGCATGGGAGGACATCCAGTAAAAGTGCATGGAGTTGCAGGATAGAGTATCTCTTGTGAGGCACATTGAAGAAGCTAGTGTCCCTGGATTGTTGTGAATTTGGAGAATTTAAGATTTATAAAATTTGAAAGAACTTATTTGGTTACAATAAAAGTTTAATTGTTCTGTTAATTCATTAAGGTCCAGGGTTAATTATGTGTGCTTCACCAATATTTTCACATTACTGGTCCTTTTGTCTCTTATTATCTTGGGGCCAGTATATTTCTTAATATGTGACTTAACTATATTGATAAATGAATGTGTGTACAGATAATATGTAAATGTTTGAGGAGGAAGTTTAACATATCTTTCTTTTCTTGCTATATTTCAATAAGGATACTTAACATGAATTGATTTACCCAAATTTAATTCTGAATAAATTAATTTGTTCTTTTTGAAATAGCCTAATTATCCCATATCACAGGTATATATTTTGAAGCTGTTTACAATTTTTTTTAGAATATTAGGTTTTTTAAAGTCCACATTATGCATAGTATGGGGCAAATATAAATTTATTAATTGTTAGTATTACTCAGCTGGGTTGGCATAGCCCTCAAGGGCCAGTTCCTGGATTTCTCAGCATTGCAGGCAGCAGAGTTGGGGAAGCTGCTGGCTGGGGGTGTCCTCTATCCCCCACCTTCCTTCCTCTACCTACCAGCCTTCTGTCCCAGTCCCCTGCCTAATCCCCCCTTTGCTGCAGGTGCGCCAGGACCTGCCATCCCCTTCAGATTTCTACTCCACTCCTTTGCAGCCAGGTGGCCAAAATGGCTTCCTGCCCCCAGCTTCCCCCACCCAGCAGATGCTGCTACCAGTAGTGGAGTCCCAGCTACCTGTGGTGAACTTTAGCTCCTTGCCTCCAGCCCCACCTCCTGCCCTACATTCTCTTTCTCTGCTGCCTGTGGGCCCTGTTGTACAGCCCCCCAGTCTGACTGTTCGACCCCCACCTGCTCCGGCAGTCTGGGTGCTACCCTCACCCACCCAGCCTTGCCCTTCCAGCTTGGGGAGAGCAGAGCTACACCCAATGGAACTAAAGCCATTCCAGGATTACTGCAAACTGAGCAAGCTCTGGGGACCTGGGGTTCAAACCCCCCCCCCCAGCTGGAAGAGCCTTCTCTGGTCTCAGCTCCCAACTCAAGGCCCCACACACTGGCTATAGTGATGTTGGTGTGTTCCGCACCCAGCGCTTCTAACTCTACCAGCAGTTTGGAAACTGGCCTACCCTCAATGATCCCCAAGTCTGTTTCTCACCCTCCCAGTTTGACTCCATGTGTACCTGCCCTCAGGAGGCCTCCCCACCAGATGCCCTGTGCTGGATGCCAAAGCCCTGGGAGCAGGCAGGGCCACCCTCTCATGAGGGTCCACCCCTGCAGGCAGAGGAGTCAGGGCCCCGTGGGGACAAAGATCCTGGGCTGCAACCACCCCACTGAGGGAGCTGCCCTCCCCAACTCCCATCCCCCTGGGGCCTGTACATAGATATAAATATATGATGGGGAAGGGGGGGGTGGGGAGGGGTTGTGGGGCTGCGGCCTCCCTCCCCTTCCCCCCTCTTCCCCTGGGCCCCTGTCCCTGGGGCCATTTGTTTAAAAAAGAATAAAAGTATTTTTTTTTTAAAAAGTCATTCAAGAAGTCTATGTAATGTACAGATTTTTAATCCTATAACTTGTTTTATTTTACTACATACAGCTACATAATTTATATTCTAATATTTTCCTTGCTAATTTAAGCTAATATTTTAAAGACATATTAGTACAAGGCATTTCCTGAGATTAATAAACAGAAGAAGCTAATGGCCTTCAGTTGTTCTAAGGCCATCAACTCTTCCTCTAGAGTTGGTAATGTTATGGAAAATCCCAGCATTCCTATTAATGCTTGCTTTAATATTTGACTATTGATAATTCTTGGAGAGAGAGAGATGTCAATATTATGTAAATGAAAGCATTAAAATATTCCACTCAGCCATAAAATTCTGACTAGATCTAGAATCTAAAGGCACCCAAGCATTTGAATCTGAAGTTGACTTGGTGACTCCACAGTTGCTTCAGAACATGCATTCAAGTTTTAACAGACTTCCGTAGAAAAAATATGATTATGTAAATCTCCATCACGATTTTCCTAGCTAGACCATGTGTCCCAGAATTTTAAACTTTTTGTCAGAAGTGCCTTCTGAATTTTTCAAACTCCCATAATCCTGAGAGGAATACTCAAAGAAATGTTACTGTATGATAAGAAATAACATATGAGAAATTTCAAAAAACTGCAAAAACTTGCATGAAATGATGCAAAGGGAAATAAGTAGAATGAGATTAATGTGTATAACGACTACAATAATTAAAATTAAAATAAATAAAATGAAGTCATGATTTGTAGAATTATAAAGACCAATTTTTATTCAAGTAAAATTAAGGAAAATTCACTTTCTCACTTTTGCTGGAAAGAAGTGGTGCACTATGGAGGCAGGATGTTATATACCTCATCAGACATTGCTTTGTTTGGTTGTGTTCTTCTTATAAGTGAATATCATTGGTAAGGGTTGGAATGAAGGATCCTTTATCTGAAAACAATTTTGACATAAAAGCAAAGGCATAAATAAGACTTTTTGTTTGAATTTTTAAAAAATTCCCCCAGTATGGCTCCACACCAAAGTGAATATCCTATCAAATAGTGTTCATGGATTTTTTTATAAGGAGTGGTAGGGAGTCCTGGGGGGCAGTGAGTTGGTGACGAGTCACTAAGGGTCTCACAAATGCAATTTCATGAGATGATGACTATAGTCGTCAAGCAATATTTCTGCAAATGACTCACATAATAAAATCATAACTGAAGCAACACTAGATTATTCAAATCAGTGCATTTTATGGTAATGTATTGTAAAGTGAAATTTCAGAACTGTGTGAGATATGAGTGGATGTGATGGCATGTAAGGAAGCCTCCAAATTCATAGAAATGGATCGTCCTAGCTTTCACAGTGTTAACACTCATCTATTTTCTATAGACACAAAAAATGAGCAAAACCAGTCCATTTTTCCCCATTCAGTGCCTCAGAAAAATATGTCATACATTTTGGTTGTTCCTATTCAATAGTCTTAAAATGTAGTTTTATCCTTATACTGTATTCATGTGGTTATTTACATGGTGCACTGATCCAAGAATCGTTTGGCCTTCATTCTGTATTAACAAAGTCATGTTCTTAATGACAGCTGACTTTGCAGAAGACTTAGAGAGATGATATGGATGGATTGTACCCCTGGTTTATTGTCAAGTTTAACAGAGCTATGAAGGCCACATATCTGTCTAACCAATAGCTATGAGGTACCTTTCAATGTGTTTAGTCACCATGAAAGTCAAATACCTACATTTCAACATAGTCCAGAAGAGCTAGGATCAAATATATAATAATTTATTTTTATAGAAATTATGCATCCATAAATTTACATTATGGCAACTGAATATTTTTATTTAAATAAGCAAATATGTGTATATATGCATATACAGAAAAATACACATATAGAGTTTAGCTGTATAGTTTAGATTATATGTATATGCATACATATATGTGCATATATGCTAAGCTTCAAAGGGAGACTTTTTTTCAATGGACCAGGTTCATATTTATATTAGAAGCAGTGTATTAGGTAATTTCCTCATCTGGAATTTCTCTGTATCAAAGAAATCACACATCTAGCCCCATCATCTAACTTAATACTTAAATAATTTTCATAGACTTATCACATCTTAAACCAGTAAGAAACTTTAGAGTCCCATCAAATCCTACCCTTAACTGGACAAGATTTTCCTCTACAAAGTTTTTAGAGTGGCAAGATGGAATAGTGAATGGATGAGGCACTGGGTTGGAGTTAGGAATACCTGGGTTCAAATCACTCATCAGATAATTGTGGTCAATGTGATTCTAGACAGCTTAATTTCGTTGTGGTTTGGTATTTAAAGTGATTGAATAAGGAAGTTGAATTTGTGTAATGGGAATGGGATTTTGAAGATCTTCCCTGCCCCTTAATTGACCTAGGCAGGAGTTTGAAGCCATTCCCTGCTTTGAAAGTAAACTCTGCCCCCTAATAGACTGAATGTAATCTCATGGAGCCTGTGAAAGGAGAAGTTTTGCTGAAGGAAAGCAGAGCTCACAGGAAGGTGGTTCAGAGTTAGTCAGACAGTGGTGAACAGAGGAGTTCATACAAGGAGATAGAGAGTTTTATGAAAAAAATATTGATCTTGTATTGCTTTGTGGGAAGGCTAAAGGATGGCATAGTTCTCAGTGTCATTATGGATTTGGAATTTCTTTGGTACTATGATGGAATTGGCTTACTGGTTTGGTGATTAGATTTTATGATGTTTAAAATCCTTCAGTTCTATCCTATATCTGAAGAATCTGGTATATTTTGCAAGTAGGCATCATGTAATACTTATAGTCACAGTCTTTATCATGATCATGGGCACTGTAAATATTGCATTGATGCTACAACTTGATATTTTCTATGGTCCTTTCCACCTCTAAACTTGTGATCCTACATGCTTTGATGGCATGTAAGGAAGCCTCCTTGATATTGAATTTTTAATGAAGTTTCATATAGAAATCATCTTCAATAATAGGAAACATTCAAAAGAGTAATGCTGGCTGCTTGGTAAGTGTGGACAACAGTCACTTAGATTGCAGGACAGAATAAGAAACAAGGACCATCATGCATAAAAGTAGAAAGTGGAGCCAATCACATCTTCTACAACCTTGTCAGCTCCATTGAAAATTCATGCCTCCTTTCCTCTTATTCTCCACTGGGGACTTAGTTCAATTCCAAGATCATGATTCCTACATTACCAATTTAGTATCTACACATCAACTTTATATGATTGCCATGGTTGACCTCCAAGAATCACACAGGTGCCTCAGATAAGAGAAATTCCTGTCTATATGTAAATAATGCTTTCTATATATTATTTAACAAGTGGTCACCCAGCTTCTGCTTGAAGATTTCATATCTCTTAAGGCAACCAGTTTCATTTTGGAATGACTCTAATGTCTAGAGAATTTCCCTCTTAATTAAGCTGGTTTATCTCTATGCAACTTTCACTCATTTCTGAAGTCTGCTCTATAGAACTCTTACTAATTGTATTTGTTTTGTATGGCAGTCATTCAAAACTTAGGGGCATGTATCAAGACCCCCTTATAAATCTTATGTTTTATGGGTTGAATACCCTTGTTTCATTCAACTGATTGTCATGTGACATTGTCTCTAGTTCTCTCACTGGGCAATTAATTAGAACAATGGATAGATTGGTGATCCTGCAGGTAGGAAGACAAATCTTCCCAAGATCAAATCTGGCCTCAGATACTTACTAGTATGTGACTCTGGCCAAGTCACCTAACCTGTTTGCTGCAATTTCTTTATCTATAAAATAAGCTGCAGGAAAGAATGGCAAACCACTCAAGTATGTTTGCCAAGAAAACTCCAAATGGGGTCACAAAGAGTCAGACATGATTAAAAAAAAAAACAACTAAATGACCACAAATAGTATGCTCTCTCTTCTGGTTGCCTTCCTCCAAACATAATCTAGTTTGTCAGTCTTTCTTAAGATGGAAAACGAACAACTTATCTCAGTGTTCTAAATTCTGTATGAACATGGCAGAATACAGGCTCCTTGGATAGGTATGTACCTATATTTAAACATCAGACATGCTCTATATCACCTACTTAATGCTTAGGCCATCCCCACCCCCACCCCACCCTCTCCAATAAATATAGCTTAGCTTTGAGCAGATCCTGGCCTCAGACAAGCATTGACAGTCTCCCTTCAATAAGTCTATGATCTAGTTGTAAATTGAGGGTATGGATTTAAAAAAAGTACATTGATAGAAAACACAGTTCAAAATTATGTTTCTTTAGTGACAAATCTTATATACAATAATCTCCTATAGAATATCCTGGGTTAGGGTAATAAGTTTCAGGGAACTAAGATTTGAGCAAAGCATAGTAGGAAGTATTGGATTTAGTATATGGTAAAGAAAGCAGCTTTCTAGGAAGGGAGAATATTGTTAATCAAGGTATTTACAAAATAAAGAGTAGACCACTTTGCTTCCCATGCAGGGAGTAGTGTCTCCTCTGCTTGTGAAGAGGAGCCCAAAAAGGGTTAGGGCTGCCTGAAACCCCAAAATACCAACATGCTGGGTCCTGCTGAAAGAATTCCACTCAAGTCTTCTCAGCCAAGGAAAAAGTAAAGTTTTATTGAAAGTTCAAGTTCTCCACGTGGGGTGCTAGGCCATTTAAAGGTGCTCTCAGAGAGCAATTCTATACTAAGCTATCTCATGGCACTGTCACTGAGCAAGTCTATACTAGGCTATCCCATGGCACTCTCACTGAGCAAAGTCTATACTAAGCTTTTCCATGGCGCTCTCACACCACATGGAGGGAAGATGGGGTTCTATATACAATACAGTTGTGGGAGGAATCTAGGGGTGGTCCAGAGGAGGAGATTGGGGAGGGTCTTCAGGAGGAATGAGATGAGGTCAGACTCCAGTAATGAGTGGTTCAGGGTGGGAAGTTGCTGGAGGCTACCTGGAGACCATAGACAATGGTGGGCCAGGCCAATTCAAGGGTGGGAAACTATTGGAACAAAGCAAGCTAAAGACTTGGGCAGAGCCATCTCAAGGCCCATGACCTCAGGCAAATGTCTTTCCTGGGAAGGTTTACTTTCCCAGAGCCTGTACCTCAAAGAATCAAGGAGAGCTCAAAAAGGGGGAAGGGGTCTCAGAGCCTACACCTCATCACTTGCATGCTTAGAATTTGGTCCTTCCATCTGTACAATTTGAACTCTTAACCTCTTTAAAGACAACTCAGTCAGTGCCTCCTGCATGAAGCTTTGCCAGGTCCCCACTTATTGGTGCTCCCTTCTTTGTCAAATTAACTTCCATTGATTAATTAATTATTTTTAAATTGATTTGTTTTTTTACTTTTAATTTATAAGACTCAGTTCCAGAATCCCTTGAGTTTAAAATTTTCTCCCTGCCCTCTTCTCCCTGCCCCACATGGCAGCACGCAATCAAGTATAGTATCTACAAATACTTTCAAATTGGACATTAATCTGGTTGTATAGAAGTGTTGTAATAAGTGGAGTGAACAGTGAGAAAAAAAGAAACAAAACCAAACATGGAAAAGAACTATAGCATGTAGATTGCTTCAGTCTCCATTTAACTCTGTTCTTTCCAGATCTTTCTCTGAATGTGGATATCTCCTTCCATCCTGAAATTTCTAGAGTTGTCTTATAACTGTGTTTCTGAAAAGAGTCCAGTTTATCAAGGATAAACTTGCAATGTGTCTGTGAATGTGTACAATGTTTTCCTGGTTCTGCTCTTTTCACTTAGCTTGATTAATTAATTAATCTTCTGTACATGTTATTTTATATATTAATTTTATGCCTATTTCATGAGGTGAGGATTTGTTTAGTTGAAATCTTTATATCCCTGAGGTCTTGTGCTTAGTAAGTGCACAATAAATATTTGCCCTAAGGAATTTAATCCACTCAGTATAGAATAAGTAGAGGGTGGAATAAGATGGGTACAAATTACAGGGAGAGGAGTTTAGACTCCAACAGAAAATAAGCTCCTTGGACAACATTTTAGTTATTGTTTTGTATATTTTAAAACCACACACAATGAATAAATGTTCATTGAATTGATATGAATTTGTTCTATGAGGAATGAGGAACAACTGAAGAAGGAAATGGCATGTGCAAAACAGTGTTTTAAGACAATCATTTTGTCTATAAAGTTAATGTGGGCAAGCTAGACCAAGAAAATCAATTGGGAGACTATCCTAATGGTTCTGGCGTGAAGTGACAAGAGGTTGTGGTAGTGTGAATGGATACTTAATGACATATGTAAGAAGCATCACGAAAAACACACAAATACAACTTTAGTGCTTCAACAGGTGTTAGAGGATAGTATTTGGAGTAAGATAGGAACCACAAATGTTTCTAATATTTAAATTATAGGAGACTAGGAGCAGGATAGTATAAATAACATAAATATATTCATCTTTGTCCTCATGTCCTTTGAATATGCATATTTGAGAAAGTATCCAGGGAATCTAAAGTTAGATCCATACCTAGAAAGAAGAAATTTAATTATCAGTGAATCCACAACTCACCTCAGGTGATTCGCATTTTTTTTCTACTTTCTGCTCTTCCAGCTCTGACTTTGTACCCTGGTACAATAAACAAGACTTTACTTTGCTGCTTAACACCAAAAACTTTGATCTTCCTAATTCACCAGATCCTAGTACACTAGATCCTCATCTTTTCCCAAAACATTGTAGCCCTTAAGTAGCCTGCCCAACACTCTAGTTCCTCTAGTCTAGAATAAGAACACTATTTTGTTCTCACCAATCTTCCCAAGAACTGGACTCTTCCCCTCATTCCAAGACCTTTCCTGCCAGACCTCCCTGATACCAATCTGCTCTCTAGCAATTAATTGCCCAACACTATACTGTCCTGAAATTGTGTTTGCTGCTGGCTAGGGTAGGAGCCACTGATAAACCTCTACAAAACATTGTTCTTGCTGAACTCCCATGATCATTTATCTACCTGGTTATATTTATTTCTATGCTCATTAGAATATATGCAAATACTGATATATTATTTCATCCTATGTTCAGAGTTTAATCCTTCTTTGATGTGATTGGAGCATTCCCTTTACCTGTGAGTCCTAGAAGATCAGTGTCTAAATCAATAGTCTCAGCCATACCTTTTCTGACTCATCTTCCTGCCTGCTATTTTACCTTCCTTCTTTACATCTGTTCACAATTTGATAAAGATGTGAAGACAGTTTGGAGAAGTAAATATTTAATTAAGCTCTTCCAGACTTCTTGAACATTATGTTCAGTTCAGAGAATTCTATTTTAAATTTGTTGAATTTTAGTAGGATTTTAAGAGAGAGAATTTTAAAAGTAGGTTGTCTAGATGAAGGTATTTAACAAGTAGTTCTAGATGCTTGGTAGAAATGTGAGAGGGCACAGTTAAAGCTACATTAGCAGGAGAGGTTTCATTAAGTGGTGTAACACAAAGACTGCTGAACTTGCAGCTTGTTACAATAGAGAGAGTTCTTCATTTGAAGTCAGAGGACCTTTAATCAAAGTTTTCTCACTTACCTGTGTGACCTTGTGCAAGTAATTTAACATGTCTGGGTCTCAGTCCCTTTGTTTGTCAAATGAGGGGATTGTATAGCATGATTTCCAAGATTCCTTCCAGTTTTTAATTCTATGATCTATGACCTACAGTAGAAGCCTAACTCTTATGCTATATGATGATGAGCAAGTCACCAAATCTCTTCAAACTTCAAGTTCCTTTTCTGGAACACATTAAGAAAATGGTTTGTAAACCTTAAAGCACCATATAAATGAGATATTATCAAGGATATGGATATGTATATGTACATAATACTGGCGAGTGAGCTGTGTCTAGGTGGTAGCTGAAGCCACAGCGTTGGCTAAAATCTTTGGGGAATTTTAAGATCTTCAAGAATCTCTGACAATCAATTAATAATCATTGTGTCTACTGTCTTCCAGGTACTATGATAGGTTTGGAGGATATATATATGTGTGTGTATGTATAATGCTCCCAAAATTCAGGGTAGTTTTGAGATATGAAAGCTTGATTTTAAGGCAGATAGTGGTAGGCCTGAAATTAGGAAGAGCTGAGTTCAAATTTTGCCATAGACACTTACTAGCTATGTGACTTTGGGAAAGTCACTTAACTTCTGTTTTAGTTTCATCACCTGTAAAATGAGGATAATAAGATCACCTACCTTCCAGGGATGTTGTGAGGATCAAATGAGGTAGTAATATGATATTAATATATTCTGCATACTAGCACATATCATAATGCACAATTATATAATTTATACTATCATATATCACTTATAACATTGTAATAAAATATTTACTATATTGATGAAGTACTTAGAATAGTGCTAGGCACATAGTAGGTTATATATAAATGCTGTCTATTATTAATATTAATACTCTACCAAGGCTTTTAGGAACTCTTAATTCAATTTTAAGCTTTAATACCTTAAAACTCCCCTAAGACCTTTGGGAGACCCTGTATAACGAATGAAATAATCCCAGAATGTGCATATCCATTCTCAGCAAACACGTTATGAAATTTCTCTTCCATCGTACCACTGTCAAACTTATACTGAATTTCTTCAAAGTTTACCATGGTGATTTATAGACAGCAGATGTCTAATTCAGTGTCATGCTTATATTTGAAACTGCCTCATTTTCATAGGATGTTCAGTCTAGACAGTGGCAAAAACTTGAGGAGCCTAGAGTCACATTCCTAGCAAAATAGGATATTAAAGCAGTATTTAGTGTGTCATCTATGATTGGTCTTATACATCAGAAACTAACAAAATGGTTAATGTAAATAAGCAATGTTATTACTCTTGTTATTTGCAAATCAATCACACCTGTAACATTAATAAGGAGAACAGCTTATATTTATGTAGTGCGTTAGAGTTATAAGCCAGTTTCATCTGTACTATCTTATTTGATTCTTACAAAAACTCTGGGAAGTAGATAGTACTTTTATACCTATACCCATTTTTTTGACATGGAAATTGGGGCTTAAAGATATTAAATGACTCACCCAAGGGCGCAATATTAATGAATGTGTAGCTGAAACCCATTCTCAAAACCCAATTTTCCCCTGCTTTGTTTTTTGGTTATTATTTCCCACTTTTGTTATCATGTCCCAAGTCCTTTTAATGTCAAAGGAAAAAAAGATAACCAAAATAATAATTTTTCATCAAAAGAAAACAATTAAAATGATAATTATCAGGAAAGAACCAGATTTCCAGTATATTGATCTACTGACTATAGATTGTGCTCGTGCACAATCAGCCTGTAAGTTAGATACTTCTTGTCTTTTGATTTGTGTGCTCAACTATTGTGGCAATTGAATTGTGAAAATGAAAATTATAATAAATATAAATATAATAAACACAAATATAAATTAAAAACTGAAAATAATTTACCACAATTTCCTTTTATCCAGGGTGGGTCAGAAATGGATATAATAATTTAAAAGCTTCCACTGTGTCAGGTACACCACATTAGATTTCTTTTGTAGGAATTAAATGCAAATACTAAACTCCATAAAAATTTATCCAAAAGTCCTGGAAGTGGATTATTGGTTCCACTGAGCTGATGAAGTTTCAATTTAAAAAACAGAATGAAACCATAGTAATTAGTTTAAAACAGATATATTAATTTTTACCTCCAGTTCATATAGAAACATCAGAACAATTTGAAAACCTTGTGACACCTGCAATCTAAGGACTCAGGCAAATTGTATCTTGATAGAGTGCCACAAAAATTAGTTGATAAGGACATTCATGAAGACTATAAAAAAGAGACTATACAACTGTCAGAGGTTAGTACTACACATAGATGTGCAAATCAAATCACACCCCCAAAACATAAAGAATATCTACACCTTTAAATGACTTGAAATCTATCACCTAAAAATATTCCTTGTTTAACACAAACATTTTCCTTTGTAGTTTAAATAAATGGAATAAAAATGACTTTCTGGGTAATGTATGCAAATAGAATGAGGGAATTGCTTTTATGTTTTATTACATAAATTTTATTATAAATTCCATTGACAAGTACAGGTAATCAAATATAAACAAAAACATGAGAAAATAAGATAAAGTTAACAGAAAACTGAAGGAAAAGACTGCTTATTTGTGTCAATCTAAATTTCATCTATCTATATTTCTATCTGTATACATCTCTATCTATCCATCTATCTGTATCTGTACATCTGTATCTTGATTGTGTGTGTATGTGTGTGTGTGTAATTCGTGTTACACCCTCATACTATGTATTTAACAGGGTGTTGTTTGTGTTACTTTCTAATTATACAGCTAAGTCAATATGCATATTATCCTTTTGGTTCCTCTTTCTTCCTCCTGAATGACTTCTTATGCATTTCTATATTTGAACTCTCAATATTTGTCATTTCTGATGGAACAATAGTGTTTCATTAACTTCCTGTACTATAGCTTGTTCAGCCAACTCACAATAATTGTATACCAAAATTATTCTGGGTTTGTTTGTTTGTTTTGTGGTTACAGATAGAAATGCTATGAATGTGACTGTACTGTACATAGAGGTCTATCTCTTATCTGTATCCTTGAAATGTAGTCTCAGTAGTGGAAGCTTCAGTTGAAAAGATATGAATATTTTTGGACCTTCTTATCATATAAGTTCATATTATTTCTTTACAAGGTTGAATTACTTCACAGTTTCACAAGCAGCATAACAGTGAATGTATTTTACTATAATCTTGATAGTTTTGAATATTATCTTGTTATTGATTATGTCAGTTTAATGGTTTTAAAGTAGAATTCCACAGCTGGTTCAGTATTGCATTTCTAGGATCATTAAATATTTAGAATGTTTTTCTATGATTATTGACTTTTGATGATACTTTTAATAATTCATTTCATTTATCCTTTTTTATCATTTCATCTCTTATTTCATTTCTTCTAGATATTTCTTTAATCATTTTGTACAAGTTATTTTTATCCTCTGATGCTATGCTTATAATTTTGAGTTACTGTTTAGTCTTGTATTTACATCTTGAATCTTTCTTTCCCTCAAATATTTCTTCATTGTATTTGATATCTTCTTCTGACTACTCATACTTTTTAGTCTTAGTTTTTAAATTGGAATTTTACATTCAGATAAGTATCTTCTAATACTCTTCAGTGAGTTACGTAGGCTAGTTTGGTTCTGCCTCTAGTCTAGCCAACATAATTTGCTAATTTGAATGGAGTGGCTGCCCTTAAATCTCTTGCTCTGCTTCAATCCCTGGTTTCTATTTACACTCCTTGATTGTTTTCCTCCTACTGCTTCCAGTATCTTCAATTAAGATTTGCTTCTGTTTCTTGCTGTGAGAGTGATAGGTCACATCAAGATTTTGGAGATGTTTCTGGTCTCAAGCCTTTTGCCCACTCTTCCTGATGCTGGCACCTAGGTCATGAATTGTCTTTGTCTTCTACTGTAGTTGTCATTGTTCTAAGTACACGTATGGGCCTTTTCTTCCTGCATTGTCATCTCTTGGGCCTGGGTCTATCTCATGCTTTTCTTCTGGCAGGCCAGGGATGAGATCTGAATTAAGTTGTCTGATCATTAATGGATTCGCTCTCTTGTGAAGCCATTATTAAGAACACTGATTGGCTTTCAGGTACATCTGCAATAATTTTCATTGCCTTTCCTCATTTCTGCTAACTTCCAGCCAAGTTATCTGAATCCAAGTTCATTTCCATATATCATTTTTTTCCTTAACTGTGCTACTTCTATGGTTCCAATGTTCTCAGAATTCCATCCTTCTCTGTTTCTTATTTCTGCATCTTTTAAGAATACCTTTATCATTAGTCCTTCTGGGACCATTTTCAGATTTTCTGATGTTTCTGGGAGAAAGTTGAACTTCTCCTCAACTTTTCCATGTCATCACAATACTTGCAAGCTATCTTCTCATGATACACTAATATTTCTATGTGATTCAAATCAAAATTTCATAATAATTGACATTTCAGGTATATGCAAAATTATTTCCTTATCAATTAAGCTCTATATGTTTATCAAATCAGATAGGTGAGTTGAAAATGATGTTTCTCATGACAACCAGAAATTATATAGTATCTCTAGTCCATCCCTTGATCATTATACTTATGAAAAACTTACTATCCTGAAAAAATGGTTGTTAATTTTTTTCATATTTTGGATAATATACAGATTAGTAAATTATCTCTTTTGGGTCTATCTCCTAGTTTTATCATACTTACTTGTTAATCTTTCAAGGCTTTTTGACATTGAGATGGACTTTGTTTTGCTACGTGTTCTATAAATTCCTTCAATATGCATTTTGGCGTAATAATTTTATTTCACATTGACTCCATATTTTTGTTCAAATTTTGTACCACTTGTTCATGCAGTTTATATTTGGATTCCATTTGTTTTATTCTATTTATATTGATCTTAAGTCTCTTAAACTAAGCATCAAATCTTTCTTGACTCATGAGGACTTGACTTTAGAATTCTGCCTTAGGAATTTACTAGTTGTGTCACCCTGGGGGCTTTACCTCTTTCTTTCTTTTTTTTGTAATTAACTTTTGTTTATTTTTAGGTTATATCATTCATTTCCATGAGATCTGAGTTACAAATTTTCTCCCCATCTTTCCCCTACCTACCACAACAAAACAGTGATGCTATATTTACACCCTCCCCCAATCTGTTCTCTCCTAAATCCTCCCCCTAACCTCTCTGACTTTCCAGTAGGGCAAGATGGATCTCCTTACCCCAGTGCCAGTATATCTTTATTCCCAGTGACATGTAAATAATAATAATAATGATAATAATAATAATAATAATAAATATATATATATATATATATATATATTTTAAACATTTGATTTTAGAATTTTAAATTCTAGATTCTTTCCCAATCTCCCTCATCACCCACCCCCACTGGAAAGACAAGCAATTCAATACAGGCTGTACATGTGTAGTTACATTGAATATCTCCACAATGGACATATTGTGAAAGACTGACTATATTTCCCTCCTTCCTATCCCATGCCCCACTTGTTCTATTCTCCACTTTTTCCCTGTCCCTTTACAGAAGTGTGTGCTTATAACAACACTCCCCCCGCACCTGCCTTACACTCCATCATCCCCTTTCTCATTCCCATCAGCACTACTCTCCTGTAGGGCAAGATACCCAATTTAGAGCATATGTTATTCCTTCCCTAAGCCAAACTCAATGAGAGTAAGGCTGACCCATTCCCTTTTGCCTTCCTGTTCTTCCCTTCCATTGTGACAGTTATCCCTTGCCTCTTCCATATGAGATGATTAACCCAGTTCTGTTTCACCCTGTCTCTTCTTCTATTCCTCTCCCACCTCTAAAATTCACCTTTTAAAATATCATCCCTTCATATGAAATTGTTCCTGTGCCCCTTGTCTATATACACACATATACACATACTCACATTTGTATTCATACAATATATACTCTCATATATATATATACACACACACACATAAATATATACATGTATATGTATATGTATATAAATACATTTGTATTCCCTTCACCTATCCTCATACTGAGAAAAGTTTCATAGGTTACAATTATCATTTTTCCATGTTGGCATGTAAATAGTTCAACTTTGATAAGTTCCTCATGATTTATTTCCCATGTTTACCTTCTCATACTTCTTGTATTTGGATGTCAAATTTTCTAT
>CM053597.1:121941775-121963311 GCA_028646575.1 Pseudocheirus occidentalis | reverse complement strand
ATACATTTGTATTCCCTTCACCTATCCTCATACTGAGAAAAGTTTCATAGGTTACAATTATCATTTTTCCATGTTGGCATGTAAATAGTTCAACTTTGATAAGTTCCTCATGATTTATTTCCCATGTTTACCTTCTCATACTTCTTGTATTTGGATGTCAAATTTTCTATTCAGTTCTGTTTTTTTCATCAAGAATGCTTGAAAGTCCTCCACCTCATTGAATGACCATACTTTCCCCTGAAACATCATACTCAATTTTCCTGAGTAGGCAATTCTTGGTTTTAATCCCAGTTCCATTGATCTCTGGATTATCATATTCCAGGCCCTTTTATCCCTTAATGTAGAAGCTGTTAGATCCTGGGTTATCCCGATTGTGTTTCCACAGTATTCAAATTGTTTCTCCTTGGCAGCTTGTAATATTTTCTCCTTGACCTGGAAACTCTGGAACCTGGCTATAACATTCCTAGGAGTTTTCTTTTTGGAAACTTTTTCAAAGGGTAATTGGTGAATTCTTTCCATTTCTATTATGCCCTCTAGTTCTAAAGTGTCAGGGAAATTTTCTTTGAGAATTTCTTGAAGAATGATTTCAAGTTTCTTTTCCTGGTCATGACTTTCAGGTAGTCCAATAATTTTTAAATTGTCTCTCCTAGATCTATTTTCCAGGTCAGTGGGTTTTTTTTCAATGAGATATTTCACATTGCCTTCTTTTTTTCATTCGTTTGGATATGTTTAATAGTATCTTGATTTATCATAAAGTCATTTGCTTCCATTTTCTCCACTCTAATTCTGAAAGAATTATTCTCTTCAGAAAGCTTTTGAGATTCTTTTTTCCATCTGGCAAATTTGACATTTTAAGGTATTCTTCTCCTCATTGAGGCCAGTGTCAGTGTTATTAATATTCTTTAATTGTGTATTTTGCACAAGAAAACATGATGGAGGAGGAATAAGCCTTTATATAGAACCGACTATATGCTGGTTACTGAGCTTAGCATTTTTATAAACATTATCTCATTTAATCCTCACACACATCCCTATGATGTGATTGTTATCATTATTATCATCCTACAGGTGAGGAAACTGAGGCATATAGAGGTTATATGACTTTCCCAAAGCTACACAGTTAGTAAAGGCTTTTGGCCAGATTTTAATTCAGTTTCTCCTTACTTCTGGTCCATCACTCTATACACTCTAGACTTCTAGATGCTTCTTGATGCCAAGGGTACAAAGACAAAGGGGAAAAGGCTTTTGTCCTCAAGGAACTTAAATATTCTCTTCATTTTTAAAAATGAATAAACTTGAAGAAACAAAAATTTGGAAGTCCTTGATTATCATAGTTGGCAAAACACTGAACTAGCAGTTGAATGAGAGCTTCTTAATTTACTTTTTTTTCTTGACTAGATTGATCTGGAGATTATAAACCTATTACCAGTAAATATTTCTTTGGAAGTTATTTATATATATTGATCACAGGATGTGTCATTGAAGGCTATGTAAAATTTGGGTTTTCTTCTAGCACCATGTATTTTTAGATACGGTTCCAGAAATTCCAACTCCCTAAATTCTTTATCAATTGAGTAAGTTGGTTATGCTATTATTGCTTATGTGTATTTGGGCTTCAAAATGATCCCCTTCTGTCCCCTCTTTATATACTTTTGTAAATTTTATTTAAGTCATTTGAGTTAATTCAGTTTAGATAATTAACAATGATCTAAATATTTTGAGAAAAAGATAATTATCAGTCAGTCCTAGATATCATAGTGATAATGGCCAAGCCCTCCAATAACTCATATGTCAATATTACCAAAATCTATAATTTATGATAGCTAGTTGATTAGACTTTGGGTAGAATTCAACTTCTTTAGAGAATAACTCTGGACAGGACATTCTAAATCTGTTACAAAGTGAAATCAGCACCCTTTAGTTCAAGGTGGTTTCTGATATCAATTACAAAGACTCATGGGAATCAAAGATTTCATAAGGACATCCAGTCTAAGTTCAAACAAAGCTCTATTTGTCTGTCTGAGCATCCATAACTTTTATACTGTGACTTATTTTTTCTTTAATTTAGACTATAATTTCTCTTGCCAGGACCATTCCCTACCTCTATTTAGCACAGTATTAAATTTCATCATCTGTTAGAATTGTTCAATGCATCAATTTCTATGAAAGAAAGTAGATGTATAAGTATGTTAGTGGGATGGACTTGTCAGTCAAAAAAGTTCTCTTCATTATTATTAATATGAAATATTCCCTTCCATTACTCTGGATGCTGTATTCCTTCTATTACTATCTTTTTTGTTTATTTATGTTTTCTTTTTTAGACAATTGGGGTTAAGTGACTTCCCCAGAGTCAGATAGGTAATAAGTGTCAAGTGTCTGGTCTGAGACCAGATTTGAAATCAGAAGCTCCTTACCCCAAAGTCAGTGCTCTATACACTATATCACCTAGCTTGTCCCTTGTTTATTCTATTCCTGAATGCATTTAAGTGTATGAACTTTTGGTCTTATTTTTCACAATTGATAAACATTGAAGGTACAATATTTCTGGTGATATCAAGATGATGGTACAACCACAGAAATAACACTAACTTTAGGAAATATGTGGGGAAAATATGACATCATTATTTCCCACAGCAAACAGAAATTGTATGTTGTTATCACCTATTACAGAACACCAGAAAATATTACACATACTTTATTAATGGTACAGCAACAATAAATATCCTGGACTAAAGGAAAGTGCAACAGTTTAATCACACTCTTTTAAACAATCATGAATTCTTATCCTAAAACTAGAGAGCTATCAAGAAAAAAGTTCATAGAGATATGGAAGTCAGGTCAGAAAGGATGTCTATACATCTTAGAAATTAAAGTACAATGCTCACAACATAGTTCTCATCATTTTATTTCTCAAAAATGGACATAAAATACATTCTCATTTTTATGTATATTCCTAGCAAATCTTTAGTTTCAGGAAGAGTTTTCAGCAGATTTTGAATTTTTGAATAATAGTAATCAAAGAATGTTATAAATTGAGAGGAAAGTATGAAGTAAGGTCAGCCACTGAAACCTGTTAATCAGAGAGATTGCAGTGACTGGGGACAGAAAGGGAGGGTAGTATTGAGTGGTATACAACTCCTTTTCCATTTTTTAAAATGACAGGACCCATGTAATTTTATTTGAGTAGGAAACTTACCATAGGGGAAAACTTTTTGATGATCAATTCAGGCCTGCCATTGTTTGGCAATTTAAAGTTTGAGGAATTTGCTTTGAAAGCAGATACTAAATGACTTGTCCAAATGTTAAACAGAAAGGAAGTATCTTTTGATCAGTGCAGACTCAGAACACGAAACTACATCATAAAAAATAGTTTTAGATCTTAAAAGGTCCTTTGAGCCAGTCCAGACCAAAAACCTTTTTTTGGCATTCAAGGAACAGAGCCCAAAAGGCATTTGGCACCTTGTCCAAGGTCACACATGTAGAAAATGGCAGCCAGAATGTGAAGCCATATCCTTTAACTCCAAATCCAGAGACCTTTAACTCCAAATTCATTGTCCTCTATGCTAATCCTCCACAAGAATCATATACAAAAATTATGTGAACAAACACTAACAGACCCAATGCAATCAACACTAACAGACACAGTGCAGTAAGTGGAACAATAAAACAGACAAAAATCATCACATCTTTAAATTATGATATAACTTTTAATCAAGTAGAATAAACAAAATTATCAGCCTACTGAACTATATAATCAACCTTTATCAATAGAATACTATTTCCACTACATAGCTGACCTTGTATTCTGTATAACAAGACATAGATATGTGATTCTTATAGTGATGGAAATGCTTTATTATCTCCCTCACTCTTAAACAACAACAAAAGAAACCACAAATAAAGCTATCCTCTACTTTATCAATGGTGAAAAATAATTTCTATTTTATGTATATTCTTAGCATTTTCTTTATATTCAGAAGGCATTTTCAGTGATTGCTACACTTACTTAAGGTAGGTTATTCAGTGAATAGAGTATTGGGCCTAGAGACAGGAAGACCTGAGTTCATATCCAAACTCAGATTCTTACTAGTTATATTACCATGGATAATTCACTCAAAACCTCTCTCTGCCTCAATTTCCTCAACTGTAAAATGGGGGTCATAGTATTTATCTCATGGGGTTATTGTAAGAACAAAATAAATAATATTTGTCAAGGTCTTAGCACAATGCTGGACATATCATATGTGTTTAATAAATAAATATTTTCCCTCCCCCTTTTCTTCTCCTCTCTATGTGAACTGGAATATGAAAGGTAGGTAGGATTTTAGCTCCCTGAAATGGTAAAGAAGCACATTCCACCTAGGATATAAAAGGATTTGAGCAATGAGGGAACCATAAGAAATTTATTCCATTAGGTAGAAGAATAAAGAGGGAATCATGTGAGTTGGGGCCAGAAATGAAGATTGAAATTACACTGTGAAGTGACTAATAACCCTGTACTTGGTTCAGTATTCAGCAGGAGAATGAAGGAAGGTTTTTGAGCACAGAAATGACATAATTAGAGTTGATATGATTAAATATCAATTTAAGAATGATATTAAATACTCTGATATTAAGAATGATACTAAATTAAATATTTAATCACAGAATGCTTAAATACTCTGGCATCAATATGAACCATGGACTGGAAGGCAAAGAAATTAAAAACAGGGCAAGTAGTTAAGAGACAATGGCAGTAGTGTAAGGGCATACATGATAGTTGTGGAAATATTAGCAGAAAGAGGGGATAATAGGATCTTGGGGCTGAGAGGTCATACAATTCAAGACTCTCATTTTTAGAGATGAGGAAACTGAGAACCATAGACTTTAAGAGATTTCTGACAGATCACATGGGTAGTAAATAAGAGATGAGATGATATGTGTGTCCTTCTGGGTAAAATTCAGGTCTGTTTCCATTTATTTCATTGAGATACATGAGAGAAATTTTCGAGGTAGAAAATAATTAAATTTGGAGACCAAGTGGATAGAGGAAGGAAGGAAGAGAAATATTTCAAGCTTAGATGATTGGGAGGATGGTAGTGCCATTAAAATAATTTGAAGAAGGGCTTCACTTTGGGAAAAATAAAAAAATAGTTTTGAACATATAGAATTCAAGGCAACAAGAAGATATCCAGATGGAGGTAGTGAGAGGAATCTGGGAATACAGGTGTGAAGTTCAAGAGACAGGCCTGATTTGGAAGTAATCCAAATGGAGATGATACTCAGTTCATTTGAAAGGAATGATTTATACAGGAAGGAGTGTAGAGAGAGAAGATAAAAGGAGAATCAATGATCACAGTCATAAGTGCTAGCAATACAAAAGCAAAAAAAACAAAACAAAAAACATTTCCTGCTCTTCAAGTGTCTTACAATCTAATGGAAGAGAAAACATGCAAACAATTCTATACAAACAAGATATATACAACATAAACAGAAAATAATCAATAGAAGGAAGGCAATAGAATGAAGAGAGATTCGGAAAGGCCTCTTGTACAAAGCTGACTTTTACTTGAAAGTTGTAGGAAGGCAGGGAAACCAGGAGATAGAGATGAAGAGGGAGAGAGTATCAGATGTGCAGGACAGGTGGTGAAAATGTTGTTTTGGAAGGTGGAATGTCTTGTATAAGGAAGAGCAAGGAGGTAAAGGTTATTAGATCACAGATTTAATGGGTGGTTAAGTGTGCGTGTGATATGAAGTATAAGAACATTGGAAGGGTTGTGGAGTTAGACCATGATCTTGGAAAAGCAGAAAATTTTATATTTGGTTCTGAGGGTAATAGAGAACTAATGGAGTTTATTAAGTTGGGCAAGTGGGAAGAAACCTGGTCAGACTTGTGCTTTAGGAAGCTCTTCTGGGCAATAAGGAGAAAATGGAATAGAATGGAAAGAAACTTATGCCACGGAGACTAACAAGCAGACTATTTCAATCATTCAGGAATGAGGTAAAGAGGGTGTGCACCAGGGTAATGGCAATATTGAAGGAGAGAAGAGAGCATATTTGAGAGGTGTTACAAAAGTAAAAATGACTAGGCCTTGGCAACAAATTGAATATGAAAAGGTAAGAGAGAGAGAAGACAAAGATGAAACCTAGGTTATAATCCTTGGTAACTGGCTGGATGGTGGCACACTGAAAAGAATAGGAAAATTAAGAATATGGGAAAATTTGAAGTAATGGGAAACTATGTTCACTTTTGGTTATGTTTGATTTAATGTGTCTATGAGTCATCTAGTTGAAGATATCACATAAGTAGATAGATATGATGATTAGAAGTCAGTAGAGAAGATAGAGCTGGATAAGTAAATCTGAGAGTCATCATAATAGAAGTAATAATTCAATTATTGGAAACTGATATGATCACCAAATAAAATAGTACAGATAGAAAGGTAAGGAGAGGTGAGGGAGACAGTAGGGTCATTCAAACCTAAAGAGAAGAGAGTATAAAGAAAAAGAAGTTGATCAACAATATCAAAGGCTGTATAGAGATCAAGAAGAATGAGCATTGAGAAAAAGGATTTGGCAATCAAAAAATCATTAGCAACTTTGGAAAGAAAAAAAATTTTATTGAATGATAAGGTCAAAAGCTAGATTTTAAAGAGCAAAGAAGAGAATTAGAGGAAAGTTAGTTCAGATGTTATAACAAGAAAACCTAGAGATGACATGTGATCTAAGCAAAACAGGATTGTTATAGAGAGCTTTCTTAAGGAGTATAACCTCAAATGAGAGGGGAGATATAGGATAATTGCTGGTGAGGAAAGATGGATCAAATAATGTTTTTGAGAGTATGGAAGACATAGATATGATGTTTGTAGGCAGTAGGGAAGGAGTCAATATGTAGAAAGATTAAAGATAAATGACAGTGTGGTTATGATATAGGGGAAATTTGCTACATGCTGCCATTGCACATGTAGAGTCATTTGCATTGACAAGAAGGGCTGTCTCATTTTGTGAGACAGGGGTGAAGGAGAAGGTGCAATAAAGTATCTGGGAGATGTCACTTGAAGAGGAGGGGAGAAGAGGAAGAAGAAGAAGCTGTCAGAAAATGACCTCACATTTTTAAGTGAAATATAAGGCAAAAATCTCAGTTCAGAAAATGGTGGAAAGAGAGCTGTGTGAGATTACAGTAGGGATAAAATGTCTGGGAAAAAATTGCTGTAGTGAGTAGAGAATATAATGTAATTGAGATGTAGCAATAAATGAAGATGATCATGGAGAAGCAGTAAGGGCCCAAGTGAGGTTAGATAATAGGAATCTGAAAAAGACAAAGTAAATGACATGATAAAAATGATGTTATTAGAATTATATTTCAAAACTCTTTAAGTAGATTTTGAAAAGCAGTCACTGAATATTCATTTTTCTCTCCTTAAAAAAAGTAAATAAAACTGGGATACACATATAGATAGATGGGAAGAAACAGAGTGACAGACATACACAGAGAAACAGAGACAGTGATAGAAAGAGAAGTATATACAATGCATGCATGTTTAGAATATTTAAAAATAAGAAGTTGCAATTCTGTGAATCATCTATTTAAGAAAGAAACAGTAAGTTTTATCATAGTAATTGGAACCTGAAAGAACTTTAAAAATCACCCATTTACATAAGGATACTGAGATTTGGAAATGTAAATTGGAATGTTTCAAGATCATATAGATATAACAGAGCCAGGATTAGGACCCATGTCCTTTGACTAAAACTTTAGCTATACTTTAATCTCTCTCTCTGTTTCTGTCTGTCTGTCTGTCTCTCTCTCTAAATATATATATATATATGTATATACATACATATATATACACACACACGCATATATAAACATATCCATATGTAAGTGTGTATATTATGTTGTATGCATGTTTATATAGTATATATACACATACAAACATATATCTACATACATATATGTATGTATATGATATTGTATGTATGTGTGTGTTTAAATATGTATATGTATATTTTACTGCTCTAACATGATGCAGATAGACAAGGTTCATTCCCAAATAAGCTTATATACAAAATGAGACTATACAGATAGGATGGAATCCAAACAATCTCTAATATTGTCAGCTATTTGAATAGCTTTTTAAATTAGACCCTAAAAGAATAACAAATTTGTCCTAAAACTACAGCTAGTGCCAGTACTTGTTAACCCACCTTTTGGGGCATTGTGACAAAATAATGGAATACACTTCATCATTTCAGCATAAAATTTGATAAGCTATTAAAAAGTTTCCCACAATATGATTAATCAAGCCATATGAAAATCATTTTTTTCTTCCTACATCTGCTGTATTATCTGTTCTTCTGTTTAGTACCTAATTCTGAAGCCCTTGTGAATCTTAAACCAGGAGGTGCTATGTAAATAAAAGTACTCATGATTATAGTTGCTTCTGGTGATAGGTTAAAAAGCTGATTCATTCCCTTTGGCTACAAAAACATGCCAACAACAGAAAATGTCCAAGGAAATTACATTAGGAATGAAAATAATCTGATTCCTCATTTCCAAAAGAAATCTTCTAACATTATATGATTCTTATTCCGGTAACTAAATGGAGGCAGTACAGGTAATTATAACATAGGAATGATGTAATGATTAATAGGTTGAAAGTTACAGGGGGATATGACTCATCAACAAACATTCAGTGTAAGGAAAGAGCAAAGGATGGACTGAATTAGGGTGCTTATAATTTAATAGCTGTCATTTCTGAAGCTCACAAGGCAAATTTACGGTAACAGTTGTTTATAAAACCATGGGACAAAGATCCTGATTTCTGACAAACAACAAAAGAGATTTCCTCTGTGACTCTGTGAGTTCTTACAAAAAAGTGACTTAAAGAAGGTCACATCTAGACAGGATACAATTTTACTGGGGTGGAAAGGGGGGACGGGGAAGACAACTATATGCATGTGATTCTATCAGCATCTGATGATTTCTAAACTTTCTGTCTTTTGGAAAGAGAGTGATTAAGTTGTGTGTTCAGGGATACAAAGAGGGGAAAGAACAGAAAAGGCATTAGTAGCATATCTTGAAAAGTAGTGGCTAGTAGTGGGCATCATTTGAATTTAAGTCCTTTTGTTTTGTAAGATTGGTTTGACACTGAGACACTAGGACATATGTTCCAATATGAGAGTAATTTGCTTAATTCTGTCATTTCTCTGAAGGCAAAACTGATGTAGGATCAGAGGGCTATTTGATCATAGATCTAGAATTGGAAAGGACCTCATAAGTCATCTAGGTCCAATCCACTCACTTTAAAGATGAAGATATAAGAGCCTAGGGATTTTCAGTGGCTTGTCTAAAGGCATCAAAGTTGTAATTTTTAGCTAATTTCTTCTGTAAAAGATTGTGTAATCATTTGCTCTGTGAAACTACTTGAACAATTAATATACAAATTAATTACAGTTCACCTGATTGCTCTAAAACCTAAATACTGCTCACTTTTGTAGGACTGTCAGATTTACCCATCTATTATCTTATTTTTAATTCTTTCAAACTTTTAATGATACCTCTTATTTTTATATAACATTCTCTTCTGCATATGCTCTTTTAACTCCCCTACTGTCTTTTGGAATAAAGGAGAAAAATAAAACAGCTCAGCCAAATTAATCAACATATCATCTGAATCCATTAGTATATTAAATTATCCACACTTCTGCAGAGAAAGATAAATATATTCAACTCTTAGCTGAGTCCAAGCCTAGTCAGTATAACTATATTGATTCTGGTTTCCTGTTTTTGTTCTCCCCATTCATGTTGTTGAAATTATTGTGTATATTCTTTCCTTGGTTCCACTTATTTCCTTTTTCATCAGTGTATATAAGTCTACACATACTTCTCTGAAATATTCATGTTCATTAATTCATTCTAAGACCAAAGAAATACTCATTTACATTCATGTACCACAATTTGTTTAACCATTTTTTTTCATTTGATGCTGTCTGTATTTTAGGGATCACACAACTCTGCTTGTTCTGAAATTATGTGGCTGCTATTTCTGGAATAATGGGGTGGGGATCTAATTTCTGTTATTAACATCATGTTGAAGTCTTTTACACCAGAGTATAAAAGGGAAATATCATGTTTCCTGTGTCAGTATACCAAAGTATAAACTTTTGCTTATAGGTAGTTTGTGTTCTTAGTTGTTAGAACTTGGGCCTTTGAATCAGGGAGACCTGAGTTCTTGTGCTGATTCAGACATTTAATAGCTGTGTGAACCTGGACAAGAAGTTCTCACATAACCTCTACCTACCTCAGTTTCCTCAAGGGTAAAATGGAATTAATAATATGTGAGGATAAAATAGAATAATATTTGTAAAGGACTTGGAAACCTAAAGTGCTATATAAATGTTAGCTATTATTATTTCACCTGAGACAAGGTTGTCCCTTATACACCTGAAGGAGTTATTGCTATAGAGTGACTACACCCAAGAAGCATATTGTCCAAATCCCAATAGTTCCTACATTTTGAAATTAATATTTTCCTCTCTTCAAGTATCCCTTGAAAAACAAAAAAAAGGATACTACAACAAATGGGTGTATCATCAGGACTCCATGGAGTCCTGATTTCTTTGTCAAGAAAAACCTAGCACTCTTGTAGCAATTTCATTTTAAAAAGAATTTTTTAGTAGATGCTTTCTATTGAGGACCAGGATACTTCAAAAATTATAATTGTATGATAAATGACAAAAACAGAGAAAATTCATTTTGGTATTATCTTGTGAAAGATAAATTATTCCAGGAAGAAAGCTTAACAGAGTGAATGACAAGAGACTCATTTTACTCTTCTATACATTCCAATGTTATAGTTCTCAAAATAGTTGATTCCATTACTGTCCCATTTGTGTTTGAGAGAAAATGTTCGTGATGCTGAGTGGCAGAGCTCTATAATTGCACCCTTCTGACAAAACAAAGTTTGATCTTCATTTTGTCCAACTTGAAATGAACAGTGATCATTCAAAGAACTCTTCATGGTATGTGTGAAAGGAATGTTTCTCCAGATTCTTTTCTAGGAAGAAATCTCAGGTGAAGAAAAATAATAAAACTTCTTTAAAAATTTCCATTTCAAAACTCCAATGGCTAGCCTTTTCATTTTTTCACAAAAAATGAAACATTTGAGAAAGGTAGAAGAAAGCAATGGAAAACATTCTTTGAAGAGTTAATAAATACATTACAGGGGGTAAATATTTAAATGATATTTTTCATAAGTCCCCTGGAAACATTGCTTATTATGAAAATAATGTCAATTTGTCAAAATGTCAGGGTTTTTGAAATCTCGGTAATTTTTGCTACATTCTGCATTCCTGTAGTAAGACAATGATATCATAGATGTGTTATTAATAGTAACAATTTTTTGTATTTTCATGGTATTTTATATTTTCTAGGCACTTTCCTGTATATTATAATATTTTATTTTCTAAGGTCTGAATGTTGTCCATGGAAGAAAATATGATCAAATTGATACATGTGATTTTATCTTCAAATTATAATAAAGAAGAAACAATATTAAGAACAATGAAGACGTAACAAGGAGACTTGAGATCTTTTCCTCAATCAATTAAAATAACATGACTATTGGCAAATCACTTTGACTTTCTGGGATTCAATCACATCATCTGAAGATGATAATAATGTTTGAGCTACCTATTGTGAGAATTAAATGAGTTAATAGAAACAATACATATGTATCATCATAGAACCAAGTTAGGCATGGTAAATAAGTATTATCATTTGTAATACATTTCAAATATAGAAAATCACCACTGACTCATCAATAATAAAATATCTAAAGAGATCGTATAAATTTTTCTGAAGTTAAAAGAAAAAAGTGAACTAAAAATGCTCAACCATTTGGAGGAAATGACAGTGGGAAATAATTATTTTATTCTAGCAAGATAAATTGTTTCATGAAAAACATGGCTCACTAAAAACACTTTATTTCACATATTTTACTCTTTTAAAAATGTGATTTTCTTATTAACCTGCTATTTTTAATGCTTCAAAAATGAAGATCATTTGACCATTGTTTTAAGATGTTTGGACTGGTAAGAAATTTTGATTGGAGGTCATATGGCATCATACTTTTGAAATGAAAACTATTGAGCTTGAGTGACACATGGACTTAACTTCTATGTTATGATCTTGTTCACATGTCATGTTTTAGTTATAAAACTTTTGTGAATAATCTCTTTATTAATACCTTTATGATAGTATTTCATTTTCCCAAATACATGTCAAAAATTTTTGGAATTAACTTTTGTTTATTTTAGTTTACATCATTGATTTCCATGAGATTTTGAGTTACAAATTTTCTCACTGTATCACCCCTCCCCTGATCTGCTCTCTCCTATATCCTCCTCATCACCCCTCTGACTTTCTGGTAGGACTGGATGGATCTCCATAGCCCAGTGTCTGTATATCTAATTTCCCACATACATACACACACTCACATATGTATTCATGTGCATATATAACATCCTATATAGACACATGTGTATGTATACATATATACACATGTATGTGTGTATGTGTGTTAATGTGTATATATACATTCACATATACATGTACATATACATATATAAATTTATATTCCCTTCACCTATCCTCATACTGAGAAAAGTTTCATATGTTACAATTCTCATTTTTCCATGTTGGCATATAAATAGTTCAACTTTGATAAGTTCCTTATGATTTCTTTTCCATGTTTACCTACTCATGCTTCTTGCATTTGAATGTCAAATTTTCTTTTCAGTTCTGGTTTTTTTTTCCATCAAGAATGTTTGAAAGTCCTCCACCTCATTGAATGATCATATTTTCCCCTGAAACACTATAGTCAATTTTGCTGGGTAGGTGGTCCTTGGTTTTATTCCTAGCTCCCATGATCTCCAGAATATCATATTCCAGGCCCTTAGATGCCTTAATATAGAAGCTGCTAGATCCTGGGTTATGCTGAATGTGTTTCCACAATATTCAAATAGTTTCTTCTTGGAAGCTTGTAATATTTTCTCATTGATCTGGGAACTTTGGAACCTGGCTATAATATTCCTAGGAGTTTTACTTTTAGGGATATTTTTCAGGAGGTAATCAGTGAATTCTTTTGAGTTCTATTTTGCCATCTGGTTCTAAAGTATCAGAGCAATTTTCCTTGAGAATTACTTGAAGGATGATTTCTAGTTTCTTTTTCTGATCATGGCTTTCAGTTAGTCCAATAATTTTAAAATGTCTCTCTTGGATCTATTTTCCAGGTGAATGTTTTTTTCAAGGAGATATTTCACATTGTCTTCTATTTTTTCATCTTTGATCTGTTTAATAGTATTTTGATTTCTCATAGTCATTTGCTTCCATTTGCTCCACTCTATTTCTGAAGGAATTATTTGCTTCAGAAAGCTTTTGAGATTCTTTTTTCATTTGGCAAATTTGACTTTTTTAAGCCATTTTCCCCTCATTGGTTTTTTGGGCCTCTTTTTCCATTTGAATTAATCTTTTTTTTAAGGTGTTATTTTCTCTCTCTTTTCTTGACTCTCTTTTCATGACTTTCTTGGATCATTCTCATTTCTCTTCCCAATATTTCCTCCACTTCTCTTATTTGGTTTTCAAAATCCTTCTTAAGCTCCTCTATGGTTTGGCTCCCCTGCTATTGGCAGGCTGGGAACTTTCAAGCAGCCACATGGTGGCGGCTGCAGGGGCTGCTTCTTTTGCTTTCTTGATCTGGGAGTAGAGAGCCGGACCCACTCCTTTCCTCAAATTTAGCCAAGTTCCACTGACCTTTCACTTTGTCCTTGCATCTTATGGGTTGATTATTCTGGAAAGTGCCACAGCTGCTGGTGATCCACTCTCCCAAGTGCTCCCACCATGGCTTGTCCTGGATGCCCTTGGGCCAAGCTGAGGTTTCAGGCCTGGCTGGTTTCAGCTCCCAGCACTCTGTGATGAGCCTTCCTGTCTGCCTGCCAGGGTTCCTTCGGGAGGAGACATGTTTTTCTGTAACTTTGTGTGTTCTAGAGCTCATGATTTCAATGATTTTCTTTCATCATTCTCATTTCTCTTCCCAATTTTTCCTCCACTTCTCTTACTTGATTTTCAATGTCCTTTTTGAGCTTCTGTGTGGTCTGTAACCAATTTATATTTTTCTTGGAAGCTTTTACTAAGTACTGACTTCATTGTCTTCCACCATTCCATGCTTTAATCCTTTTTGTCCCCAAAAAAGGAATCTAAAATTTTATTGCTGTGCTTGCTTTGCTTCCTTTGCTTGCTCATTTTGCCACTCAACTGCTTCACTTTTGAGCTCTTTGCCACAGTGGAACTTTGCATCCAGAGAGGAGAGCTTTGTCCCAAATTGCTGTGGTTTTCATAGCTGCTGAAGATATTAGTCAGGTACCCTCTTGGCTGCCCCCACAAGCTCTGGCTTACTGGTCACACATCTTAGGACCACCATCCAAGACAACAATCTGGATCCAGGAAGTTTAAAGAAGAGTGATTATCCTCTGAATAGTCACTTGGTCCCCCTACAATCTGCAGGCCAAGAGCCATGAAGTAGCACATGGAGGCAGCTGAATGGCTGCAGGCCTCTGCCAATTCTTGCTCTCGGGCAGAGGCCAGACCATGCTCCTAGTCCCCCTCAATCCAGTAGAGTTCTACTGACCGTTTACTTTGTCTTTGGCATTTATGGATTGGTATTTCTGGAAACCTCCACAACTTCTGGTGATCCACTCTCCAGAGGTTTGCTCCAGCTGTAGCTGTTCAGGGCTGCCCTGGAGCTAAAACCCTGGGCTCATGTGGGGCTGGGCTTATCTCCCAGCATGCTGTGATGGACCCTTCCTGTCCACCTACCAGGCTTCCTTCATTGGGAAATTTGTTTCTCTCTGTCACTTTTTGAGTTTTATATCTCTAAAATTTGTTTAAAGTCATTTTATAGGTCTTTGAGGTGGTTATGGGGATGCTCATGCAGTTTTCCTCCTTCTATGCCACCATGTTGGCTCTGCTCCCCCCAGGCATTTTGTTTTTTGTTATATTAATCTGGATAATTTCTATTTTTGTAAATATTCATTGATTTCACTCATTGTCAGATTTATTGGCATATAATTGGGTAAAGTATTTCCTAATGATTGCTTTAATTCTTTATTCATTGGTGGTGATCTCACTCTCTTAATTTTTTATTCTCAATATTTGGTTTTCTTTTTTTTAATCAAATTATCCAATTGATATCTGTCACATTGCCCCCCCCCAACCCTCATAAAACCAGCTCCTAGTTTTAATTTTTAGCTCAATAGGTTTTTTTTTAAATTTTTTTGTTTGTTTTTGCTTTTAATTGTGTTAATCTCACCTTTGATTTTTAGGATTTCCAAAGGGGGAATTTTAACTTATTTTTTCTTGTTTTATTTTAGTTGTATACTGATTTAATTGAGTGTTCTTTTTTGTATTGATGTAAGATTTTAGAGATGTAAAAAAATTTCCCCTAAGTACTGCTTTGGTTGCATCCCATAAATTTTGGCATGTTGTCTCATCATAGTCATTATAGTTAATAAAATTATTGATTGTTTCCATTATTTCTTCTTTGACCCTTTATTCTTTAAGTTTAGATTATTTAGTTTCCAATTAATTTTTCTTCTATCATTCTACTGCTCTTTACTGAATGTAAATTTTATTGCATTATGATCCAAAAAGAATACATTTAATATTTCTGCATTCTATATTTGGTTAATTTTTGTGCACGTGCCATGTGCTGCTGAGATAAAGGTATATTTCTTTCTTATTCCTATTTAGTTTTATCTACAAGTCTGTCATATCTAACTTTCCTAATATTTTATTTACCTCCCTAGTTTCTTTCTTGTTTATTTTTACATTGGGTTTATTGAGTTCCCATACTAATATAGTTTTGTTTATGTTTATTCCTATAACTCACTTAAATTCTTTAAGAAACTGGATGTTAGGGGCGGCTAGGTGGCGCAGTGAATAGAGCACCGGCCCTGGAGTCAGGAGTACCTGAGTTCAAATCCAGCCTCAGACACTTAACACAAAAAGTAGCCGTGTGACCTTGGGCAAGTCACTTAACCCCAATTGCCCTCCAAAAAGCAAAAAAAAAAAAAAAGTAACTGGATGTTATACCACTTGGTGCATATATATTTACTATTGATATTGCTTTAGTGCCCATGATAACTTTTAGGAAGATGTAATTTCCTTCCTTATCTCTTTTAATTAGGTCTACTTTTGCTTTGAATTTATCTGAGATCAGTACTGTTACCCTTGCTTTTTTTTAACTTCAGCTGACGCATGATAAATATATCATTTATTCTACTCCAAATCTTTACCTTTACTCTGTGTATGTCTCTCTGTTTCAAGTGTATTTATTGTAAATGATATGTTGTGAAATTCTGCTTTTTGATCAACTCTATCTTCTTCCATTTTATGGGAGCATTCATCACATTCACATTCAGTTATTATTACAAACTGTGTATTTCCCTCCATCCGATGCTTTCTATTATTTGTCCTCTCTCCTTTCCCTCCTCATCAGTATTTTGCTTCTGTTTAACACCTCCTCTGATCTTCCCTCCATTCCCTCAGTCCCCCTGCTGTTTACTTAATCTCCTCCACTTTTACTTCACTGTCATATAAGATAGATTTATATTCTCAAATGATTGTTTATATTATTTGCTTGTTAAGTTTATACTCATGAGAATAAGGTTCAAACAATTCCTATCACCCACCCTCCCTTTTTCCTCTACAGTGTAACAGATCTTTCGTGTCTCTTCATGTGAAATATTTTACCCCATTCTACCCTTCCCTTCCTTCTGCACACAGTGTAATCCTCTTTCTCATCCCTTAGAAAATTTTTATGCAATCCCCTCAAGTTCGCATTATATCTGTACCCTGTCTATCTATATTCCTTCTAGCTGTTCTATCAGTGGTAAAAATTTTAAGAATCATGACATCATATTTCCATGTAGGGATGGAAACAGTTTAACTCTGTTGAATTGCTTATGTTTTCTTTTCACTTTTTACCTGCTTATGCTTATATTGGGTTTTGATAATTAAATTCACGTATTTGTTGTTGTTATTATTATTATCATCATCATTATTATTATTATTACTATGTATTTATTTTTTATTTGTTTTCTTGTTTTCAAATGAGATTTTTGAATTACAAATTTTCTCCCTGTCTTTCCCCTACCCCAAAACAGCAATCCCACTGTAAAGCTCCTCCCCTGCTCTGCTCTCTAACTTTCTGGTAGGGCAGGGAGGGTATCCCTACCTCAGTCCCTGTATATCTTAATTACTAGTTGCAAGTATTGTGGAGATTTAGATTCCAGATTCTTTCAATTCCTCCTTTGTCACCCATCCCCACTGGAAGGACAAGCAATTCCATACAGGCTGTGGATGTGTGAATATATAGGACATCTTCATAGTGGACATATTATGACACTGATCATATGTACCTCCTTCCTATTCCTGCCCCCACCTTGTTCTGTTTTCTACCCTGTCCCTGTCCCTTTACTGAAATGTGTGCTTCCAGCATCCCTCTCCCAGACCCTGCCCTCCCCTCCGTCATCCCCCCTCTCATCCCCATACCCCCTACTCTCCTCTATGGCATGATGCCCAGTTTAGAATTTATGCCATTTCTTCCCTAAGCCAAATTCACTGAGAGTAATTGAAAGTAAAGTTGTAACAGTTATCCCTTGCCTCTTCTATATGAGATGATTAACCACATTTTTGTCTCTCCCTGTCTCCTCTCATTCTAGTTCTCTCCCATCCCAGAATATTGCCTTTTAAAGTATCATCCCTTTGTATTCAATTGATCCTATACCCTCTATGTACACATATACACACATGCTCGCATATGTATTCATAGGCATATATAGCCTCCTATATAGACATATGTATAAGTATACATATGTATATACATTTGTATTCCCTTCACCCATCATACGAAGAAAAGTTTCATAAGTTACTATTTTCGTTTTTCCATATTGGCATGCAAATAATTCAAATTTGATAAGTTCCTTATGATTTCTTTCCCATGTTTACCTTCTCATGCTTCTTGTGTTTGATTGTCAAATTTTCTGTTCAGTTATGGTTTTTAAAGCAAGAATTCTTAAAAGTCCTCCACCTCATTGAATGACCATATTTTCACCTGGAATAATATGCTCAATTTTGCTAGGTAGTTGATTCTTGGCTTTAATTCCAGATCCCTTGATCTCTGAAATATCATATTCCAGGCCCTTCTATCCCTCAGTGTAGAAGCTGCCAGATCCTGAATTATTCTGATAGTGCTTCTACAGTATTCAAATGGTTTTCTCTTCACAGCCTGTAATACTTTCTCCTTTAACTGGGTATTCTGGAAGCTGGAAATAAAATTTCTAGGAGTTTTCTTTTGGAGATCATTTTGAAGAGGTGATTGGTGAATTCCTTCAAGTTCTATTTTGCCCTCTGATTCTAAAACATCAGGGCAGTTTCTTTGAGGATTTCTTGAAGCATGCTTTCCAAGTTCTTTTTCTGGTCATGGGATTCAGGTAGACCAATAATTTTCAAATTGTCTCCCCTGGATCTATTTTCCAGGTCAGTGGCTTTTTCAAGGAGCTAT
This sequence comes from Pseudocheirus occidentalis, assembly GCA_028646575.1. Classification (NCBI taxonomy): domain Eukaryota; kingdom Metazoa; phylum Chordata; class Mammalia; order Diprotodontia; family Pseudocheiridae; genus Pseudocheirus; species Pseudocheirus occidentalis. The sequence continues at coordinate 121,944,706 of CM053597.1, read as the reverse complement.
TTCACATTGCTTTCTATTTTTTCATGTCTTTGTAACTGTATAATAGTATCTTGCTTTCTCATAAAGTCATTAGCTTCCACTTGCTCCACTGTAATTTTGAAGGAATTATTCTCTTCAGAATGCTTTTCAGATTCTTTTTCCATTTGGCAAATTCAACTTTTTAGTGCATTCTTCTCCTCATTGGCTTTCTGGGCCTCTTTTGCCATTTGAGTTAATCTATTTTTTAAAGTGTTGTTTTCTTCAGTTAGTTTGTTGAATCTCTTTTCATGATTTTATCGCATCATTCTCATTTCTCTTCCCAATTTTTCCTCCACTTCTCTTATTTGGTTTTCAAAGTCCTTTTTCAGTGGATCTATAGCTTGTAGTCATTCTTCAAGTGTCTTGGAAGCATTTGATGTGGGAGTTCTGACTGTGTTGTCTTCCTCCCATTCCATGCTTTGATCCTTTTTGTCCACAAAAAACCATTCTAGAGTTTTATTGCTGTTCTTATTTTGCTTCCTTTTCTTCATCTTGGCCAGTGAATTAATTGGTTGGTTTTTTTTTAGCTTTGTGTAACTCTGCTTCCAGGGGGGAAAGCTCTGCTGCAAATTGCTGGAGTTTTCCCAGGTGCTGGAGCTATTAGGGGAGTGTTGCCATTCCTGCCCTTCCCCCACTGCTTTCTTACCCAGGGGGCAAATTGGCCAAACTGCTTTTCCTCCCTCAAATTCGGCTTGAAAGTTCCACTTTCATTGACCTCTAATCCTGGTTTACTGGATGTGATGATCCCTTCAGGTGATGTAGATCTTCTCTGAAGTTGACTCACAGTACGTCTTGGGAGCCTTGTCTCCTCCTGCCCACCCTGGGGTCTGGCTCTGGCCTTGGTTTTGGGCTAGGCTGGCACCGGCTCCTGCCTGCTGTGATGAGTCCCTGCTGCCTAGCTGCCTTTCTCTAATCCCTGTTTTTCACGCCTTGGTAGATGTAGAGTTTGCTGGAGGTGTTCTAGATCTTCTCTCTTGTAGACTGGTGGTGGCTCGGCTCGGCTCAGCTCCCCCCCCCCCCCATCACCCTTGGGCCTGGCCGCGTTTTGGCTTCAGGCTGGGCTGGCCTCTGCTCCTGGCCTGCTGGTTGAGCCCCTGATGCTAAGCTGCCTTCAGCAGGAGATGTGTTTTCTGTATTTTTGTGAGTTTGAGAGCCTTAGAATTTGTTTAGTGTCATATTTTATGGATATCTAGGGTGGCTGTGTGGGAATTGAGGAACCTTACTGCTTCTACGCTGCGATCTTGGCTGCATCCTCCACATATTTGTTTTAATTCTGGTGTTCTCTGTGTGAAAACTTAAACCATTCTATTTCATTAGACGTTCATTTTTTTTCCTAGATGTATTACATTTAATTTCACAGGGCAAGTGATTCTTGATTGTAGTCCTAGTTCCTTTGCCTTCTGGAATATCATGTTCCAAGACCTCTAATACTTTAATGTTGCAGGTGTTAAGTCCTGTGTAATCCTGATTGTGGCTCCCTGATATGTGAATGGTTTCTTTCTGGCTGCTTTAAGTAATTTTTCCTTTGCCTGATATTTCTGTAATTTGGTTATAATGTCCCTTGGGGTTTTTTGGGATCTCTTTCCAGAGGTGATTGGTGGTTTCTTTCAGTTACTACTTTACTCTCTTTTCCCAGGATATCAAGTCAGTTTTACTTGATAAATTCTTGAAAGATGCTGTCCAATTTCTCCTTTTGAATATGACTTTCCAACAATGATAATGACATTGTATATTTGGCTCTATTTTCAAGGTTAGTTATTTTTCCCATGAGGTATTTTACATTTCTTTTTTTTTTACTTTTGAATTTTTTGATTGATTCTTGATGTCTCATGGAGTCATTGCTTCCATCTGCCTGATTCTAACTTTTAAGGAGTTGTTTTCCTCAATTAACTTTTGTACCTTCTTTTGTATTAGTCCAATTGTACTTGTAAAGGAATTGTTTTCTTTTTTCAGGTTGTTGACTTTTTTTCATAATTCTCTTCTATCACTCTCATTTATTTTCCCAATTTTTCTTCTACCTCTCTTATATGATTGTTTTTTTTGCTTTTTAGAGGGCAATTGGGATTAAGTGACTTGCCCAAAGTCACATGACTAGGAAGTTCTTATATGATTTTTAATCTCCTTTTTGAGCTCTTCCATGAGTTCTTTCTCTTCCTTAAACCATTTCCCATTTAATTTTGGGGTTTTGCTCATATGTGTTTGGACATTGTTGTCCTCCTCTGAGTTTGTTTCTTGATCTTCCTTGTCACTGTAATGACTTTCTATAAGCAATTTTTGGGGGTTTTAAAAATATCATCTTTTTTGACCTTTTTCATTTCTTTTAAATTTGAACTCTGCTTACAAGGTGAAAAGGGCATTGTCTCATGTTTATTGTTCTAGGGGTTGCAGATCTAGATATTTACCTGATGCTGCACTGATGTTGCTATGAGTCCCACAGAGGATCTTTGTGTCTGGTGCAGTTTTGAGGGGTTGGGTGGTGGTGACTGGCACTGCTGGAGGCCATAGGAGTTTGCCAGCTTTACAAGGTGCTGAGCCAGAGTCCTAATGCTGGTGTTTGGGGTGTACTGAGGCTGGTTGGATGTTTCTGTATTTCTCTGGTGATACACTGAAACACATGGAGGTCTGGCCAGTGGAGGTTGCCTGTTTGTCCAGTGGTAGGCTGAAGTATGTAGTGGTCCTCAGAACTGGAGTCCACCTGCCCCCCTGCCTATGTGAAGGTACATGTGAGATCTCAGTATTGTTATTTTCCTGTTCAAATACATTGGAACTCTGTTGGGGCTCTTGTTGGTAATGGGTTGAATTGGTCCTCAGCTAAAAGGAGGCCCGTGATCACCTGGGGGCAGAATGCGAAGGTTGCACCTGTTTGCAATAAGCAGGATTATCTCTCTGCCTTCAGGGTGATGCAGGATTGGC
>CM053597.1:121859117-121941275 GCA_028646575.1 Pseudocheirus occidentalis | reverse complement strand
CCACTTGCTCCACTCTAATTCTGAAGGAATTATTCTCTTCAGAATGCTTTTGAGATTCTTTGTCCATCTAGCAAGTTCAACTTTTTAAGGCATTCTTCTCCTCATTGGCTTTTTGGGCCTCTCTTCCAATTTGAGTTAATTTGTTATTTAAGGTGTTGTTTTCTTTAGTCAGGTCATTGACTCTCTTTTCATGATTTTCTTGCATCATTCTCTTTCCTCTTCCCAATTTTCCCTCCACTTCTCTTATTCGCTTTTCAAAGTCCCTTTTAAGTTGATCTATGGCTTGTAGTCAATCTTCATATGTTTTAGAAGCATTTGGTGTGGGAGTTCTGTGTTTTCTTCCTCCCATTCCATGATTTGATCCTTTTTTTCCCCAAAAAAGGATTCTAGAGTTTTATTGTTGTTCCTACTTTGCTTCCTCTTCCTTATGTTGGCCAGTCAATTAATTGCTTGATTTTTAGCTCTGTGGAACTCTGCTTCCCAGAGGAAAAGCTCTGTCCTAAATTCCTGGGGTAATCACAGCTGCTGGAGCTATTGGGTAGTGCTGCAGCCCCCACCAGCTTTGCCTTGCTGAAGCACACCCCAGGACCACCATCTGAGACCACAATCTGGAACCAGGCCACTTAATGCAAGAGCCCTTGGCCCCCCCTGCAATCCACACACCAGGAGCTCTGAAGCAGCCCAGTGAGGCAGTTGCCACTTGCAGCCATTCCTGCCACCTCCTGCTGATTCCTTGCCCTGGGGGCAGTTTGGCCAGATCCACTTTTCTCCCTCAAATTTACCTTGAATTCCACTAACCTTTCTATTAGCCTAGTTTCTTCTGGCTTGATAAATGTGGAAACTGCCCCAGGTGTTGCATATCCACTCTCCTGTATACTCCATCTGCAGCTCCTCCCTACTGCCCTGAGGCCAGGCTGTGGTTTTCTGACTGGGCCGGCCTCAGCTCCCAGCGTGCCATGATGAGCCCCACCTGCCAAGCTACCTTCAGCTAGAAATGTGTTTTCTGTATTTTTGTGAGTTTTGGAGCCCTAAAATTTGTTTACAGTTGTGTTTTATGGGTATTTAAGGTGAATGTGTGGGAACTGCAAAACTTTGCTGCTTTGATGCTGCCATTTTGGCTCCACCCTCCTCACAGTACTTTTAAGGTTACATAAGGCTGCATAAACATTATATATGGTTTGCAAAGTCCTTCATAGATATTATCTCATTTTATCCTTACAGTAACCTTGAAAGGTAGGTGCTATTACTATCCTCATTTTGGAGACTTGGAAATTGAAGTAGAAAGAGGTTAAGTGATTGTCAAAAGTCACACAGCTAGTTAAGTCATGGAGGTCAGATTTGAACTCTGTTCTTCCTGACTCCAGGTCCTCTGTACCACTTTGCTGCCTCTTGCTCATATATTAGGGTAACAAAAGAGTAATTACTCTTGTCAATTAGTAAATACATAGCACATTAAAATTATTTCATAATTTATTTTGTTTTGTTAATCGTGGTTATACTTTCCCACAGTTTTGCTTATGGAGAGCCATTACATTCTTTTATCTCAAAGGCTATGCCAGTGGAACCCAAGCACTAGAGGTCTTACAAAGCTGGAAAGGCTCTGAGTGCAACCTAGGTGAAAGATTTACTGCTGTCCAAGAACCAACTTAAGTATAGAAAAGCTTGTCAATATTATATTGCATTCAGTATGATTTCTATAACTGTGTCATTTTAAGAGTGATCTGCTTTCCTCATCATTGGCAATGAAACTCTGACATGTCCACCTGTATCAGCAATGCAGCATTCACAATGCCTACAGTAACTATAAGTATGCTGATATAGTTAGTAATCACAAAATGTAACAGGCTTTCTACATGAGAAATATAGCCAGTATATTAATTAAAATACCAGAAATCTGAGTCCCAAAACCAAAAAGTCAAAGCCAACACAGTAGTTATGAATTTGATACATGTAGTTAAAGTAGTAAACATCCACATTCTCAAGCCTTCAAAACAGGACAGGCTATCGCAGGCAAAGATCTTCCTCTCCTCACTCATACCAACTGCTCAGCTTGCTCCCAGCAGCTCTGATGCCCCCTGCAGTTCCTGTCCCTGGCAGTCCTCAGCAAGAGTCCTTAGCAGAGATTCTGGTGGGCTTAAAGGAAAAGGAGTTTATGCTGCTGCTGCCACTGCTGCTTCTTCCAGTCACTGGGATGGATGCTAGCTTAGTTCCGTCTTTCTTTTGCTTCACCCCTTCCTGCTATATGAGCAAGCTCAAGGGGCATGGAAGATCTTCAAGTCCCAGTATCATTACACCACCCCATTACTCCAGATAGTCTTGAAGGCAGTAAAAAGGCACCCAAAGAAATGGAGTTCCTGGACCTGAAAATAAAACATATGAAGAATATCTCTATGATGGTGATATAGTTTTAACAGCATTTAAGAATTGAGTTTTCAACTGTGTGGTATAGAAAATACCAAAGGAATGGAAAACATCATTATGGGTGATATTAATTTAAAATGGTATTTTAACATGTAGTTGGGGAGAAAAAAATTATTCCAAAAAATTATAAATAAGATGTAATTTACTCATTTCTATAAAACCCTTTTTAAGTATATGCAAGTGTTGATGGTAACTGATGAAAATATGAGAAAGGAATTGGATGGCTTTTTTAGAAAATAAGGAAATAATCTTCTCTAGGAAAATTATATGACTGAAATGTATAGAGAATGCAATGTTTCTCTGCTTATTCTTTATTGATTACTAAAAAGAATGACAGTAAGACAAAGTACAGTGCTAAAGATCCTGCAGTAATATATCTCTTGTGCTTGTATTAAGATCATACCACAATTCTGCAGTTAAAGCAAACAAAATTTTCCACAAGTCTCTGATTATCAGTCTCAAAGCAAGTATCATACAAGAAGATACATGCTAACCAAAGATGCTCACCCATCTTATAGAACATCCCAATCACAAGATTCAAATGAAAAAAGGATTTGAGGGGGCAGGGCTAAGATGGCAAAGTAAAAGCACAAACTTGGCATGAGCTCCAGCTCCAAGTCACTTTCAATACATGTAAAAAATGACTCTTATCAAACTTTAAAGCTAAAGAACCTACAAAGAGACAGAGAGAAAAAAAATCTCCCAATGAAGACAGCCTGGCAGGCCCACAAGAAGGGTCTATCACATGGAGCTGGGAGTCAAACCCAGTCCCAGGAGCCAATCATTTCCAGGCCCTGGGTGGCCCCAACCAGCATGGCCAGAGCAGACTTCAGAAGAGTGAACTACAAGCAGCTGTGCTGGTTTCCAGACTTCTCACCATATAAATGCCAAAGACAAAGTAAAAAGTCAGTGTGGAACTCTATTGGAACAGGGTTGGAAAAAAGAGCATAGTCTGGCCCCTGCCCCAGGGCAAGTAGCACCAGAGGAGTGGCAGTCCAATGTGACTGCCTCAGAAGCTCCTGGCCTGCAGATGTAGGGGGAACAAGCTAACATTCAGACGGTAATTATTCTTGCTTTAACCTGGTTGGATCTGGATTGTGGTTTTTGGTGGTAGTCCTGGGGTGTATGGCCAGTGAGCCAGAACTTGTGGGGGCTGTAAAGAGGGTGCTGAAAAAATCCCAACAGAGTTCTACCATGGCAAAGAGCTCAAAAGTCTGGAAATATGAGCAAGCAAAGGAATCAAAAACAGACCATAGAATCCTTTTCTGGGGATAAAAAGGATCACAGCATGGAGTGAGAGGAAGACAGCAAAGTCAGAACTCCTGCATTAAAAGCCTCCAAGAAAAATATAATCTGGTTATAGGCCATGGCCAAGCTCAAGAAAGTACTTGAAAATCAAGTAAGAGAAGTGGAGGAAAAATTGGGAAGAGAAATGAAAATAATGCAAGAAAAACATGAGAAGCAAGTCAACAGTCTGCTAAAAGGAGACCCAAAAATACAATGAAGAAAATAATAACTTAAAAATAGACTATCCCAAATGGCAAAAGAGGCCCAAAAAGCCAGTAAGGAGAAAAATGCCTTAAAAAGCTGAATTTGACCACATGGAAAAGGAATTTCAAAAACACACTGAAGAGAATAACTCCAGAGGGGTGAAGTCAAGATGGCAGTGTAGAAGCAGCAATACTCTCCAGCTCTCCCATTAACCACCTCAAATACCTATAAAATATGACTCTAAACAAATTTTAAAGCTCCAGAACTCACAAAATGACAGAGTATCAAATCTCCTACTGAAGGCAGCCTGGCAGGCAGACAGGAAAGGGTTCATCACAGCAGGCTGGGAGGCCATTCCAGCACCACATGAACCTGCAGCTGGAGCCCTAGGGCAGCCAGAATAAGCCTCAGCTGGAGTGTGAATCACCTGCACCTGTAGTGTTTTCCAGCATTACAATACCATAAGAAACAAGTACTAAGTGAAAGGTCAGTGAAACTTAAATAAATTTGGGGGAGACAGTATGGCCAACTGCCCAATGGCTAGAAGTGGCTGAAATGGCGGCCCTGCAGCAGCCTCCATGTGGCTGCCTCAGAAGCTCCTGGTCTGCAGATTGCCAGGAAGTGCAAGCAATCATTCAGAGGCTAAGTTCTCTTGCCCTGAGTTGCCTGGATCAAGATCAAAGTCTGCGTGGTGGTACTGAGGTGTGTTTTCAATGAGCCAAAGCTGGTGGGAGCTGCAGAAACAATGGCCTCCTAATAGCTCCAGCAGTTGAGGAAATCCCAGCAATTTGGGACAGAGCTCTCCCCTCAGAAAGCAGAGTTCTACTGAACCTAAAAGTCAAGTAATTGACTGGCAACATGAGTAGGCAAGGGAAGCAAAGCAAATCCAGCAATGCAACTTTAGATTCTTTCAATGGGGACAAAAAGGATTAAAGCATGGAATGTGAGGAAGACAACAGAGTCAGAATTCCCATACCAAAATCTTCCAAGAAAAATGTAGACTGATTATAAGCCATAGAGCAGCTTAAAAAGACTTTGAAAACCAAATAAGAGAAGTGGAGGAAAAATTGGGAAGAGAAATGAGAATAATGCAAGATAATCATGAAAAGAGAGTCAACAATGTGATTGAAGAAAATAGCACCTTAAAAAATAGATGAAGTCAAACGGCAAAGAGGTCCAAAAAGCCAATGAGGAGAATGCCTTAAAATGTCAAATTTTCCAGGTGGAAAAAAAATCTCAAAAGCTTTCTGAAGAGAATAATTTCTTCAGAATTAGAGTGGAACAAATGGAAGCAAGTGAAGCAAATTTTGAGAAATGAAGATACTATTAAACAGATCCATACAAATGAAAAAAATAGAAGGCCGTGTGAAATATCTCCTTGAAAAAAACCACTGACTTCGAAAATAGATCCAGGAGAGATAATTTAAAAATTATTGGACTACCTGAAAGCCATGGTCAAACAAAGGACCTAGAAAGCATGCTTCAAGAAATTCTCAAGGAAAATTGCCCTGATATTTTAGAACCAGAGTGCAAAATAGAACTTGAAAGAATTCACTGGTATCACCTCTTGAAAAAGATCCCCAAAAGAAACCTCCTAGGAATTTTATAGCTAGGTTCTGGGGTTGCCAGATAAAGGAGAAAATATTACAATCTGCCAAGAAAAAACAATTTGAATACTATGGAAACACAATTTGGATAACCCAGGATCTGGCAGCTTCTACACTGAGGTTTCAAAGGGCCTGGAATATGATATTCTGGAGATCAAGGGAGCATGGATTAAAACCAATAATCACCTACCCAGCAAAATTGAGTATAATGTTATAGAGGAAATACGGTCATTCAGTGAGGTGGAGGACTTCCAAGCATTCTTGCTGAAAAAACCAGCACTGAATAGAAAATTTAATGTTCAAATACAAGAAGCATGAGAAGATAAACATGGAAAAGAATTCACAAGGAACTTACCAAAGTTGAACTACTTACAAGCCAACATGGAAAAACAATAATTATAACTTATGAAACTTTTCATAGTATGAGGATAGTTGAAGAGAATATAAATGCGTGTGCATATATATATATATATGTATTTATGTATATATGTATTTATGTGTGTATATAAATATACACACATACACATATACAGACATATATGTATATATACATATTCTCATGGAAATGAATGATGTAAACTAAAAATAAACAAACATTTATAAAAGCAAAAGAAAAAAATGGTGAATCCCTCAAATTTCTAGAGGGTCAGTGTTTAATCCAAAAGAGACCCAGCACTATAAATCTAAAATACCTGCTGCTACCTTGCCTTAGGCCAGTGGTTTTCAACCTTCCTAATACCATGACCCTTTAATCCAGTTCCTCATGCTGTGGTGACCCCCAACCATAAAATTATTTTCATTGCTACTTCATAACTGTAACTTTTCTACTGTTATGAATCTTAATGTAAACATCTGATATGCAGAATATATTTAAATTGAATATAACCCAAAGGCTGAGAACCATTGCCCTAGGATTTTGCAAAATTAATATTTTCAGATTAAGCACAATGATAAGTAAATTCCACTACTCTCCTCTCTTATAATCCAAGCTTTGTTTTCTTTTTTGTTTTTAGTTTACTTCAATTTTAACAGTCTCTGTCTCTATCTGTCTTTGTATCTGTCTCTGTCCCTCTCTGTCTCTGTTTGTTTCTCTCGTTCTCTTCTCTCCTTGATTTTTAGAAAAAAGAAAATTTGGTTTGGTAAAAACTTTAAAAATTTCATTGAAGTAAGATTATGTGGAAGTAATGAGTTAAAGTATAAAGCAGCTTTTAAAAAAATTCCTTATTCAAGGGATTATTTTATTCTACAGGGAGGGAGTAGGGAGTGATTTTGAACTGTAAGTGACAGGGGAATAGTCATCATTGGAGGGATGATAGGACCACAGGACACTAGTACATTATTGTTGGGGATATGAATCATCACAACCATATAGGAAAACAATGTGGAAATATGTGAATAAAATTATTTTTAAAAACATGTTTTTTATATGTGACTGGGAAATAAGACATACAGGCATGGGGATATAGAAATCCATCTTGCCCCACTAGAAAGTTAGGGGGGTGATAGGGGAGGATATAAGAGAGAATTTATTGGGGCAAGGGGTATTCAGTAGGCTTGCTATTTTGAGGTTGGGGTAGGGGAAAGATTGGGAGAAAAAACTGTAACTCAAAATCTTATGGAAATGAATATTGAAATTAAAACTAACTAACTAAATAAACATATTTTTAAAAATTAAAAAAAAATAAAAAAGGCTTAAAGATTACAATAATTTTCCAGGTGCTCTTGTATATAAATAGTTTTATTTGGATTATCTGGGCCCTCCCCATTAACAATACTCCTATAGAGGGGGCACTATATTATGGCCATTATATCATAGTCACTCACAATGAGCTGTTAATCTACTTTATGTTTCTGAATACTGGAAAGATATGTAGTTTATCTATATTGGGTTTTCCTGTGTAGATTTCAAGAGTAATTTATTTAGTGTCTTTCTCTGTCTCTCCCTGTCTCTCTCTGTCTCTCTCTCTCTCTCATTCTCTACCATTTGGAGAGGCACTAAAGAAGGGCTGTGTACTGAGCACATGATAGAATGGGTTGGAAGGGTTTGTATTGGATTAAATTTATGAAATTTTGCAGCACTCAGTGATTTTACTGAACCAAACTGTCTCAAAAATTTACCAGTAATAAAACTATCTATAGTCATTTGAAAAAATTCTCTAAATCACTATTGATTAGAGAAATGCAAATTGAAATAACTCTGAGGTACCATCTCACACATAACAAATTGACTAATATGCCATAAAAGGAAAATGATAAATATTGGAAATGTGGGAAAATTGGAACACTAATGCATTATTGGAAGAGTTGTGAACAGATCCAACTATTCTGGAGAACAATTTAGAACTATACCCAAAGAGCTATAAAACTATGAAAATGCTTTGATCTAGAAATACCAACACCAGATCTATATCCCAAGAGATCATAAAAATGGGAAGGGACCCAGATGTACTATATATTTGTAGCAGCTCTTTTTGTGTTGGAAGAATTGGAAATTGGAAATTGGAAACTGAGGGAATGCCCATGAGTTGGGAAGTAACCAAACAAGTTGTGGTATATGAATATAATGGGATATTATTGTCCTGTAAGAAATGATGAGCAGGAAACCTTCAGAGAAACCTGAAAAGAATTGCATGAACTGTGGCTGAGTGAAGTGTGCAGAACCAGGAGAGCATTGTACATAAACAGCTACATTGCATGATGATCAATTTTGATAGACTTATCTTTTCTCAATAATAAAATGATCTTAGAGAATTACAAAAGACTCATGATAGAAAGTGCAATCCACATCCAGAGAAAGAATGATGGAGTCTGCATGTGGATTGAAGCATACTATTTTCACTTTTCTGTTTTTTTTCTCATGGTTTTCCCTTTTTGTTCTGATTCTTCTTCCACAACATGAGCAATGTGGAAATATGCTTAATATGATTCTACATGTATACTCCATATCAGATTATTTGCTGTCTTGAGGAGAGGGAAGGAAGGGAAATAAGGAGGAAAAAAATTTGAACTCATAATCTTATAAAGGAGAATGTTGAAAACTAAAGAAAACAAAATCACCATTAAATATTTATCTGCTGATACAGCATTCCATGTGATTGAAAGATGGAAGACCAGAATCTACAAAAAATTAATTATATAGAACACCCAATGGTCAATCAAAAGGTTCATATTACTGTAGCATAGAACAGACATGATTATAATGTACACACAATAGGATAATATCACTATTACTTATACACAGGAAGTAATGTGATATTCTCAAGGGAGTGCGTGACTAGAAAAGAAGTTCTACATAATATATAATGAGAGTGAGACAGTAGATAACATGAAGAGGGTTTTATACTGATATTTGTGAAATATTAAGAGACTTAGAGGAAGGACTCTAACAGATTAGGTAGTTTATCTATGGCCAAAAAAACACAAAAAAGTGTCATAGTGTTGTAAGGCCCATGGAACTGTGACAGGGTTGGTTTACTTCATACTGTCTGATGTGTGGCTACTATGGCACCTTCTAGTTATTGTTAAGGACAAAGTTTTGCTTCTTATGATTTTGTAACTGGCAGTGATTCCTTCCTTACTCTGAGAACTACACTATATGTAAATATAGATCTATGTATATACATATGCATGTGTAAATATAACATTATATATGTATAACATTATACACACATTGTGTGTGTGTATAAGCTATATACCCAGCAACCCCCATATATATATATATAATCTGGATAATAACCGGACCTGTGATTTCATTTGTATAAAGAACTCCTGGATGAGGAAAATGCTATTAGCAATGTAGTTCAGCATCTTTACTAAAAGTTATCATCTAAAAGAGATGCCTAGAGTACTGACAGGTTAAATGACTTGCCCAGGGTCATGTAGGCACCATATGTTAGCAGCAGGACCTGAACCTAGATCATCCTGGCTCTCTGACCAGCTTCCTCTCCATTGCACCATGCTGACTCATTATGTACACATTTATACATAGTTTTTATTGATATGTTAATTCTGTATTCCCTTTTAGCATCTTTGTGTATCTGGTTTATTCCATCATCTTAATGGAAGCTGAATAATTATTTTTCATGTCTAATATCCCAGGGAATGAAACATAATCACCTCCATAAGTCCTTTGATTCCTCACTTCAGAGAACAACCCAAGAGACTGCTTCCGGCATTTGTCATTTTTTTTTTAAAGAGACATGATTATCTTGGAAGCGTTATGCTCAGATAACTTGGCATGTGTTCCATAAATATTAATCATGCTTTGCCTTTAAAAAACTTTTACCTTGGGGTGGCTAGGTGGTGCAGTGAATAGAGCACTGGCACTGAAGTGGAGGACTCAAGTTCAAATCTGGCCTCAGACACTTAACACTTACTAGCCATGTGAACTTGGGCAAGTCACTTAACCCCAATTACCCTGCTTTCCCCCCTCCAAAAAAAGGAAAAAAAATTACCTCTAGAACTATCTAATATCTTTCCCTCTTTTCTGATTAATAACCCCATGAACTGGCCGATTCAGTCCAGACTTCCCCATAGTATGTAGTAACATCTCCTCCTTAACATCTCTCTTGTTAACCAAGCATCAGCAACATTCAATTTTAATTTTCTTATGTCTACCCCCTCACCTCTCACCACCAACTGATGTTCTCTACTATCTCAAAGTGTAAATCTAAGGGGGACAGTAGAGATAACAACTTGCTTGTCACTCATTGCTTTCCTTGCACCCCTGAAAAGGAATATCTCTAACATATATTAGACAGGACTTTTCTTTTCAAAAAGGGCAAGCTGAGAGGCAATATTTGGAGCTATTATTCTAGTATCCTAGTATTCAGACATGGATTTGAAGGACTGCAATCCCCCTCTCCTACTTAAGCAATCTGTGAACTCAGTTATCCATGTAAAATATTTTTAAATAATATGTCTTGTGTACATGTCCCCTCCCCCATGCCCCATTCTCCACCCCCAGATTGGATGTTAAATTTTCATATAATTTATTCATATCATTTATTTGAAGATCACTTTGGTGACAAAGGTAAGAATTCATACAGTAAGCCTTCAGATGCAATCAGTAGTCCTTTTCTCACAAGAACAAGAATTTCTCAGGCTGGTAAAGTACAAGATATGAATACAATAGACATTTAATACATCTTTGTTAAGTATTATGTTGAAGGCATAGATTATTTCCTCACTAATGAATGGAACCCACACAGATGAGATTCTGGATCCATTGCTGTACTAGAAGCAGAATGAGAGGAAATGGAGCTAAAGTATACATTTTTTCTAATTGAAAACTCTTTGGTAGGTGATTTCCAAAAATGCATGAGTTATGTTCCTATGGATCTTGTGGGTTAAGCTATATATGGAGGTCTTGAACTAGTAGGTAACTGTTACCAAAGCATAACTCAAGACTGAGGGCTTCAGTGCTGAAATTGCTGCCCCAGATAGAGGACCTAGAAGCCCAGGTTCCTTAGAGAAAATGAGATGATGAAAAGATAGCACTTTTTTCTGATATTACAGAAAACCACAAACCACGTTTCTTTAATCAATTATTACCTTAATTTGAATTAGTAGACATACATTCAATCTCATCTCAAATACTTCCCAGTTGTGCAACCACTAATAAATCACTTACCTCTCAGGGTAAATTTTCTTGGGAAAAATTATAATTTAAATGACTTTGTGCTCTTCCTTCAGAGTTCCCCTTGACAACATAAGAAATTCTGTCATTTCTAGGAATATAGCAGAATATAGCAAGGGTCCTCTTCTCCTATCCTGAAACAGGCAAATAACATATGGAATACATAACGAACTTTATTTCACTTCACAGAAAACACAAAGGACTTACAAATACATCAACAGTAAAAACATTTGTTGCCTTTCACAAGGATCTTCACATACATCAAGGACCTAAATAGTGTCCTGGACATGTGGTATTATAATGATGTTTATGTCCTCACCCAAACTTAAAGTTGACCCTCTTTTCCCTGTACAATCCACAAAATTCCTAATACTAATGAAGGGCAAGACAGAGTTTTATCCTTCAAGGCTTTTATTAAAACTCAGACCCAGCCCCTGGTTGGTCTTGGACTTTAGCACTGTCTAGGACCTCATCCTCTAGGTCCAGAAAGATTTGTCCCAAAACTCCTTTGTTGATCTACCACTGCTATCATTTTTTTTTATTGTTCTGTATGTGTCTCAGGAATTCCTTTCTCTAATCAATTTATATAAACTCATACATATTTTGATCTGGCTATAGAAGCAGAATTCTCTAAGTTTTTGAGAAAGGATATGGTACTACTCACATGGCATTTTGGGAATAGGATACTTATAAGTGCCAGATCATTTAACAACCCCAGTTGGTAGGCATTTTATGGTGCGGTTGGATGTGAGAGGGCAACGGGAAAACACACATACAAAATTCTATCAACTTACTACAAAACTAAACCATTCCAAGAATCCATTTGAAGAAATGTCCCATCTCAAAAAAAGTTTTGTTATATTAAAAATATATTAGCATACAGGGGCAAGACATTGTGCCATGATCCTTGTCACTATTGTGTATTAACATAGATTGATTTAGTAAATTACATAAAAAGGTGAGTTTTGGTGGATAAAGAAAAAAGAGGAGGGGGGAGGTCTACTGGAAGCACACACTTCTGTAAAGGTACAGGGACTGGATAGAGAATAGAACAAGGGGGGCAGGATAAGAAGGACGGACATATAATCAGTCTCTCATAATATGTCCACTGTGCAGATGTCCTGCACAATTACATATATACAGCCTGTATTGAATTGCTTGTCCTTCCAGTGGATGTGGGTGACGAGGGAGGAACTGAAATAATCTAGAATTTAATGTTTTATAATGAAATGTTAAAATATATATGTATGTATATAATGATGATGATGATGATGATGATGATAATTATTATTATTAACTACATGGAACTGGGAATTAAGATATATAGGCACTGTGGTAGGGAGACCCATCCTGCCCTACCAGAAAGTTAGAGGGGCAATGGAGGAGGACATAGGAGAAAGCAGATCAGGGGAGGGGCTTCACAGTGAGATGGCTGTTTTGGGGTTGTGGGCAGGGGAAAGATGTGGAGAAAACGTGTAACTGAAAATTTCATGGAAATGAATGTTGTAAACAAGAAAATAAGTAAAATAATTCAAAAAGAAAAAAAAGAAAAATGAGGAGGGAAAGTTTTATGAAGAGGGAAGATGTAGGAGGGATATTGCCATGGTTATTTCTACACAGGTCAGGCTGGCTTAGGAATAAGTTTCCTGGATATAAATGAATTCATTTGACTCTGTATTACCTTTCCATGTAGTTTAATTCAGAAACAATCTTCTGTTAAAGTAATTTCAGTTATCACCCAGTAGACAGGGAAATATTTATTTGTTTCTTTCATTTCCTGGCCAAACTAATTCATATTAAAACATAAATGGCTCAATTCCAGAGGTTTACATCAGAAAATGCTTTGATGTGTAAGTGGAGGAAGAGTATGAAAACATTGGGTATCTAAAAGGGGGCAGTGAAGAAACACTACTAAGCATAGAAAAGTGGAGGGGGGATGAAAGCAAACTTCACATTTTTCACAATTTTACATAGGACCAACACTGTCTAAAGCCTAGACTAACACTACTTTTTAAGAGACATTTATTCATTTGTGAGTTTATAACTATCACACTCGCAAGCTGTGAGATACTTTCTAAGTGACTCTCTTGCAAATGCGTACTTTAGATTTTATAAAATGTATTTTGACAGCTTGTCTCCCACTGTCTTTGTCAAAAGGGAAGGTTTTGACCTCCAAGTCATTCTGTTTATCACACCTTAATGCAGTTTTCTACTGAACAGTTTTATAACAGAAGAATTGGAGGTAGATCATGAAAGTAAATGGAAATTAAAGGATAAGTGGGAACAAGATCATACTGAAAAGAAAACCTCAGAAAGAATCAAGAATCATCCGAAACATTATATTTCATAAGTAATGTTTAAATGTACTTAAATATCATTTCCAAACTGAAAATTCATGACTGCCTAATTTTATGTATTTTTAATTTTTTTCTAGCAACCTTAGAGACCCTGAAGTTGACCCATATCTATAGTTTCAAATAAAATGTAGTATCTAAATGTTATGTAATATTGTGATTTGTAATGAAAATACAGTAACTTAAAAATAGTTCCATAGCTTCAGTTACAATAGTGCCAATTTACATAATCTTAGTGAACAATAAATATGTGAGTACTATGCAGATATTGTATTTGTTATTTTAATTTCCTTTTGATTCATTCTAACCCAATCTTTTACATCTTTTCATCGGCAAATACAAAAATATTCACTGAAAACCCAATGTCAACAATGTTGGGCAGCTTTTCCTCTCTTTAGAAAAAAATCATATGATCATATTAATATAAGACGTTTCTATGTAACATGCATATATTTCTGTACCTATAATGTGTAAGACATTGTCCTAGGGAAAGAAAGAAAAAAAGACAGGTACTTCCCCCTCCAAGACATTCTATTACACTAGAGAGGGAAAGTTAAGATGCAACTGGGAAATAGATAAGTATATACAAAATAACTTAAAGCGGGAGAAAGAACTAACTAGAGGCATAATGAAAAGTTTCCTGTAGGAGATGAAACTATACCTGGAGTTGCTGGTTTAAAACAACAATGACAACAAGCATTTATTAAGCATCTATTACGTACAAGCTACATATCTATATGCATACATATCTCTATATAAAAATAAGACCATTTTTTCCTTGGTAAAAGTGGTGAAGGTGTGAAGTGAAGGGGTGAAGACTCTTAAATGCATAAATAATCTCAAGAGTTTTTGACAGCTTTTTCAACAACCAATGCATCCCTTTTTCCTTAAAAGCTATTTTTACCAATATTATGTTACAATTGAATACAAAAAGTTCTTTAATGTGATTTCAAGAATCAAATTAGCTATATGCCATATAATGATAAAGTAACATTGAGATATTACATGAGTTGTTACAACCCACTTTCATGTACAGTTTTGGCATAAGCATATAAGAGCACATAAAACATAAGTCTTACAAAGAAAAGCTGGAGGAAAGGATGCTATAAATGAAATAAATGACCAAAAAGAATAACCTTTGGCCACTTGTGGAAAATGAGTAAGACCCAATGGAAAGCCCATGACACTCCCATAGGTATCCTTGAATTTTCTGGAGAAAGCAAGGGGGGAGGGGAAGTCAGCATTATGGGTGGAACTTGTGTGGTGAACTTATGGGAGGAAATGTGCCAGAGCTGCACAGGATGAATCGGCATGGATAGGTTTCCATCTCCATTGTTGGAGGAAACATCCATATTCATGACGTCACAGATCATTTGAGTATTTCCTCACAAATTTGTGAGGCAGTTAGTTCAAGTATTATTCCCATTTTACAAAAAAGAAACCTGAGATTTGGAGAGGTTATATTACTGGCCCTGGCTAATGAGCATCACAACTGATTTTGGTGTACTGTCCACTATATTCTTTTTTAAGCTCAGTTCATCAATTAAATACCTATTATGTACAACAACCAGAGTCTACTACTTTTTCTTTCTGAATCTTGGTCATGGGATCACAAACGCAGAGCTGGAAGGGACCTTGGAGATCACTGCGTCCAACTCCTTTATTTTACCAGTGAAGAAACTAAGTATCAGAAAAGTTAGGGATTTGTCTATGATCACTTAATAAGTAAGAAGCTAAGGCAGAATGGAATGCAGGTCTTTTTGACTCCAAGTCAAACACTCTGTCTAGGAAAACACACTCCCTCCCATTACACCTAAAATTATTTAAATATTTGCCAAAAAAGACTGCCTTAAATATTGACCTGAAAATTAAAAAAAAAAAGGTTTCAGCACATAGATTCCAAAGACAAAGTTTGCCTTCTACCTCCCCTTTTTCTTCCTTTGTCCTTCCCCACCCCCTCCCAAAGATGCACCCATCTCTATTTCAGATATTTTTTTCATCCTGGCTGTCCCTGAGGGACAAGGCATATCTATATAGGACCTTCTTTTTAAAAGAAGTGGTCCCTGCTCCAGTTCTATCCTTCTCTTTTTTCCTCCTCTAAATATGTTTTTCATTACCTCAAGACTTGCAAGTTGTTAAACAATTCAAAATAACGTGTGAATGGCCAATATTAACTTAGTATTTAACAAGGAAGTTATATCTTAGTAAGTAGTTCTAGAGTATATTATAACCCAACAAAATGATCCCAGGTTCCTAACATAACAGGTATTTATGCTTATTTTTAGATATAAAAAGTTCTTTCAGCAGCATCTCTTAAGATCTTCAGTACCTTCACCAAATAGGCCCATTCTGATTGATTGAAGAGTGACCACTGAGGCATCATTCAATCCTTGTTTCTTCTTGTCTTCAAGAATATGTTGGAGACTCACTTTCTTCATAGCTCTTCCAGACTGGGTATACCTATTATCTTCTGGCTGTCACAGAATCATTGAATTTTAGATCTGAAATCATCTAGTTCAGCTCTGTTATTTTACATATGATGAAACTGAGAACCAGGGATTTGAAATAACATGCTGCAGGACACATAAGTTATTAGCAGTAAAACTTGGACCTGAACGCATACCTTTTTGCAACCAGGCCTAGATCTTTTCCAATCCTGCCAATTGATCATATATTTGCACCATTTATTTCCTGATGCTTTATTTATTCCTGATGATTTGTTTCCTAAGCTCCTTGAAGGCAGGGTCTGTGTGATTTTGTTTTTGTGTATATAGTATGTATGTAACACAATGCCCAGACACAGAACAGACATCTAATAAATGGTTGTTAAATGACTGATGATATAATTCAACTGAGTAAGATGAATCTCTGTTTCTGTTGTCTTTCATTTGTGTGTTTGTGTGTGGGTATATATAAGCATACACACAGATGTTCATACACTTGCTATTAATGGTGATTAACCATGAGTCAATTGGCAGGTTACTTATAGCTGTACTGATCCTTCAATTAATTGGGGTTTTCTTCCAGGAGCTCTTAACACATCAGCAAGCATCCAAGAAGCAACTGACCTAAGGTCCCATGGCTGTTTGGTCTTTTGTATCTGAAGTCATTTTAAGCAGCTTGCTTTAACAATCTTTATGATGAACTTTAGCTATTGGCACATATCCAATACATACTGTACTTGTCTTCTTTATTACTTTGTAAGCTCCTTTAACTTCATTTGCTAATGCCCACAGTACTTATTACAATGCCCTTCGTACATGATGTGCTTAGTGATGGAATCCATTCACAGGGATCAAAAATACAAGAAAGGAGGCAAATGGAAAGGCCATCAGATCAATCATTCCAGTGCGGTGTTGACTGTCATATACTCAAATAATGGTCAGAATGTGGTTTCAGATGCTATTCATTTCCATTACTTAATGATATGCTTTCACTTGCAGTCAACTGAAAACAAACAAACAAATATAACATTAACTCCTCAATAACAATTATCCAGAAGAGTCTGAGACATTTAATTGGGGAAAACTTGATTATACTCAGGTTATTGATTTCCAGAGAATAACAAAATATATGACAAGCACACAAAAGTTGCAGTATAATATAATGAAAAGAGCAACAAAGTTGGAGGCATATAAAGTGGTTTTGAATTCTGTTTCTGTCTCTACCTTGGGTACAGTACTTACCTTCCTCAGACTTGGTTAGCTCATCTGTAAAATGAGGGGATTGGACTAAAATGGCCTCTAAGATCACTTCCAATTCTAAATCAATGCTTCTTTGCCTGGATCATAAAATTCCCTCCTTCAGTCTAGATCTAAGATTTTCCCAGAATATTAGAATTATTGGTTAGCAAACTCTACCATGGAACTTTCTTTTTATCCAGTTATTGTCTTAGAGCACTGACTGGGTCACTGCAAAGTTATATGACTGTTCTAAGATCACACAGGCAGTGGATATCATAGGTGGGATTTAATTTAGCTTCCTTAAATTTCATTTTACATGTGCCATCCCCCCAAAAAATCCTTAACTTGCTGTTTTCCCCTTTACTAAGAATAACTAGCATTTAAATAACAATTTCTAATTTGCTAAACAATTTATGTCTCTTACCTCAGTTTAGCTTCAAGTGGGACTTACAGCTAATGATTATTATTTTATAGTTGAAGATACTGGGGCTCAGAGATTAAGTGATTTACCTATGGGCATACAGTTAGTAAGAGTCAGAGGTAAAGTACAATTTCTGTTTTTGTTTTTCTGGGTCTTTTTCTCCTTACACTAAAGTGCTCTTTTCAAGGTAATAATAGTAAAAATAGAATTTACAAAGCATTTACAAATTTTAAAAGTGTTTTAAAAATATTATCTCATTTTGTCTTCATCTTAACCCAGCGGTAACTATCATTATTATAATTTTCCTTTTTCAGATAAAGTAATTGAGTCAGATAAAAGTCAAGAGACTTGTTCTTAAGTAAAAGACCCAGGCAGGATGTGAACTCTGTTCCTTCTGCCTCCAAGTTTAACACTGTCTACTGTGCCATCTAGCTGTCTTTCATGGTAAGTTGGATTGGATAACCTTGTATGCCAACCTTATCTTTGTACTAAACTCCCTAAGTGTTCTCTGGAAACTTTGAGAATGTATTCCATTGTGATCAGTTTTATATCACACAGAAGATCTGTTTCTAGAATTAGGAAGGGAATCAACAACAGCACATCCGGGTTGAAAACTCTGAAGGGGCAAAGTGTAAAACATGAATTTTACAAATTCCACAGCAGGATGAGCCTCCAAGAATTCTTCTGAATAAGTTCTGACATTACAATCAGTCTACCTCTATTATATGAGCTCTCTAATTCCAGCTATCCAATCTCTGTCTGGAAAACAAACCTACAGTACTTTGTCCTCAACTGTCATCCCTATTCTTCCCAGGCCCATTCAACTTTATGACTCAGCCTCCTTTTGATCACTTGTGTCCTTGACACCACTCTTTCTTGCTTTATCCAAAACCTTGCTTCAGCAGTAATTAATTCTTCTCTAATGTTTATTCAATGTCTTTCTGGATTCATCTCATCCACCTACATTCTTAGATGTTCCCAATTCCAAAAACAAACAAGAACAAAACAAAACAAAATCTTTCCTTGATCCTTCTATTTCAATCAGGTCCTAACTATCCCATTGCTTTTTTTCTCTTCACTGGTAAACTTTCTGAAAAATATTTGTGAATATAGAATTCCTCTATTTCCTCATATTTAACTCTCCAAATATTGCAATCAAAGGGTTTGTCCACAACCATTAATTGAAGCTGTGCAAATGGCCTTTTCTGAATACTCTGCTTCCTTTATTTCTCCTGCTTTTAGCATGGTATTGCCCCACTAGCAAATGCTCTCTCTTTCCTTTATAATATAACTCTTATTTCTTGATCTACTCTGCTTCCTTTATGATTCCCAGGCAGAGTAGTACAGAAGTGGAAATAGAAAGACTGAGGCAGGGGAGGTAGAAGACCATGCCACTGACCAAAGAGAGCCACAGACAAGAAAAGTCAATTGAAAGTATAAACTGCTTCTCCAGGATCAATGTGGTTGCGTGGAGAAGAGGAGGAAAGAAGGGGATGTCCCCTGAATTTTCCTTGGCATCCTGAAAAGAGAAATAGAAAGTCTCCTAAAGAAAGGGGTCTATCTGTGTCCTCTGTCTGTCTGTGTCTAACTTTCTCTCTCCTGCACTTAATGTGGTTTATCATTTTATTTTTAAAAGTCATATGAAGTACAAAGAAACTCTGACTTTCTTAAATTGGGCTCTTAAACTTTGGGTTGAGGAAAAAGTCAATCTAGAAATCATTACAACTGAAAGCTTCCCCCATGTTCCAGATGTCCTGCTTTGACAATGAGTGAATAAGGGGCAGGTTAGTGAAGAAGAGTAAGAGAGAGGTGTCCTGTATATTAAAGCTTTAGGGATTAGGAGATATGAGACTTCTTCTGACTATAATAAGAGTTAGCTATGTCATTCTGTGAAATGACCATTTACCCTGTTTCTGAGGTTCATAACCTCAGGCTTATATATGAATCTTCCTTATTTATTTCTTATTTCCAATGAGTTTCCATGACCAGTGGATCTCAGCTTTGAAATACAGCTCACATCTGTTCATTGGCTTCACCTAGTACATTCCCTTATTACCTCTGCCTAGTCTAAGGGTGGGAAACCTGTGACCTTGAGGTTACAGGGCACCTCCCCACACCTGGTACCCAGCACTACTCTGTTCAACCATTTTACACAGTGCTCTTAGAATGAGATTTCTTTGTATATGCCCATATCACTCCTCTGCTCAAAAATCTTTAGTGAATACCTCCCACATAATATTCTAATTCCCCTGGCCTACCATTTGATGCTCTCCATAAACTCGAGCCAAAAGACTTTTAAAGCTTAGATCATATTACTACTAACCCCTTCTGTTCTTTGATCTCTGAAATCACCATATTACCTCTCATCTCAGATCTTTTCCTCATCATTAATCTCCCTCATTTGACTTCTGAATTGCTAGTCATTATTTAAAACACAGCTCTGGTGCTACATCCTCCTTGAAGCTTTCTCTGATATGCTGCTGGTAACAATGTTTCCTGTTGGGCTTTATATCACATTTTGCTATTATAACTGTTTAGAATACTTATACTGCAACTTTGTATTAGTGGTTATATGCTTTTGTATGCTATCCCTCCACTAAAATATAACCTCCATAAATTTTCTGAATTTAATTTTTCAATGAGTGTTCCATTCATAAATCCATAACTTCTTTAGATAATGTAGGGTTTTACTGTAACACTATTCCTGGCTTCAGGACAATTTCAAAGGAGTTTCTTTTCTTCCCACCTTTTCAAAATATAACCCAGATTGGATTGTTCTCTGTCCTTTGCAAATAGTTCACTATTTCTAGTTCAAAAAATTCCATTTACATTTTCATGGTGTATATTAAAGAAACAACAAACCACGATCCTACAGAAATCTAAGGTTTTAAGTTTTGAAGTGAAAATAGCATCCTCTATAATAATTCTTTAATTTCCATCTAAGCCTTTCTTTCATTATTTATCCGTAGAGAACGAGTCTCTCTTCCTTTCCATACTTTTAACGTGAGGTCCTCGTTAACTGCAGCAGCACTGAAGAGGTTAAAATAGCTAAATTCTCCCTAATTGGCATCTACCCCCCTTCTCTCCCTCCCCGAGCCCTTTCCCCAATCTCTTGTTTTTCTTTCTCCAAAGAAGTGGGAAGCTCTTGGTG
The DNA here is from genome assembly GCA_028646575.1 of Pseudocheirus occidentalis. Classification (NCBI taxonomy): domain Eukaryota; kingdom Metazoa; phylum Chordata; class Mammalia; order Diprotodontia; family Pseudocheiridae; genus Pseudocheirus; species Pseudocheirus occidentalis. The sequence goes on along the minus strand of CM053597.1, from coordinate 121,920,509 downwards.
CTGGGGAGTGGAATCCACTTGCCTACTTTCCTGGCTTTTAGGAATTCTGTTCCCCCAGTCAACCTACCTTGGTTCACTTCAGGCACTAAGAGAGGGGAAACTGGACGGGGGGCGGAGCTGGCAAACTGGAGCTCTACGCTGCTTTAACCCTCTCCCACCACCTACAGTAACTATCCCAGAGGTCTCTAACTTTTCCCCACCTCCTAGAAAGAATTGTAAAGTCTCTGGCTCTGGGGACCTGGTAGTAGGTAGATAGGCTACTCCTCTATATATTGAATTGGCATTCCTTCCACCTGTCTCTACCACTCTCTGACTGCCCCCCCCCCTTTCCGTCCATTCTTTCTGGCCTTCCCTATAGTCAACACCCCCAGCCCCCACCCCCGTGCGCGCACCTCCCTCCCCACCAAGTCCGGACATATTTTCCCCGCAGAAATCTCACGCCAGAGGACTTGCCCTGCCCAGGCTGCAGATGCTCTTGGATGCTCTCTCCCTTCTTCATCTGGAGCTTGGGGCAACAGGAAGAAGCCAGGCTGTAAGCACTGTGGAGCCCGCAGAAGCGGCGGAGGACGCCCCGGCCAGAGGCTGCCAGGGCCCCCTTCTCCTCCTCCAGTTCTTCCTGTCCATTCTCTCCTCCCCTCGGCCAGCCGCTCTTCTTTCTCCCTTTGCCTCGGCTTGCTACCCGCCTTCTCCGGTAGGTTGCCAGGCGGACCCAGCCTGCCTTTCTCCGAGCCTTCACTACCGGGTCAAGCTGAGGAGGGGAGGGAGCTCAAGCGGCAGCCCAGAACCCCTCCCCTGCTCCCCATCCAACAAACGCTCCTTCCCCTCCTCCTTCTCCTGCTTCTCCTCCTCCATCCTACCTCCCTTCTTCCTTGCTGCCAGTTACAACTAGTACGCGCACAGAAGCTGCCATGGATATCAGCTAAACACACACACACACACACACACAGACGCAGCTAGTGACCCCTAGTATCTCAATCCTCCCCCCCTTTCATTTCCCCACCCCCACAATCCCCCCTCCCTCCCTCACCAGCTCAGCTACTGCTCCGGCTGCTGCTGCCACCACCGCTGCTCTGCTCTACGCCGGGGCCACAGCCTTGAGTGTCATTCAAGCGGCGGCCAAACAACACCCCAAGCTCTCTTATCCCAGCCTCAGCCGTCATCCCCTCCTCTTCCCACTTCCCATTCCACACTTCCCCCAAAAGGGGAGGGGGGTAAGCAAGCAGGGAGTGGGGCCGAGAGGAGGGAAAGCGAAGTCTTGCCCTTCTTACCCCATCTATTCTCTCCTCGTCCTCTCACCTCCCGGACAACCCTAGAAATCGGAGCAGAGCAGGGCAGACCACCCTACTGCCATGTCTAAAAGCTTGAAAAAGAAAAGCCACTGGACTAGCAAAGTCCACGAGAGTGTCATTGGCAGGAACCAGGAGGGCCAGTTGGGCTTTGAACTGAAGGGGGGCGCCGAGAATGGACAGTTCCCCTACCTGGGGGAGGTGAAACCCGGCAAGGTGGCCTATGAGAGCGGCAGCAAGTTGGTAGCCGAGGAGCTACTGCTGGAGGTGAATGAGACCCCAGTGGCAGGGCTCACCATCAGGGATGTGCTGGCGGTGATCAAGCACTGCAAGGACCCCATCCGACTCAAGTGTGTCAAGCAAGGTAAGCACGACTTTCTTATTTGTGTGACGGACAGCAAGACTCCGTCCCTGGGGCAGAGACGGGTGAGGGGCGTGCGTGTGTGCAAAAGGGGGTGTGTTGTGCGGTGGTAGGTTGGGGAGATACAGAGAGTCATGCCAAAGCAGGGAAGCTTTGGAGAATGCCCCCACTTGGGGCAGTTTAAGGACGAAGGAGGCTAGCATACAGATGAGGATGTTGCAGGGTACGCAACTTTGTTTTTGCAGTGGAATGAACTTGGTCTTGAAGGTGAGGGGCAAATTGAATGTGCGTCAGTGGGAGCCCTCGGCGTGGAACTAAGAGCTGGGGAAAGGAGAGTGGAAGGAAGGAAGAACTTAGGGAGCAGAGGCACCGCCAGCGGGGCAGGGAGGGATAAGCACTTGCTGGAGAGAGGGGAGATGTGCATTGGGAGATGGGGAGATTCCAGCGACCCGGATTCCAGACGCCAAAGTCCTATGCTGGTTAGTAAGGGAAAGGACAGATGACTTTGGGCTCTTTGACAGCTACTCAGTAAATTTTTTTTCCTTCCCTTCTTTTCTGTGCCCCCTCCCCCCTTCAGTTTTGTCATGTGGGTAGATAGCGTCATGTGCAGCACCGAGTAGCCCAGGGCTGTCTTTAAACAACCTTGACTTCTAGGGATGGGACTAGGCAGAAACGCAGAGTGCTGGTGCAGTAGAGAGTTGGTACTGGTGCCGGGGGAATCTAAGCAAAATGTACTGCGCTTGGTGGTTTTTTCCTCATTGAATGGACGTGCCATGGAGGAGTTGCCTCAGTGGGCTGGGCTTCCCCCTGGCAGGGGTTATTAGTGGGTGTGTTTCTAGGACGGAGTGGATGGAAATGCCAGCTGGTTACCTCCCAGGCTCCTTCAACTTTGAGCTCCTGGGAGGCTTATCCCTAGGACTTGCCACTGATGTGGACATGGGAGGAATGGGGTGGGGGAGGAGGAGAGAGTGCTGGCTGAACTCTAACAATCTTACTGGCCGTATCTGTTTGAAGGAAAATGAGATTCCCCAAGGAGGAAGGAATGAGATAAAAGTTTGGCAGAGGGAATAACTTTAAGTAGAATCACTTAGAGACTATTCTTTCCACATGTGTATACATGTATATTCATAGCCTCATTTTGAACATTTCATATGTAGGGGGAGTATAAATACATACACTATGAATGTGGTAAATTTTGTGGGGCAATATATTATAGTCTTACATTGTAAATAAGTTAAAGATGCTACTTTTATTTATATGTATACACACACTTATACTACTTACATGATTGTGAGAATTGTGCTCGGAAAGGTGATTGACTAGCACCACAGAAGTCTTTTCAAGATATTTTGGTCCTCAAAAGAACTAGATATATAAATAAACAAGTAAAAAACATTGAAACACATAACTTGAAAGGGAAAAATTAAGGCAGAAAAGGGGGAGGAGATTCAATTAGTGTGATAGAGTGGAAAGAAAACAGTCCGAAGACCTATTTTCAAAACCCAACTTATGCTTAATATCTTTGTGACCTTGGCAAGTTGCTTAAACTCTTTGCTTCAATTTCCTGTACTTTAAACTGAGGAGTGGGGAATAGATGGCCTATGATGAGGAAACTTCAACCTTAGGATCTCTGATTCTGTGCAACTTTAAGAAGAGAATTTTTCAAAAACAGAAAAAAATATATCTTCACAAACTTAATTACAACTCTGTTGAGAGCTGAATCTGTAAACAGAGCTAGATACAAATGCAGAGCCTTATACTTTCCAAAACTACATACCCAAGGTTCAGCTATGGGATTTGATTTGTTCTTTCTTATGTCTATATTCTATACAGATTCAGCAAGCATAGCTTCACTAAGATTTTAGCTCTTTCATCACTTTTCATGTGAAGATTTATTGCTTTTAAAATGCCAATCAAATATATGTATGTATATACACATATATACTTGTATATGTATGTATATGTGTTCATATATGGAAGCTACATGTTTGTATAGAGAAAATTTTGTTAAATAAGCATTCTTTTGAATATCACTGGTTAGCATTGCTGAGTTTCACTAGTAGAGTAATAATTAATTACAAGGTATGAAACTTAATGCACTTGTATACCCTGATGGGGCTTTTGCATTATCAAGAATAAAATAATATTCAGTCTTGGTGGTTTAGTGTTGGGAATCATGATAGTATTATTATGATTCTTTGAAAGTTGATAAAAAATAATTCTATGGTTTTTCATTCTTTAATCCTGTCAGATAATAAAAAAGCTTATGGGTCTTTATTATTCCATGATGGGATTAATACTAGACTCTGGTCAAGCCACTTCACTTCTCTGGGCCTCAGTTTCCTCATCTATAAACTGATGGAGTGGAACTAGATTACTTCTGAGGTCTCTTCTAGCTCTAAATCTTTTATCTATTGCATGGTTCTATACATTATACTTTGCTTTTCCAAAAAAAATGTACTTTGACATGGAGAGAACTGGCAATTTGAGAATAAAATGTGTGCCTTCTCTTTATAATATAAGACAGATAACAACTGAAGCTTGAAATATGCTCTACTTTCAAATGACTGTAAATTTTTTTTTAAAGTTTCTATTACTTTATGTTGCATTTTGGAGTCACAACTTGAGTAAACTGATGAGTCCTGTTTTGAATAGCATAAGGAGAGTTTGCTTAGTCAATAAAGGAGAATGTTGTTTTCCATCTGAATCTCTGATTTAATTAGTGCAAGGCACTCCAGGTAAGGAAAGTCCCAGTGCAACTTATAATCTTCAAGAGTTGTTTTTGGGGGAGCAGAGAAAGGTTATAGGTGACTTTCCCAATATTATATAGACAGTATATATCAGAGGTGGAATTTGAATGTGTGTCTTCATGATGCCATGGTGGCTTGCAATATTACAATATAATGTCTCTCATACATGAATAAAAATATTGAAAAACATTTTGGTTTCAGTTCACTGAAAAAATGATGAATTTTCACTCATGTATCTAATTTTGCATTGGATATCCCTGGATGTATTGCAATTTTAAGATATTGCCATCAGTAGTCATTTTGCTATGTGGATTAAAAGCACACATAACAATATTATTGTTATTTAGCCAACTCCATAGAAATTCCTTTCTTAATTTATGTTGGTATATTTCTGATTCAGACATAGAATACAAATATGGAAAATACAATTTTCCCAAATCCAATTTTGTAAATTATTCCTTTTGTGTTTTTAAAATAATTTTCATTAACCCAGTGATTTTTTCTTGAATAACTGTTTTTGTATCCACTCATTTTATTAAGGAATTTCATTCAGAGAAAAATTCCTTGAATAAGATTCAAAGTTGTGTGTGTGTGTGTGTGAACTCTCACACATATACATAAACAAACATAGTATAGTTCATAGGAGCACAGTAACAGGGAATATTTTGTATCCTACACTTCTTGGATTGTGGCTACCAATGCAGTACCACTTAGTATCACTAAAAGCCATACACCATCATTTTCCTTTGAAGTACTTACAACTGGAAAAGAAGAGACAAGAAAAAAAAGTTGCCCATGTGGAATACAATCCAGAGAACTGGCTTTGCCTAATCCCCTTAGTTCCAGAGAAGGGGAATATTCTACCCATTACTCATTTGAAGACTCCAACAAATAAAATAAAACAGGATTACTAGGAGTCTAATTTTTTTCTCCTTTACAGAAGGAGTTGTTTATATATTCCTTCTTTTTGGTGGAACAAAGCACATGCTTTCTCCTAATAAAGGTTTACTTTTTCCTCATGGTATTTTGGGGTAGTGGATAAGAGGGGAAAATGTGCATAAAAATTAAATATTTTGTTAACTTGGTACTTTCTTTGATTATAAAATATCTTTACCATCCTGAAACAAAGTTAATGAGGACATTACTTTCATTTGGCATGATTTGTTAATGATATTTGTGTAAATGTTCACTGTACATAATTAATTAAAATAGCACACTCTTGAAAGAACTAATCAGCTCTTTGCCTTTTAAAAAAATGAGGGAGATTAGTCTTAGAATGAAATCACAGTCAGAAGCATGTAAGTACCAGTCAGTACTCATAACATTTACAATGTGAGATCTTTCAGCCCATGCATTATAAGCACATCTTCCTTTCAGTGACTTGAAACTCAAACATGAAAATTCTCAAGGAGCAAAAATGTACCACAGATCTCATCTTAGATTCTTTCTACTTTAAACAATGGCTTTCAAAAACTCATTTAAAAATAGCAGACTAAAAAGTTGATAATCCTTTTCCAATTATGTCAGTCATTAAGATATGGCAGCACTGCAAAAATTTTTAAACTTAGAAGACCTCTCACATTTTCAGTTAGAGTTAAGGGCTAATAATATTTTTAGAAGGAAAATTTAAAATGATTTACATATTTAAAGTTATAGTCAAATTCAAAGATACAGTTTGTTTTTTATCTTAAAGATGAATTAAATATTGTTTTTTTTAAGTGAAGTATCAATCTTTTAGTTAGAGGTAATATCTTTAAGTAGGATGAAGTACTCAATAGAGGCTTTAGTTATGTCCTTCCTAATTCTGAGCATTTCAGAAATGAGCAGCTACTTTAGGCAAAACTAGTACTTTCACCATCCTTTTGTTTCTGTCATTAACTCCTTCCCTCCTGTGCTAGAGAATCATTCATCACAAACTTTCAAGCACCAGAGTCTTCTGAACAATAATCAGGGTGGGGAAGGGGAGAACCAAGAGTGTGTATTGCCTCAAGAATCAAAGGAAGGAGAGACTGTTCCATAGTGGAACACTACTATGCCAAAAATAGGAGAGGTGAAGGAAGGAGGGTACCAGAAAAAAAAAGGCCAGTTGATTTAGCAATTAGGAAGTCATTTGCCAGGAGGGGAGAGAAAAGCAGACTGGGGGGAGGAGGGGCAGAGCTAGAGAGAAGAAGAGGAGGTGGAGAAGAGAATGAAGAGAGAAAAAAGCAGAAAGAGGGAGACAGAGAGAAAGAGACAGAGAGGTAGAGAAACAGATACAGACAGAGAAAGAGAAGCAAACAGGAGAGAATGAAGAAGAAGAAAAAGAAGAAGAAGAAGAAAGATGAGAAGAGAATGAAGAGAGAACAAAAGACAGAGAGACAATACATACAAACATACATATGTATGTGTATGTATATATAATCAGTAAGAAGATCTGGATTTAAATTATATTTATAAATAGCTGTGTAACCATGGAGAAGTCACTTAACATCACTGAGTCCATTTCTTGATAGGTATAGGTTTGATAATACCTATACTACCTACCTCATAAGTATTAGATAGATAGATAGATAGATAGATAGATAGATAGATAGATAGATAGATAGATAGATAGATAGATGGATGGATGGACAGACGGATGGATAGATAGATAGATAGATACATACATACATACATATATACATCTATCTATCTATCTATCTATCTATCTATCTATCTATCTATGTCAGTTTGCCAACTACAAATTGCAAAATTAATGTCAGTTATCTTCATCATTGTATCTAGGTTTAGATGTATATTATTTTTATTTAAGTGTGAACCTAATTTGTTAGTTTATTCATAGATGTTCACAGAAATATGAAGCTTAATCAGACCATAGTGATAATTTCTTCAACCTCTTAACTTTGCTAAAGAGAAAAAAGAATGATCCAGAGAGAGGAAGAGATTTGCCTAAAGTGACCCAGAAATTAGTGGCATAGTTGGGATTTGACCCTAATCCAAAGACCAGAGCGATTTGCATTACAGAAAGATAGTTTGCAGTTAGAAGTACAGAACAACTGAAAAACAACATGTATATATATATATATATATATATATATATATATATATATATATATGTATTTACAAACATAATATGAAAAAAAGATTTAATAAAAGAAAGAAACAAACAAAAAACCAATTCAAGAATATCCAGAAAACTGAACAGGAAGGTTGCTTTTCTGAGAAAGTAGTGAGCCAAAAGAAAATGCTATTTTCTTATGCTATTTACTCTTAACATTTTATAACTTACAAGAGAGTAAGTTTTCCTCCCAATAGCTTCCCTGCTGAAATGAAGTGGAGACTGTCTTGGCCACTTAGGTTTTCATTTAATTTGAAAATACTTTTATCCATCTTATCAAATGAATGCCGTATCTTCCTGACTTTTTAGAACTGAAGAATTCATTTGTATATCTATCAGTAACTCAAAGAATTCAATATCTTGTTCCCATCTCTGACATAATCAAATGCTACAATATTTCAACCTTGTGTGCCTAATTGTATATATTCTCAATCCTCAGAAAACTTTAGAGCTGTATTTTGGTGGGTTACTTGGGAAATCACATGGCATAATACATTTATTCCCAGATATCTAGGGAATTAGGGTATTCTCTAGCTTTTTAGTTGATTGATTTCCCCATGTTTCTGTCCTTTCCCTTCTAGAAACACTAGATGACATTTTTAAATTGAAAAAAAATCAGACAGAATTTTTGAAAACTTTTATTAAGAATAACAAAACTTTTTAAAAATCAGTTTGAAAGGATACTGAAGTTTTATAAAATCAAGGAGAAAAGTCTCTGGCAATATGATTGACACTATTTTCATCATTTTTGGAGGGTGGTAGGGAACATGTCTAGAATTGTGACACCATTGATATAGATATCAGGGTGGAAACTGTCTCTATATATGTAAATTAGCAACTCATTTATAATTTATAACATTAGAAAGTTTCTTGAGGCACAATGAAGTTAAGCTACTTCTCCAGGTTCACAAAGTCAACAAACATGTATTAAGATCTAATTGTGTAGGGGCAGCTAGGTGGCACAGTGAATAGAACACTGGCCCTGGAGTCAGGAGTACCTGAGTTCAAATCTGGCCTCAGACACTTAGCACAAAAACTCGCCGTGTGACCTTGGGCAAGTCACTCAACCCCAACTGCCCTCCAAAAAAGCAAAAAAAAAAAAAAAAAGCAAAAAAAAAAGATCTAATTGTGTATCAGGCACTCTGAAGAGATCTTCATGGTGCTATACACACTGATAGGTATTGCTCTTTTTTAGACTATAAATTGAAAGTATATTAAAAAAAATTACTGGCATGACTTGTATAAGAGATTTGACACAGAAAAGAAAAAAGATCAAAGGTAATCATTAATAATATGCATAGGTAGGCTACTTAGTAAATTATACATTAAAAATGTCCCATTGTCCTTACTGTCATATAAATTGTCCATTTTAATCAGGGAGATACTATATTTTATAAGGATTTAAAATTCCTCCAGAAAACAACATTTATGCTAAACTTTGAAACAATTTTAAAATTATACTGAAATTCATGCAGTTGTCGTGGTAATGTCTGAAGTTAAAGGGAAAATTTCTGTTTGAAGAAGCAAGCCAACTTTCATATCACCTCATTGATTGTGAACTCTATTTTATGTCTATTACCAAAGATCCATTAAAATAAAATAGTTTCATTGTAATTCTCGAATTTACTTTGCTGTTGTAATGATTGTTTCATTGGCTTCCATTATTGGACTTCTTGACCCATATGGTTCATTATATATTTTTTGCTTCAGTCATTACTTTGGTGTACTAAAAAAGGCAATGTTGGTATGACACCACTTACCTTGCATCCTGAAAGACCAACAGGAATGCATGCAGACCAAATCTTTCAAAATCAGACATATACTATACTTATAGGCAGCACATTTTTTTCTTTCTTTTTTTTATTCTGAACTTGGCAATAACCAAAGAAAATTAATTTTCAAATAAAAGTAGCAAATATAGAGAAGTATGTGTAAAATCACTAATCTCTATTTTTTATAATCTCATTTTTAGTAAATAATAAAATTAACCTATTTTAAAGCTTAGCTGTATATTTACATTTCCTTCTATACTTCATTCTATTCTCTATTGTGTATTTTGCACAATTATTTAGTGACAATCTTTTATTTCTTGTCTTTTTGTGCTGGAGAGATAACACCATGGCTAGCTACCTACTGCAGGAAGCAGGGTGAGAGGAATTCTTATAAATAAATATAGTCAAGTAAAACAAATCCACAAATTTGCCATGTTCGAAGAGAGACAATCTGCTTGAAAACATGGACTGTAAGCAGTGACTTATGAAAATGAAGCAGGAAGTAGATTTGTAAAATTATATCCAATGTATAATTTATAGGGAAGAAATCTATATTTTTGCTGTTCAATTTTTATGTTTAGGGAGATTTGTGAGAATGTTACTTTCAGTTGTTTATATTAAATCTTTATTAAAAGTTAACAGAGATGTTATTAATGTGGCACTTTGTTATTTAAAGGAGGGTACCCAAAATGTTTAAAAATTAGAGATATTTCAACATATGATTTTCTTTGTTGTGATTGTAGTCATGTCTGACTCTTTGTGATCCCTATTTGGAGGTTTCTTGGAAAAGATACAAGAATGGTTTGATATTGCCTTTTCCATCTCATTTTACAGATGAGGAACCTGAGGCAAAAGGCTCACACAACTGCTAAGTTTCTGAGGCTGGGTATGAACTTAGGGCTTCCTGACTCTGGGGCTGGTTTTCTTTCTACTGCTTCACCTAATACTGTACATAGTAACCTTTTTGAATTTAGTTGGAATTTGTTCTTTGCAAAGCCAAGGGACACCTGAAAGATAGCATAGCTCTTAATGTGAAAACAACTAAAGGAGTTGGGCTCCTTTGAGAAAGACCATTTGTAGAGTAGTGGAATAGCCTTAAGGGAGCTGATGCCACAGTGGAAAGCAGAGAAAAAGAATACCTGTCATCAAAGGATATCTGGCAGATGATGTCTTTGATATTCAAACACAGCCTCAACCCATTGCCTACTTAACAGCATTACTTAGTACACTCATCTTAATGCGTTATTGGAATAATATGATAAAAAATGTTTTTACTATAAAATGATGCTGGTGCCTCTCTGCATCTTCTCAAGGGGCAAGATTAGTAGAAAATCTGGTATAATTTTCACAGGGTCACAGATCACAGCACTGAAGATTTTGATCTGGAAGGGACCTGAAAGGTTTTCTAGTATAACCTCCATGCTGTTTAAATGAGAAAAAGGAAGAATATATCCTTTAATTCTTCATCAAGCAATGTGGTAACAATATTGAAAGCCATAAGTAGGGTGAGCAAGTAGGAGCTTTGTTCAGAGGTGATGAAATTAAAGGGGCTTTATCACACCTGTAACACACCCATCAACAGCATAGAAACCAAGTGAGTATAGCACCTAGTTGGCCAGAATAATTAATTAAATAGGAGTATGGGAAATGAATACACTTCTTACCCCAGATGAACATACCCCTACTGAACTATTCCTCTTTATTATTCCATTTTCCAGTTCTTTCCTCTCACCTCAATCACAGACTCATTTCCTGGATATTGGCATGCATGATAATATTAGAAGGAAATGAAATATTTGTAAATCTGTCAGTTGAGAACAAGGCCAGTCAACAAGGGTATTATTCTGGTAGATAATTACTTCTACCATACTCCCCAAGCTAGTAGCAAGAGCAGGTTTGATCCTTTTAATACTCACTGGAGAATTAGTATTTTCCAATCTCCCCTATACATGAGCCTGATAAACAGTGTCCTCATTTTATTGGATTCATGGCACATAGAAACGTTCTAAATATTAAAAAAACACATAACATGAATACATATGTTCTATCTATTGACCATTATTTATTTGCTAATTTTTCTGTCCATCTCCATGATTCAGAAATTCTGCTGTGGTGGATAACATCCCTTCATCTAGAAAGACCTACTTCAGTACCAGGCAGAGTATTCTATCTACTAATGAAGGTTACAGTACCTTTTTATTTGAGCAGAGGGTTTCGTGACTTGTTTTGCCTTCAAAAAATTGTTTCTTAATATCTAACTATCCGACAATATGAGACCTGTATATAAGAACATGACAACATGACAGCTTGTCAAACAAGATTTATATTCTCTCAGTGTGTATACATATATACATATATATGTATGTGTGTATGTATATATGTGTATCTATATCCTTTGATATTCAAACACAGCCTCAATCCCATTGTCTACTTAACAGAATTACTTAGTACACTCATCTTAATGCATTATTTGAATAATAAGATAAAAAAAGTTTGTACTATAAAATGATGCTGGTGCCTCTCTGCATCTTCTCAAGGGGCAAGATTAGTAGAAAATTTGGTATAATTTTCACAGAATCACAGATCATAGTACCACTAAAACTTTTATAGTACCACTAAAACTTGATAAAATAATTAAGCTTATGAAAAATTAGGAAAAATATAAATAGGAATTTAAAATAAAAATATAATAAAAATAAAATATAAAAATATAACATAAGTAAATATAAAAATAAAATAAATAAATGTTAAAAATAAAATAAATAAAAATTAAAAAATATAAATTAATAAAAATATAAATAGGAATTTAACAGGGAAATTTCATATGGAGAACTATAAACCTTTTCCTAGTACATACAATGAGCCAGAGCTTGTCCTCTACCAGCCAAGTCTTTCTGGACTCATGATCACCTTTGCAGTCTGATGAGGCAAAAGACTCAGGGATAGTCATATCAAATTCTATATAATAGAATATAGGATATAATAAAGACAAAGCTCAGTTAACCAGTTTTTAACCTCGTCCCCTCAATTATCAGCAAATTCCTGCTCATATTTTCCCTCAGTGATGGGAGTAAGTTTTTAGAATTAGTAGATAGTAATAGAAAGGGGACAGTCAGTTGATAGTTTAAACCTCTTTCCTAAGATAATCATTTCTCAGTACTCTGAATAAACAGCAGTCTTTACTGGTTTCAGTTTTAGTTTCTTTTCATGTTCCTTGACTGCTTTTGAGAAAATTATTTCAAAAGAATTTACAATGGGATGTAAACTAAGAAAATACAGCAAGACCCAAAGTGTAGAAACTTTACAAAAGGGGAACATGTTATCCTCTATCACACTGGGCCTTAGGGAAAGTGGGTTCAAATTTAAAGAGCTTGCTACAAGTATCCCCTCCCCTCCCAGTTCAATTTGGTTGCATAATAACTAATGAAAGAGTTGTTCTTTGCTTGAAGAGCAAGTCTTAGTAGCCCTATCAATTTACTGCTGGTTCAAATCAAGCGGGACGCTCCTCAGGGCTGACTCCTGTACGGGCCTCACCTGTGGTCACAACTAGCAAACTATTTTGCATTCCTGTTGTGGGACCTCTAGTGTCTCTTCTGACATTTCAGTGTTCCATTGCTGATTCTCATTCACATAAATGTTACAATCATAAGAATAGTCACAAGAAGGATGAATAAAGGAAAGGCATCAAATGTTTATGGCTCCATGTCAGTAAGCTAATGCCCCCAAATGCCTACCAGAAGAGAGAGCACAAAGTTCTTAGTGAATAGTATAATGTTCAAAATATAAGAGGGAAAGGATCAAGGGTATGTATGTCCTTAAAATAGATACTCAAACCTGAATAGGTGAGAATAAACCATTTTCTCCCATTCAAATCAGTGAAACAAAAAAAAAACATTAGAGGTTTTCCTCATGAAAAGCATTTTGTAGTGTTCTGAGTTGCAGACAAATGATAAATACATACAACTTTATTCATGGCCCAGGGAATTTATCTGTTCAACTTGGAAAAATAAAATTTGCACACAAATAATTGATATAAAATATGACAAGTTTATAAAAGGGCTATAAACAAAGCATCATGCAGAAAGGAGGGTCCATTTCTAGATTGAGTAATAAGTAAAGCTTTCATGAATGAGGTTGCATTTGAACTGGGTCTTGGTAGTTGAGAAAGATTTCAAGAGAGAAGGGAACTGAGATAGATGCCAGTGCAGATATTCAAGACAAAGTGAAATTAGATAGATAGAAACAGAACAGACTTATATTAAGACCTATGCTTTCATAGGATCAATGATTTACAGCTATTGGGGGACTTGAAATCTGGTTCAACCTCCTCATTTTACAAGTAAGGAATCTAAGGTAGGATGGTTGAATAACTTCCAAAGGTCACATGAGTAGTAAGTTACAGACCCAGAATTTGAATACAAGTCTTCTAACTTTCCAATACCAAGAGGTCTTGTTAACTGTCTGCCATAATACCACACCACGTTGCCTTTCCTTAGATTAATTGCTTCTCCTGTTAAAGGAAGAGGTTGGATGAAGCAGGCTCTTAGGTCTCTTAATGTTCTAAAATTCTGTGATTCTATTTGGTAATTCTAAAATAATAATAATTTTTAAATCCTCAAAGGTAATATCTAAATTGGAAATGTGTAGCTAAAATATAGAGAAGTATAATAGTGGTTCTTCCCAGATAAATTAGCAATTCATACAATAAATTAAGTTTAATTAACATGACATTTTGAATCCCAAGAGGTCTTGTTATAAAGTAGGCTTTCTAATTTGTTGAAACTCATATTCCTATTTTTAATTTTTCCTCATTGCCCACATGTGTAATTATCTCAAGTTTTAGCAGTATTATAAATGAATATAATATATACATCTATATACATCTATACATATATGTTAAAGAGAAATTCCTACACAAAAAATATAAAGCACCTATCCCTTCCCCCAAAACACGCCTTAAACACAGTCCAAGAAACCAAAGGATACACACACACACACACACACACACACACACACACACGAACATTTCAGTCAGTTAGCTTTCAATAAGCACTTAGTATGTGCCAGACATTGTGCTTGGTATTTGGGTATGAAAACAAGTGGGGAAGGGAAGCAGGTCCCTGTTCTCAAGGAACTCACAGTCCAATGGAGAAGATGACATGCAAACTATTATGTACACACATGATATATTAGGGATGAATTGTAGCTAAATCAATAGAGGGAAGGAGGATCAGGAAAGATTTTTTTGTAGAAAGTTAAATTTTAGCTTAGATTTGGAGGAAGCCAGAGAAGATAGGAAATAGAGCTGCGTATGGAGGGAATTCCAGAGATGGGAGACAGCAAGTGAAAATGCCTAAACTTGAAAGATGGAATGTCTTAGGTGAGGAACAGCAAGGAGTTCAGAGTCATTAGAACCCAAAGTACCAGGGTAGGGATGGGGGTGGCTAATAAGATGTAAGAAGATTGGAAAGTTAGGAAGGGGTGGCATTATGAAGGACTTTAAAAACCAGAGGATATTGTATTTAATTTTGGAGGTAATAAGGAGTCATTAGGATTATTGAATACCCACTGAATTGAGTGGGAGGGGAGAGGATGACATGCTCAGACCTGAGTGTTAGGTAAATCAATTTGATGACTAAATGGAGGATGGCCTGTAGTGGGGAGAGACTTGAGGCATTGAGACCTGGCAGTAGGCAATTGTAATGATGTAATGAGGGTTTGTACCAGGGTGGTAGCAGTGTCAGATGAAAGAAAGTGATGGACAAAAGAAGGGGATACACGAAAGTAGTACAGCTTCAGAAACAGCTAAGGGATGGTTGATATGGTGTTTGCTGTCTGACAAATTCAGGAGAAAGGCCAGGAGCAGAACCAAGGTCTTTACACAATGTTCATCTATCTGACCAAGGTCTTGGATACTGTCAGTTGTGAGGGCTTGTCTAGAGAAGGTCATTGGCTATTTTATGCCAGTTTCACAATCGCATACTCACATAGGTTTTATAACTTTCCCAGTTATTGATGGAATGAAGCAGGGCTGTATTCTTGCTCCCACATTTTTTTTAACAAGACGTTTTCAGCAATGTTGTCAGATGCCTTCAATGAAGGTAAAAATGACATCAAGGTCAGCCACTGCACAGGTGGTAAATTATTTAATTTAAAAGGACTAGAAGCCAAGACTAAAGTGGAGGTATAGTTTCTGCACAACTTTTTGTGTACAGATGATTGGCCACTCAGTGCAGTCTCGGAGACTGAGAAGCAATAGAATATAGCTCTTTGTCACTTGTGCTAGTTGTGGCCTGACAATCAACATCCATACATGGAACCATTAATTAGAGAAAATGAAGAGATTTCAAATGCTGTGAATAAGTTCACTTACTTTGGCCGTATACTTTCCAGGTGTGTACACCTAGATGATAGGGTTGATTCATACATTGCCAGAGCTAGCAGGGGAAAAGAAAGGGTGGGAGAGAGGAGGTTTAGGTTGCCTACCAATGTCTGAAGGTCTACAGAGATTTGTGCTGACCTCATTATTGTATGCCTGGGAAACCTGGACAGTATGCCAGCTTCCTGTCAGGAAACGGAATCTCTTCCATTTGAATTGTCTTAGCAAGATTCCAAATATCACCTTTCTTGAGCTGAACTATCAAACATTCAAGTTCTATGGCAGAGAGCACAACTCTGGTGGATTGACCATGTTGTTCAAATGCCAAATACACCTTTTGCTTTATTATTCAATGGAAATTGCTCTACAGAGAACTCCCACAAGGCAAGTAGCCACATGGAGGACAGAAGAAGTGATATAAGGGGACTATTAAGGTTTTGTAATGTTAATGGAATAGGAAGTTCTTCCCTGTCCATGAATAGATCTATGTGGCCACATGTGTCCCCCTTTCCCTTCTAATAGGAGCTGTGTTCCCAGGTCTAAAAGTACACAGGTATTTCAGTCACAGATGTCTTGCTGCTTTCACAGCTGTGATACATACTGAGTCACTTAGAGCCACCCTCTTAGGGGGAGGAACTTGCCTGAGGAGGAGACTGCTTAGGGGGAGGTTTGATTGTTGGAAGACTTTTACACCTTTTGATACTAAGCTAGTTAGGCACTGAGTCACACTGTTGTGGTACCTTCTGGCTCTGAGCCTATCAGTTGAAAGCTATATATACTGGGTAGTTGAAATTTTTCTTTAGGGGTTTGCTCATGAGAAGGACCTTTTGATTCCCTGGATGAGATTCTCAGCAGCAGTTTGTTAATAGCCCTGCAACTACTCAGATCTTGGTGTTTTCCCAGTCCGGTGGTATATGTATGCAGATGTATTATTCTGTTTAGACAGTTGGAGCCCTGTCTGTTGGATTCTTTCTTGAATAGTCACCACTTTCTACTTATCTATAATTAAAGTAAGACTGTTGACTCCTTTAAGATTGTCTTTGCTTTAGAAAAGCAGATCAAAGAACCTGGGCTAGCAGGCCATCCAGGGTGTAGCTGGGTGCCTGCTAATACAGGTTTCTCTGAATAACTTTGGAATTGATTGTGAGACGTGGGAGACATTGGCACAGGACCATCCACCATGGTGTGCCTGTATCAGAGAAATCTTTATGTTTTATGAGCAAAACAGAATTGTAGCAGTTCAGAAGAAATGTGAGATGCACGAATTTAGACATCTTCACTGAAAATGTTTATATTGAATATTTGTGCCCCACCTGTGGTAGAGCCTTCTGAGTTCGTATTGATCTGATCAGCTACAGTAAGACACACTGAACTTTGACCCTGACATACTGATATCATTCTGGTCCTCTCTAAGCAAAAAGGACAACAGTACCCTCAAAACCCTTTTTACTTCTTTCTACTGATCCACATTGGTTCCATCTTTAGTGAAATGTCCTCAATTAGGGATCAAAGAAAGAGAAAAATTGGTGCCCATTTTAAAGGAAAGATTGCAGTTTCTGTTAGATGATCTCTTGATAGACAAGACAAATGCTAGGGAAAAAGCATTAGAATTGAAAAAAGCTAATAGGAAAGAGAATTCCACAGAAGAAATGACATGATATCTTAAGCATTGGTCGATTTATCATTGTGTGTTACCTTAAATCACAAAATTTTGAATCACAAAATTTCCGTATAGAGGGTATACACAAAATACCTGCCCTCAAAATTCCAGTTAAAATATTTTAAAGTAGTAAACAGATGACACATAATATGTTATTTGGTTGGTGTTTCTGTTGTTAGCAAAAAAGCAAATGTTTATAATTAATAGAGTATTTTCAAATGAAGTTCCGCTAATTACTTGCTGTATAGGTCATATTTTTCATTTAAGCATAACAGGCTTTTAATTTTAAAAGAATAAAATTTATCACTCATTATTCTGCTATAGAAAAAGGCTTCTATTCCACCATCAAATCAAGTTCCAGCAGTAAACCTAGACTTCTGTTTTCAGCTGTCCTACATGTAGCACTTGTATTTTCTTTAATTCAAAGACCATAAAAGCTAAGTAGAATGACTTCTGATTCATATGGGTGATATTTTGAGATCAGTTACTGCTGTGATGTTCCTGAGATATATTTGGTTTCAACACTGTAAATGCACTTCTCTCTATAAGTTGTCCTAGAAAATCTGTACTATTTTTCACTGAGGCCATAATGATAATAAATTGGTTTCCATTGAAAGCTAATAGTATTCAGACTTACCTATGGTGGGGGGTGTCTATGGTATTCTTCTTTTGGGATGCTGAGGTTATTTGTAGTAGTGAAAATATATTGCCAGGCAGAAAATGATTTATCAGTCACATGATCTTGCAAAAGTTAGACAATCATAGATTCCAAACTGTGAACATTTATTTGTGGATGTGGAAATGGTTGTCTACAAAAGTGAAGAGACTGACTTCATGAAAGTGGCAGAGTGTGAATTTGAACTCAGGTCCTCAGATGCTAATTCCAGCACTCTATTGTATCACACTGCATCCCACCCCTCTCTGGGTCTCCTTTTCCTCTTCTGTAAAATGAGTGGTTTAAAACAGATGATTCTTTTTCAACTCTAAATCCTATGAACCATTTAACCTTAAACACCTACATGTGTGTAAGGGACAGTTATTCAAAATCTTTGAAAAAAGATTTGTAATCTCAGTGTGAGAACTCCTTCTACTGAAAAAAGATTGCAAATCCTTTGTGCCTCAATTGTTAAAGTTGTTCAGCATCTCAAAATCCTTACCTTGGAGCTAATAACCTTGTGATGAGCCCCTCTGCAATTATCCAACCTAGTCTTTAGACAATAAGTAGTCAATTGATAATCACTTCCATATTATAATGAGACATCCAAATAGAATTTTAAAGAAGGAGGTTATTGAAATTGTTGTCAGTGTTGTTTTTGGATACTTTCCCCAAAGGCACACTGTGGGATATTGTGAGTTATATTTAGTTTAACACTCTCTTTTATAAACTATAAAGGAAAAAAACCCCGTATGCTTCAATTTATTGACCTGATTTATATATTGATTGTATACACTCAATTTTTTCAGAATTGGTACACTGATTCTTTCATTAATTACCTCTCAGAAATATTTTTTTCTTCTCCAGTCAGCTAGACAAATAGAAGAAGTGACTAATGTCTAGTTCCCTAAGGAACTTTATTCTTTTGGGGTCATACTTTGAATATAACTGATAAATATTATAGGTCACAAAGTCCTTTTGTAGTCCTTTCATGTGTAATCAGATCTCAACAGTGGCAGGACCAACATAAGTTTCTTTTTCATGATTTATTTATTTTGATCTCCCTAGTCTTTTTACCCAAAGCAAGAAGTGTTGCCATGTCTTCCTTAGGATATGTAAATGAGCTATACCTATCTTCCAGTACTGAATCAGAAATTTTAAAATTAATTAATTGCTTTCCTACAGAATCCCAGACTTAAAAAAAAAGGCTTACAGTATCATGTGAAAACATCTCTCCTTTTCTTATCTCATACCTCATAGCAGCAACAATGGGAATGTTAAAATAAAATAGTTATTTTTATATAAAAAGATGAGGAGAATAAAACACTATATGCTAGCAAAGTCTTTATAATCCCCTCAAACAATATTGCTGTGTCTCACTGAACTTTTTTTTAAGTTGGAAGCTTTCTGTGAACTTAAAAGTCGCTTCTGTCATTGATCTTTGCCTCATGAGAAATTTCCCTCTTAGAAAATGAAATACTCTCATTTGGACTCTTCTCCCTCGATGACTGTTAGTCTTAAAGCTACTCTTCATATAAAATGTGATATTTGTTTATGCTCAACAGCCACCAGAAACATTATAAATATTGCATTTCTCAAAACATAACCACTTGTAAAATATAAACTGGAGGACTTGGATTCAAAGAACTCTCTTATCTCAGGTGGTTCACTACAGTATGCAGAATGCTCACATGGAGCTTATACCTAGTATTACTTGAGTTGCAGATTTATTTCATCTTGTCTAGCAGCATCAGCTATTTCCGTCTGCTGCTTCCAATTATTGTGATTATTTCCAGGCTGAGTGAAGATTAGCGAAAGCAAATATAGAATGGGAGAAAAGAGAAAAGGCTATTCCCTCGAGCTAACATTCAAGCTTATCAGTCTTTATTTAACTGCAGAAACTATTTATTAATATTTGGAGCTAGCTTCCTCATATTGATTTTTGTCCTTTTTAGTGTTGCAGCCATAAACTCTGTGTGTGCTGAGAACACAGTTTAGCACTATAATGCAGCATGGATGTAAGTTATTTACTTCTTTGACTACTGATAGATAAGGTGGTTGTCCTCCTAAAGGAGGGCAATTGACAGAGCTAGATAGTGAATTCTTATAATAGTACTGCAGTATCTGAGAGGTATAGTATTCATATTACATGAAAAAGTGAGGTAGGGGAAAAGAGTACTTTTAATTCTATATCCTGAAAACATTAACATTTTACTAGATATTGTGAAATTTACCACCAAATGCTGTGTATGCATATACTATATAGATATATCTATATTTAAAGTCATGAAGAGAGACCTTTTTCATTTATATCTACATAGATATATAAGTAATTATGGAAAGTAATAAGTATTCGTCTTGGACAATAGTCAGTTTTTTTGATTCCCATAATTGCAGCAGCAGAAAGGACGTAAATTTACGAGAATGGGTAGGGGGCAGAACACTCATTTATGCTGGATGTGTCCAGTTATAGACCATTTCTAACATTATGGCAGGAGGGAGTTTTCTCTTGCCCTCAAGGACATTGATGGTATGACAAGAACTTCTAAGAGCTTGCTATATCTTCTAATAAAATAGATTTGTGAACTTTGAATGAAAATGAAGATCCAGCTGGAGAGGAAAAGAGAACAATTAGATGTTAACTTTCAGTGAGGTTAATTCTGTCATCTTTTTTCCAAGTAGTTTATATTTCTGAGACAACTAGAACAAAATATGGTTCTGTCTCTGTGGAGAATATATAAAAACAGAAATAATGAATAACTAGAATATATTTAAATAGAATATATTTTATAGTAAAATTAATATAAGTACTTTTGTGTCGTTGAGTTTAAATGTATGTTTTAAATCAAATTATATTTTTAATTCCAAAATTTTAATTCTATCCCATACAAATTTAATACTGAACCATGTTGAATGTTTATATATTTTTCTATACATATAATTATTTGCAAGCATTGTATATCAGTATGATTTGGGATATGGCCCAGCATTTACCTTTGTTTTCTACCTTAGATAATGCTTTTTCATTTTTTTTATTTCCTGACACTTTTTGTAGTTTATCAAACAATATGCTTTTCCACTGGTTTTTTTTTTGGTTCTACATACAGTACAATTCATGAAATACTCCTTGAACATTCTCTGTTCTGTAAAAGTGGATTCTTTCTGGGGAGACTCAGGGACTGTTCCCAGATGTAAAAGAATAAAATTAGTACAGAAAGCAGAGGAGAAAGAAATTTTAGGAACTAAAAGGAAATAAAACGATTTTCTTTTTGGAATTATTAGTAGGACATAGAATTTTGTTTGTATTCAAATTTTCTGTAATGTTCTAGTGTATGTGTAGACCAAATTTTATTTCATTCAGAACAAGGAAAAAGTAATTCTTGGTAAAGTAGATACACTTTTTTGAAAAGAGATGGGTAAAATTTTCATCTTAACACATGAAGCATTACAAATAATTGCAGTATAAGAAATTTTAGTATAAGCTGCATATGCCCATTGCTTTATCACAAGCCAGATATTTCTTTTGCAATTGTATGTTATACACACTCCAAGCATTCTCCTCCTCAATAACAGTTTTTAAGGAGTCAAGGGTAGTAGCATCTACTCAGCAACTGTAAGAAAATTTTCAGAAAATATTTCATAGACCAGATACATATCAAGTATTTTTAGACCTAAAACTATGTACACATTTAATTTCAGGCAAATAGAATTTTTGTGACTTAAAAAAAACCCTTTCAACAAAAGTGTATATTACTTATGCAAAGGAAAAAGGCACATTTTTTAATCTGCTGTTAATTGATCTGAATATTGTTCCAAATATCAATGAGATAATAGACAATCAACATAAATATATTTTATTTTAAATTATTAATTTTTGTGTCTCACCAAATAGATAAGCCTGATTGCTTATTAATCCATATAAATTTACAAGCCATTAATGTTGCATTTATATGTATTTAATTTTAATCTTATATCTACTAACAAACCTAGGTATTATTATCTTTTAAAAATTATTTTAAATTTTGCTTTTACATCAAAATGATTTTCCCTTAAACTACCAGCACCCTCCACAATAAAGCCTCCTTTCTGACAGAAACAAATTGTTCATCCAAATAAAAATTAATCTCCTATAATTATGACCACTTTTCACCCATAATGCCTTACTTGTGTACCAGGAAGAGGGAAGGAGGTTTCCTCATCAGTTTCCTGAGGCCAAAATTAGTAATATGTTAGGCTGAATTTTAATTTATTTTTTAAATTTACACTATTGTAGTCTCCAAGTGTTATTCTCCTGGTTCTAATTTCACTTGATGTCAGTTCATTGTTTTTGTTTGCCTCCATATTTTTCCATTGAAATAATATAGTCATATAGCAAAATTAGTACAACTCTTGGATATATATTTGATTTCCTCTTTAAAAAATTACTTGTGTTACAAAAAGTACTGCCATGAATATATGGCTATATATTGGATCTGTCTTGCTGTCTTTGATATCTCAGACAATTCATCTTGCAGTGACAGTTTACTTTCATTTTAAGTATAAAGTTTTATCAAGAACTAAGAGAGTTCAGTCTAGAGGAGCTTTCATTAATGATAGGATATCTGAGTATTTTCTATCAGCAAATAAACACCAGTGTCATTACACACACACACACACACACACACACACAAACATCTGTCTCTCTGTCTCTATCTGTTTTTCTGTCAGTCTACCGAAAAAAAATTTTGTGGTGGTTTTGAAAAGTCATAATCTTTGTTAGACTAGCATTAAGGACTTTTGATTTCCTTTTAAGCTGAAATGAAAAATAAAAGAGCTGTATCCTCATAGTTCGCACTTTATCTAGATATAATATTAAAACTGTTACCACATTATTTCTTAAGGATGTATTATTATAGTTCACAATGAGAATCTCTCTATTCACTCCCTTAGCAATCTCATGTAATCCCAGTGTCAGTGATGACTTCTACATGAATGGTTTGTGAATGTAGCCTTGACCCCTCATCAGAATTCCAGTCTCATGTTGCAAGAAGTCAACTGGACTTTTACATGTAAATATCGTATTGGTGCTTCAGCTTCCATGTCTAAGATTGAGCTCATTTTCTCCTTTCAACTACTTCTTTTCAAGTTCCCTATTTTGGTTAAAGACACCATCATTCCCCCAGGTATCTCTTTCTAAAATCTTAGACTCAGTTTACCCTCATCTTTCATGCCTATTCAGCTAACAAGGCTTCCCATTTCTTACTCCATAAAGTTTCTCAATTATAATAAATAGGACTGCCTACCTTTACTTTTCCCCATATGTACCAGATACCCTAACCACACAGGGTTACTTGTTATATTCCATGCATTGCTTTTAGATTTCCTGCCACAATGCCTTTGCTTAATATTCTTCCTTCTCCCTAAAAATACATATGTATTTTCCCTCTTCCTAGCTCTTATCTCTATCCCTACCTATCAAAATTATATATCCTACAAATTATATACAAATATGTACATATATGCGTGTGTGTGTCTGTGTGTCTGTGTACAAATGTATTATTATTATTATTATTATTATTAATAGCTTCACCTGTTAGAATGTATGTAACTTGAGGGAAGGAGCTGCCTTGCTTTTTGTATTTCTATCCCTAGCATTTTACCTAGGGTTTACCATATAGAATGTATTTAATAGATGATTCTTCTTTCACTCATTCATTCATTCTTAATTGAATTCCTTCACTGTAGTTTTAAAAATACATGTCTCCCTGCTAGATTGCAAATGCTTCAGAGACAAAAATAATTCATATTTGTATTCCCTACAACCTCACCACACTGCCTTGCACATAGTAGTTGCACAGGTATTAGCACAGAAGCAATGCAGGATAAGTCCTTAGTGAATTTCCATATCCCTACACTATAAATGCATGTAAAGCATAATATGAGCTTACTATAAATTCAAGTCCAACTTCCTTTACATGAATAAAAAAAATCCTTTATGAAAGTTCTGCAATTGAAAGATAGAAAGGCAAAAGGGAACAAGATGTAAATGAATCCCTTATCTTTTGTTTGCAGCAACCACAGACTCTAGAACCATTCTTCTCCTGAAAGAAGGCATGCAATTCCCCAAAGCTTCTGAAACACTCAATCATACTATCCAAATGGAGAGAACACATGACTTCTTCCTGAGATTGGGACTAATAGATTTACTGCAACTGTAACCACAAATAACCTCATTACTTATTAGGTTCTTCCTAGCTTCTGAGTTGTTCAATTCAAATATACCTTCATTCTGAGGAAGCGATTGTAATTATGAATTTTTACCTTGGTCCTAAGCTGGTCAACAAAATGACAGTGGATAATAGAGTTGGAATAATATATTCCTTCCACCTTGAATTTCTCGGGTAAAGTCAGTTAAGTGAATGGTAAGTTAGGAAAAACCAATTGGCTTCTGTATTACATACCAAATTTTCCTATTTGGATTATCAGAAGAAAATGCAATTGGAAGTTAATAGATCTCCTTGAATCTAATATGCCACTAACCATATTTGTTTAGCTTTATTCATGCCATGTTCTTTTGTTGTTGATGAAGATAACAGAGAGTGGGGTTAGGTTTTGTCTGGTAAAAGAGTTCTTACAGATTTCCTTATAGAAGCATAAGGTTTATAAGTAGGCATTCCTGATAGACCATCTACTCTCCATTTTTTAAATGACAAAAATGAGACCCAAAATGGTTAAAAGATGTTCTCAGCTAGTGTGAAGTCTGAAAATATTTGTAGTCTTCTTTGGAAAATGTATTGTGAGACCATAGTGTTTTCCCTTGAAAATGCTAGGATTACATTTGTGAGAGTGCCAAATATATGGTTCTAATAAATGAAGTAGTCAATACAGCTTCCTCATTAATATGTTAAACACAAATCTGTCATGTGTATCATCACAAGACTGTGAAAAACTTATGAGGAATTTCAAATTAGATTTTTCCACAGTAGTTACATAGCCATTTGTGTGTCTTCTTTGAAGGATTCTTTCTTTAAAAAACAAAAACAATAAAGCATCCTCTTTCTAGTGCAAACACTAAAATGCCCTAGTCTAGTTCACTCAATCACTCGAATATAGTCATTCATATATCTATTTTTTATTCATTCATTTGTCTATCAATTTATTTATTTCCATGGCCTCTGTGCTTTATAATGCAATAAAAAACAAAGAGGAATTTTTGTCTTAGTAAAATATTTTTCAAAACCTTGTTTGAATTATTCACTTGCTCCTAAAATGAAATTACAAGAGTGTCACAAATATTCACATAATATTTCCTCATCATAAAGTCAAGGGATCAAATTAAAAGTCAATCAAATAGTTTGTCAATATAATAAATATTAATAATACACTTTGAAAAATTATGATAATTAGCATGGTCATTCCCTCAATCAACATAGACTTCTTTAATTTAGTAGGTGATCTTTGAGAATAGTTTCAGATTATAAGGGGAAAATTCTTTATCCTGAGATCAATTCAAGGTTAAATATCTCTTAACTAATCTAGGATGGCTGCCAGACAACCCCCATACGTATGTTCCCAAATCCACACTCAAGGACATTCTAGTTCAATAGGATCTGCCAATACTTGTGTTCTGTTGGCATAGCCTTCAGAAATTGTAGTTTACCTCCTAACTAAAGCGAATTATTAGATGAGGACATTAGGAGAAGTCAAGAGTCTCTTAAGAGATGCCATTGTTGAAAAATTATCACCTGTTGACCTGCCCTGCCAAGATAAAGTGTTCAATTTTGCTGGGTTGATCCTCAAGAGCCTCTGTTGCCATATTCATATCTGAAGTTTCCCTGACTTTACAGAATATATCAGAGCTTGAAAGCTACCATACTTGTCTTTGGGGACCAAGGCATTCTTCAGTACCATAATAACAAATTAGAAAAGTGATTTGGTAAAGAAATACTTCTACTCTCTCCTATTTTCCATTTCATTTCTGTTGCAATAAAAATGTTACATTCCTATTCTTATTACAAAACCTGCTAGGAAAGAGAATGTCTTTAAGGAAGACACTCCCCAAACCCTCTACACTCCAGTCTAACTTTCCTCTACCTCATATTACTACTTTTTTGGAGATTACTACTTTTGGGATCTTCTCAGAATTTGGATTCAGAGCATCTGAAAAGAAAATTCCCACAAAAATAAAAAAATTTTGCTAAGAAGTGTTTAAAGGAAGAGTGGTACTTTATAAGTATTTCCAAATGAAGAATATGTACTGATTCTAGAGTTTTATTAAGGGCTTCTGTCTATTGCAGTTTGGTCTTTATTTACACCTGAATTTTATGACTTTTTTACTTTTAAGAGGAAATTATAGCATATATCTGAATTTGTCTTTAAAATTAAGCTTTTGTCTTGAGACATTTTGGTCATTTCCAACTCTTTGACCCCATTTAAAAATTTTTGTTTTGCAGAGATACTAGAGTGGTTTGCCATTTCCTTCTCCAGCTCATTTTACAGATAAGGAACCAAGGCAAACAGGCTCAAGACACTTGCCCAGACCCAGCTAGGAAGTGTCTGAGGACAGATTTGAATTTAAGAATATGAATCATCCTGACTTTAGGCCTGGTACTTTGTTCACTATACCACTTAGCTGCCCCTTTAAATGAAGTATAGAACTAAAAAGTTCAAATACATTCAATGAGCTTGAAGCCAAATCCTATAATTTATTTCTGGGTTTGAGACATTTCCCAATGTGGCAAAAAAGTTGTAGTTCAGTGGCACAAGGTGATGTCTCAACAAATTTCATATTTTATAAGGGAAAATACCCAGACTGACACAGAACAAATTATTTAGGTGTGGCAAGACTCCAGCTCATTCGAACAGCAAAGAGAACTGAGCCAGGAAGGTGAAACATGGATTTCTATAATTCCACTATATTGCCTAAAGGGTTTTGTAGTATTTATTAGCATATCATAGCAGGCTAATATTGTGGTGGTGTTACTATTTCAGTATTTTGCCCAGAGGTATTTCCTTTTGCATGATCCATCCTGCCAGGCTGTCTTCACTATTTCATTATCATTCCTCATGTGCTGAAGTCAAGCACAGCTGGCTTGCATATGCAATAGAAACAAGTGTGTAAGGCTTTATTGAAATGTAATTCTCCTTTTTGCTAGAATTTTGGGGAAAGCTGCATAATGTCAGAAGTAGAAATCAAATTACAGCAAATGTTCAGGTTCTAGCTTAAAGTATCCAATACAGCACATACTGATAATTGAGAAATGACATTTTACATGTTCAACTTTTGTACTTTGGAATTTTGGTCCTAGAAGTGTTTAAAAAGGCATATATACATTACACACATGCACATGCATGTGTACATAGGCACACAGACACACAGACACACAAACCCAGTCCCAGACACACAGACACACACACAGAGAGACACACAGACACAGACACAGACACAGGCACACACACACACACACACACACACACACACACACACACACACTGGATGAGAACCAGAACACCTTAGTAATTACTGAATTTTTTGAATAGTGACACCATTTTCTTAGTCCCCAATGTTTCTAGGTTTAGTCATATTTGGCTCTGTGATCTGCCTTACTACCCAAATCCAATTAAGCATTATGTTTTGTTGATCCTTCCTTTGGAATGCCTCTGACTTTGATTATCACCATACCAGTTCTAGTAGAGACCATTATTTCCCATTCCTGATTAGTGTAATTGCTTCTTACCTTATCTTTCAGTTTCTCTTAACTTCTGAAGGACTCCCTGCCCTTCCTGAAGACATTTTTCATTTTTAATAGTTCATGAATTTTAACTGTGTCTCTGTGTGTGCAAAAATGAAGTATTGGCACAATTGAAGATTTTCTTTGGCCCAAATCATCCATGTCCTCCATACCTACAAATGCTGATTGTGTGGTATGTGATTGGGGAAATTACACATTTAGTAGCCCTGATTGAAATGTTCCAGAGTACATCTGGTTTGCAAGCCTCTGACAGAAAAATAATTTGCGTAATGCTGAAACTCACAGAATAAAAAATTCTTCTGAGATAGCATCTTTAGGTATTAGGTATTCCCTCAGCTTAACTAACATTCATAGAAATCCTGTATAGCTGTACCACCTGCTTCTGAGTGTGCACTCAACACTCCTTCATAAATAAATGTATTATTGCATTAAATATTGAAATGTCATTTTATCCTGATTTTAAATGAGAATTTTTTTCTCGGCAAAGTTAGCCTTAATAAAGGCTTTGAAACAGATATTGTTTGGTGGTCCATCTCTTCTTTTAGTATCCTTATTTCCTTCTTATTCCTCCCTTCCTTTTATCCCCCTCCCCCCTTCACATTACATGTGTTTACCAAAATCTTTTGATTCTTGCTGAAAAGCCAGGCCCCCTTATGCCTCTAGGGCATTGCTGTGAGCACTGAACATCTCTCAGCTCTCCCTGCTAATAAAACTGATCTGATGAGTGTCTCTACTCCTGGGTAGTCTTTTACCTTGAAGAGGTTCTAATAAATCACTAAGATTTGATATACTAGGCTTTCCATGAGTATTTGCATTTTCTTAGGACATAATGTCTTAACCCAAAGGACAGTCTCTGTAATAAAAGAATTTCAGTCGCCAGTATAATCTGATAGTGCAGGTATCTTTAGGAAGTGGGAATATTCTAGGCTCCCCTTAAATCACCTCATTCAGGAAGTGGCATATCCTATTTTTTGCCAAGGGTTGGCTCTGCTTCTTGACAAAAGTAATGAATACTTTAGATCAATGGTTCTGAGCCTTCCTAATGCCCTTTAATGCAGTTCCTCATGTTGTACTGACCCCCAACCATAAAATTATTTTCGTTGCTACTTCATAACTGTAATTTTGCTACTGTTATGAATCATAATGCAAATATCTGATATGCAGGATGTATTTAAATTGAATATAACTCACAAGTTGAGAACCGCTACTTTAGACCCTTAAGCCTTTTGGGGGAATGGGGCATGGGCACTCTGTGTTTATGTATATGGTTTTTCTTTCAGTGTTAATTGAAAAAAATAGTTATTTACAGGCTAATCAATGTTTCATTCTGTTTTACAAACCTAAAGTATCACAGCATGCTTTCCACTGTTCCATCAGTTTGAGAAAGAACCAAGGAAATTTACATTATATGCTGGTGGCCCTGGAGGAGGAAATCACAAGTGACATCACTTCCAGAGGGGCTAAAATCTAGGTGGTAGTGAAGTAAAAATACTCTGCCATCTTTATCCAATGAAATCTATTTCTTAATCCTCTGCAATAGATCATTTGACCCATGTCTTTGGACATTTTGCTTTCAACAAGCTAATATTTTACCTGTTCTGAGCCACACTAGTTCTAGTCTCATTTTGAATGCCAGTGTTCACTTTCTGTCTTCATATAATTTCTTTTCTAAAGGAAAAGTTGGCTTCTTTTGTTTTTAGTCTATGCATTTAACATTACAATGATAAACATATTGCTTAAGTGAAAGTAACCTGAGATCTCATCAGGAGGACAAAATCTTTGGCAAGGGGAGCTTTATTTAAAGCATTTTTCCTCAATTTTTGTAATACGATGGAGAGTTTACAATGCAGTTAAAGTATTAAACTTCAAAGCCAGTAGCAGATGTAAAAGCAACAAGGCTGGTTTGTGGAGCTGACTGAAAGATAACTATTGTAATCTAAACAAGAGGAGTCATGTGATAGCATTACAAGTGCCTGATGTAAGTACCTTTTCTTTTCCTTCAAAGATGATTCCAGAAGGATTCATTGTATGGCAAAGTCTATATTTGTGCATCATTTTTTGCCCTCTCTCCCACTCTCTTTTCCTTTGTGCACATCATTTCCCACCTCCCTTTCCCTCCTACTCTTTTTCTTACACCCAAATAGTTCATAGTAAGTATAAAGCATACTGTGACATGTTCAGAAAAACTCACCAGCCCTTTCTCTTTCTGTAGAAGTTACTCCTTCAAATAGTATAGAACAATAAGTGTAAAAGGTATATTCAAAGAAATCGAATATAAAAGAAAGGCATGACATGCTTGTTTCTTCAAGGACACAATCATTAAAATAAAATTATGATCCATATTCCCAGGGTTGGTCTTATTTTTCAATTAAAGTATTTTTAAATAAGATAAACTTGAGAATCTTATAAGAAATGATTCCATATGATTCTTAAAAATAATGATTTCATTACTACAGGTCCCTTTCAAGTGTGACATTCTTTAGACAGTTTGAATTGATTTTCCTTTAACTATTAGAGAAGTAGTAAGTTCAAACAAACCAATCAGTGAACTTATGAAATTAGTTTAAATTTAGAGTAATGTGGATGGATATTTGACATATATAAAAATCAGAGTATCTAAAAGAGGAAAAACAATCCTTTGATGGATCTTGTTAGGCTGATCTTATATTGTTGAAATCTTTTTTGGTATTTCATCATTTGAAAAGAATATAGAATAATAGAATATTAGACAGATAAATTTTCTCAATTTCCTGCTTCCTGACCAAGGACACACAATTTACAGACCTTTTGTCAGAAATGAGTGTTTATCATGCATTGGTTGCCTTTTCTGTTATTATCAGAAAGGCTTCCCTATTCTTCTACCTGAAGGGAATGGTAGTGGCTACCACATTGAAAAATCTCTAGTGAGAAATTTTGAAGTATTGCTCAGAATTCATCAATAGACCTAGTGTTAAAAACTTAAAAGATGTCTCTATCTTTTCACTACTGGGTTTTTAACAGATTAAACCCAAAAAATCAAACAGACATGTTTGTTCTAAAAAAATAGCTTCATGTTTGTCAAGTAAGGTAAATTCTTGAGATACTGTTTGGCATTCACATTTTGAATAGGATACTCAGGACCCGAATTCAAATCCTGATTCACGTATTTGTTAGCTGTCTGACGCTGGTCAGTAACTTTAAAAAATGAGAGGATTCTGCTGGATGACCTCTTTGATCCCTTGCAGCTCAAATCCATGATCATGAGTATATTAGAAATATTTTATCTCAAGAACAATATTGCAAATCATCTATGCTATATCTTCCTTGATTCCCAACCCTTTTCTTTTGTAGATGAGGAAAGTGAGAGAGTGAATAGCATCACTTTGTCAGTGAAAATAAAGCCTAGAACATAGGTCTCCCAATTCCTGGTCTACTTAATGATGGTTTCACTTTAAGATATCTCCCCAAGTATTGTATTCCTCTCATATTTTATAGAAAGATATACAATTGGTTGTTTTCTTCCACATTACTTATGATGAGAATTTAAATAAGCCTTATCAATTGTGCTTAAAGCAGATAGTGTATATTTTTCCTGACTATTTACTATAGAAATGGTTCTCTGTCTCCAACTGGCCATTTATACAACAGAGTAACAATACTGCTACAGCAATGTGCATTTGTCTAGATACCTGAAATGCCATGCATAAGCAGATTCCAAAAAAATGCTACTGTGAACAGCTTTTACGGTTCGTATTACACAGAATAGTGAATACTCCATTTATTCCATTACAAATGAAGTTAAACATTCACAACAAATCATAATATAATATTCACAACATTACATCTTATCACAGAAAATCACAATATAGTATTCTTAACTGCTTAACATTAGAATGGCCACACAGTTTTCACTACAGTGGCCACAATATTTAGAACAAGGAACAAAAGAGTAATTATCTGGTTTCCCTAAAGGGGAAAACCTCCTTACTTATTTATACAGCCAATTTACAATTCTATAATCAATACTTAATCATTCACAGTACAATAATCAATCTTCCACTCATGGGACAATCATACATTAAAATGATAGGTCTAATCATTCCATCATTTCACAATATAATAATTAATCTTTTGCTCATGGGGCAATCAGAGATCAACTCAATCAGTCACTTATCTAGCAATCAGTCACTAAATACAATCATTAGACAATCACACAAACCTTCCACCCCTCAGTGTCCAGCAAACCTCAATTTCATCCAAGGAGAGACCTTTTCTTCATCTTGACTCAGGATGCTCTCTCTCAGATTCCCTGGATCCCCTTCCATGGTCTCAGCTCCTACCTGAATCCACCAAACAGTCTCCTGGATTCAGGAACAGACAGCTGCCAGGTCTTCATCTAGTCCTCAGAGGTAGACAGCTCTCAGGTCTTTGTCCAGTCCTCTGGGCAGTCCCTGGCACATACTGAAGTTCACAGGGTCTAGCACATCTCAAACCCTTCATCACTTCTGTTCCTGGAACCTCAAAGATCAGCTGAGCCACAAACCAACAAAGGCTTATCCCAGTCTTACTTCTTCAGTCCTCCAGCAATTCAACTGGCCCTAGAACCCAGGAGAAATCTCAGCCTTACAGGAGGACTTCAAGGCAAACCCTCTTAGCCTTCCAGGCTGCCTTCACCGGATTCTGCTCTCAGGAAAACTCCAACTCAGTTCTCAGTCAGCTTCCAGATGCTGGGAGAGAAATTATCTCTCTCCCTCTCCCCCCCAATATCTCTCTTTCTCTAACTCCAACTCAGTTCTTCAGTCCAGCGGCCTAGCTCACAGATGCTGGGACAATCCTGCTTCCACCAACAGAAGCAACCAGGAGGAAGATTCCCAATTCTGTCTCTCTGCCTCTAGAAATATTCTTACATACACACATTGGCCTCTTGCCTGAGCCAACCACCTTCTGCCACAGGGGAGCAACAGGGGACTTCATACCCTCTCAACAGGAGGCAGAGCTCACACTTTCCATACTTAGCCCTAAGTTACTAAGAACTAAGTATCTGCCAAATTGGTTAATGTTACAATACCTTGTCATCAAACTCAACTCCCTGTCTTTTCTGTACTCCCTATATCCCCTAATTAAGTCTGGTTTAAGGTAGAGTCTAGTTACTATTCAGGGTCTCCTCATTCCTGATATCATGTTGTAATTTAAAAGCTGTCATATTTTAACTTTAATTACAACTTAAAATAATAAAACCCTACTCTGAATTTTTTTTTTCTCTTTTTTGGTTAATTTGCTGCTTTGAGTCTTTTACTTCACCGAACATTCTCTATAACATAAGAAACCCCAAAATGCTCCTTATCCATTGGCATTACTTCTCCTAATTCAGAGTTTGCAGTCCTTGAAATATATTATTTTATTTGATCCTTGGGCCGAGTAGAGAGTTGTTGAAATTAGACTAATGGTTTAAAGGCATAATTATGCCTTATTTAAATTAGTTGTTTTGAAATACATTTCTTTTTTTGCTGAAAGTGTGTAAAGTCCTCTTTCCTAACGATATTCAGGTTTTCCCACTGTTTTAGGATTAGTGGGACTTTCTGAATGGAAAAAAAAAGTTCTGTCCCAGTGCATAGGTAGAGAAAGTGGGAACATCTCTGGGAGGTTGAGAAGCATAGCTGAAAGAAATGTGGAAGAAACCAAGAAAGAGAAGGGGGACGTAGGGAAAGATCTTTCTTAACTCCTTCCTACCCCAACTTATATGGCCTATGCCTAAAATATGTCCTTCCTTAATTTGTAGATAGTGCAGTTTCTTTTCTCTTCCTGCTGATGCTGAAATGCAGGAAGATGAAGCACTATTATTTCATTGTTCTTGCCAGTGCCTGACTTGGAATTTGACTGTTTTGGGTACTCTCAGTTTTTAAAGACCTTTTTCTTTTGCTATTTGGGTAGTAAACAAATTTCCCTTGTAGTGAGTAGCAATGGTGATTAAGGTATTGAATGTAAAAGGCTTTGTAGTCTCGGAGAAAGTTTTGATCCCACCATGACCTGCTTCCTTAGAGTGGGCTCTTGGTTCATAGCAGTGATATAAGGCCTATGGTTGGTCAAGACTTGGGACCTTGTGTAGTTTGTGAGGTAATAATAATTAGAGACAACGTGAGCTTTTGCTGTTTAACATAATCTTTCTGCTGTCCAACTTTCTCTCATATTCTAAGTAAATTGTCCTTTTTTACTTGTGATATGCCATGTGATTAGTATTTACAGGATCATGGAGAAGAGATGTGGAGTAAGGAAAAACAACTAATATGTTCTTCATGTATTATTCAGATATATATGAGCCCAGGGCCAATGAAGGCATCTGACACAAATGCATAAAAATTCCTTTTCTGGCCTCTTGTTTTTCTTCCACAATCAGATAATATTGAAGTATAATCTGAATGACCCCTAAGGGGTCTCCCTATTCTGTGATTCTATAAATTTACATATGATAAATTTTGGGGAAAAGGAGCCTTTTGTGGCTAAGTGCCTCTTTGATTCTTTCTCCACTGTGTTTGACTGGCATTATTTGATTATCAGACTGTTCTGACTGATCCAAGAATATTCTAAGAAGTGACACCATCAGAAATATCTGCAGTAATGTGTATTTTTTCCTTTTGCCATTTTCTTTAGGAAGTTCCTTAATGCAGACATTCTTCTGTGTGTGTTTGCTAGATTTCAAATGCAATAATTTATTTTGGCCAATTGCTTGAGCTCATGTAAATCATTGTAGTACTGTGGAAAGAGCATGAGACTTGAGTCAGGAGACCTGCATTCTCTTCCAAGTCCTGCCACTCACTTTCTCAATGACCTTGGGGAACACAATACCTCTCTCTCTGGAATTCAATTTTGGTGCTTGAAAAACTAGTGGGCTTAGACTGACTGATGACTCTGGGGTTGGAAAAGACCCCAGAACCCATTATAGTCCAACCCTCTCATTTTATAGAGGAGGAAACTGAGACATAATATAAAGTAGCTTGTCCAAAGTACCCAAGGTAAGAAACTTCAGAAATGCAATTTGAACTCAGACAATCTGACTCCATACCTAGTGTTCATGTTACTGTACCATGTTACCCCTCTCCTTTTGGGCTCTACAGTTATATGATACTGCATGACTCATAACAGGTGCTTAATAAAAGCTCATCAATTGCCTGAGAATCTCTACTCCCCTTTGAGTCTCAGATCAAGCAGCATCTTTTATGTGAGGCCTTTTCTGATACCCCATCCCCATGCAGGTGTTAATGACCTTCTTGCCAAATCTTCTTTTATCTATTTTGCATATACATATATTTGTACAGGCTGCCTTTTTCTGTTACATTACACTACCTTGATTCCTGGGATAGCTTGTCTTTCTTCAGGAAGTGGATCCTTAAAAATGTACATTGATAGATTCATGGAGATACAGCAATCATTTATATATGAGCACTCTAAGTATTGAAAAAGGAATTTGTTATATGACATAGATTTGCTTAGTATAACGAGTAAATAAATGGAAAATATTTTAAAAGTATAGTTGACTTGGATCACTGAGGTTCCTTCCGGGCCTCTAAGCATTCTGGAATGCATTGGCACTTCTCTTCAATTGTTAATTGCCCTTGTATCTAGGGAAACCCATTTGAGTTTTCATTGTGTATTCAGGCAGTAATGTTTTTATTTGTTTGGCTACTCCAAGAACCTTGAATAATTTCACTAGAAGTATATTTTTGAGAATTGTTGAGACTAAAATTCTCTAAAGCATTCTTTTCAGGAGTAGATTTAAAAATCTGTCAGAAGTTTCAGTTACTATCATAAGCTGTTTTTTAGGATGGTACATAATTTCTTTTCCTGTCACACTTAGGTTACCTATTTGCATTTCCTACCTGTCTTTTTGTTTATGGGTTTTTTTCTGATTCAAGTACAAGATATTCAGTAAACTTTATCATAGAGATTATCATGCACTTCTAGAGGTCAAGAGTTGGAATGATCTTCTTGTGTGACTCAAATCTCACCTTCTAAAGCATCTGTCCTCTTCTCACATGCCTCCAGTGGGTGAGCAACCCACTCCCTTTTGAATGAGGGAACTGCTTCTATTTGGTGACAATTCCAATTGTTACAAAATTCTTTCTGATATCTGCCCCTTAATTTCAAAATGATTTCTTAATAATTGACAAAAATTATCTTTGAAGATGAGGAATAAACCTGACCAGTTTTCCATGTGGCAACACTTAAAATATTTGAAATGGACCTCATTTTTGGACTTCCTTTTCCACTGCCTTCTAACTGAGGTAGTCTAAAACCCCTTTTTAATGACATATAAATTTAAAATTTAGGTTCTTAAAATTCTGACTTCTAAGTTCATTTCTTTACTGTAAAACAGGAAAATGAGAAGTGGGGAATCTGTCCCCTCCTCTTCTTCCCACTGCCACCAGTTTAGTTCAGGTCTTTTTCACCACCTGCCAATAGTATTTCAACAGTCTCTTTATAAGTTTTTTGCCTCTTTTCTCTATGTCTCCTCTCCTTCAATTTTATTTATTTTTGCATTTTATTGTGACCAGGACATATGTTTTCTTATATATAGATCTGATCATATCACTTGTCTGCCTAAAAATCTAAAATGTCTCATTTTTATTGTGTCCTGCACGAAAGGTATATTTCTTTGTTTGGCTGTCAATATACTCTCATACCACTATTGTACTTCTCTTTAACCCTTTCCTTCATAATTTTAGTGATTTCCCCCTCAGATCATGTGCAATTTTATCTTGCTTGTATTTTCTTTGAGTATAGTTATTTGTAGTTCTGTGTTCCATTATATTGTGAGCTACCTGAGAGCAGGGACTATCTTTTGCCTTTCTTTATATTCCTAGCACTTAGAAATGTGCCTGGCTCATAGCAGGTATTTAATAAATTTTAGTTGATTTACAAATTTATTCTCATAATGTGTATTCCAAGCAAATAACTGACCCTCAAATGAAGTGACTTATCAAACCTCAATGCTATCACTTAGGCTGGTCAATACATTGGAAATGACTTATCCCACCATCTTCACCTGTTAAAACCCTACTAGTCTTTTATAGCTTAACATAAAAAAGCAACTGCTCCAGAAGCCTTCCCTGACTTACCCCTTTTCTCAATATTTTTTTTCCATTCAGATGGTGGAATAGTGTATTAGGCATTGATGTGTATTTTGCTTGTCCTGTAATTGAATGGATTCTGGGTCAAGAACACTTTCATTGCATTCTAATCAAAGAAACTTTGAATTGGAAATTAACTTAGATGTGCTACACCATAAGCCCCTTTAGGGCAGAACGGCATCTTTAGTTCCACATATTCCTTAATATCAAGTAGGGTGGTCAACACCCAATGGATGCTTAATTAATGTTTGTTAACTGAGCAGTTAAATTATAGATGTATTTCTTTATATCATATATTTTGCATTACATTTACAGAAGTTTTGCTTAGAAGTTATTCACTTGGACATATGCTAGACTATAAGAAATTCACCATCTTTGTGCCCCCATATCCTTAAGAAAATTTATCTCAGAGCCCTAGTCAGGTCTGGAGCTACGAAGGACACCATGAACAACTACTCTGTGGTTTAGATTTATTCACAAGGGGCCAAATCCTAGTGTTCCGTGAGAAGCTGAGTTGGCACTTGATTGAATATCTCAGATAAGGGCAGATTTCATTATTCAGAGCACTTTTAGATTTGTAGTACAGAACTTGCATGTGGAGTCTGTTTCTAATGGTTTGTGGAAACTTAGGCAAATCATTTGCTGCCCTTGAGCTTTTCAGGGCCCTAGTTTCCTCATATGTGAAAAGGGAGAAGGTGGTATGAACTAGATAACCACCAAGATTTTCTAGCTCTGATTCTCATTTCATAGGATTAACATAGGCCAAGGCCTTACTTTCTTACCTTACCCACTATTTTGAGGTGATATATTTAATAGATGTTGATATCTAACGACAGCCAATAGCAAATGCCTTGATTAATTTTAAATAAGCACATTAGTTTTGTGCTTAAAATCTCAACACAAAGGCACACATGTGAATAGGTATGATTTTGTAGCTTATCTTTCAAAACTTATAATGAAATTGCATTTATAGCAGGATTTTTAAAATTGAAAGTACAATGGAAGTAATGGATAAAACAAAAAATTAGTCAGAAAAAAAGATTATTAGGGTGGAGGGAGTATAACTTTTATAACTCTATAACTATGAAAAATTTATTTAATTTCTATGGAAAATGGCCTTCTGGAAGGAACCCTTTTGTATAGTGGTTCATAGTGTCTGTCTGACCACAGGAAACTAAAACAATGGTTTGTCTCATTTGGCCAACATGTAAGTCTGAATTGATTCAAATTTCATATTAAGTCCAGGTGTTTCTTCTGTAAAATAAAGCATAATAAATACATGACAACTTTATATTGCACTGTGATTGCCTTTTACAAAATGGTATCCCTTCTTTCTTGTTTTTGAAATGTATTCTCAGCACTCTATTTTAGGGCTATTTTCTCAAAATCAGCAAGCACAACCAACTAAATTATTTGCACTACTGTGCCACAGGGAATGGCCTTAGATGATTGTAATACCTGATATTAGCAAGGACTTTCAAAATCTTTCCTCATTAAGACTTGGTTTTAATAGGAACTGCTAACAAATGGCAATGCTGACTGATTTAAATTTTCCCTGGTGGGGTTGCTAAAAAGCATAGCAATTATTAACGAGGTTTTTGTTTTTGTTTTTTTGTTTTGCTTTTTAAGGAGCCAGAATAATTTTAGAAGGGAAAATCAGCCCCTAGATAATCAAGAGTTGACTTTAATTGAATGGATTCTGGGCTAGTAACTTTAAATTAATTGGCTTGGAACCATAGAGTCTTCAAGTTGGAAACAAACTAAGATATCATCCAGTCCAACCTTAAGCCCAATGCATAATTGACAGAGAGAGAGAGAGAGAGAGAGACAGAGAGAGAGAGAGACTGATTTAGATATCTGAGTTGTAAGGGAATAAGTGATCTTGTGTAATTGGACCATTCTTTTAAAATGTATTATCTGTACTTAGGAAGTAAACTGTTTCTTAAATAAAGGAAATTTTGAAACAATAATCCCTATCATTCTAGATAGTCAAAATAGCCTACTGTTTTTTGTTCCTAAGTCTTTTTGTTCAGATTGTCAACTCTGGGTCATCTCTACTTTGTCAGATATCTTGTAGCTATTTTCTTTAGTTCATTAGAAACTGGAACAAAGAATTCCAAAATGTAGGTTAATTCAACCCTTCTTTGCACTAAGAACTTTTGGGTTCTCAAAAGTATTGTCAATCAATTATCAAGGAAATTTACACTGACCCAGTTTATTTCAGTGATGTATATGGAATTTGAAAGTCAGAAAATACTCTCAGCATTGAATCTACTTTTCACCATGGAATAGGTCCCTTGCAACTCATTTAAACATAGGTCTCCCTTTGACTTAAAAGGCAGCTTAGGTGCTGCAATTATAATCTCTATATAATTATGTAACTAGTGAGTCCTGTGGGATATATAAGAAAATAATAAGTGTACCATAAAACAACCATTATAGTTAGGTTAGCACTTGGATCTTTGGTTCCAAAGTTTTACTCCATGAGTATAAAATTACAGGTCCCCAAAATTATTAAAATATAACTTGAATTCATGACCTATGGTATTAACTTATTTTATACATTAATACTGTTCTTTTCTTAAGTCTAAAATTCTAAAAGAATACAAAGAAAGAAGGAAATGGGACCTCACCATGACACAGAGGGGTTTTTTGAGTAAGCAAATTGGATCAATTAATTGCCTTTTAATTCTTGCTCTAGAGGGGTAAGTATGTTTAAACTAACTTTTGATCTGACTGAGAAAAGCTGGTACTGTAGGTTCATAAAATATATAATATAATACATAAGCAAAAAAATAAATAAGGAAACAGGTAAATTTCCGCAGGATGCAATTTTAAGAATAGTAAGGAACAATAAAGAGTATGTAAATCATTTAATTCAGCTGACTTAATCCTCTCAGATATTTTCTTGATTTGATTCAATTCAATAGCTAAGGGCAGCTAGGCAGTGCTGTGGATGGAGTGCAGGGTCTGGAGTCAGGAAGACTCTTCTTTCTGGGTTCAAATCAGGCTTCAGATATGTACTGTTTGACCCTGGATAAGTCATTTAACCCAATTTGCTTCAGTTCCTCATCTGTAAAATGACCTGGAGAAAGAAATGGTAAATCATTCCAGTATCTTGGCAAGAAAATCCCCAAAGGGGTCACAAACAGTCAGACATGACTGAAAAATGACTCAACAGCCATAAAATGTGTGAGGCACCATGCTGCAAGCCACTGGGGATACAAAGAGAAAAATGAAACAATTCCTCTCCTCAAGGAAGCTTTCATTCTTTGGATGAGAGAGGTGTCTTGAGGGCTGAAATGCCTTGTTCATAAATACGGACATATACAGGATATATATATATATATGCTCTGCAACAGTGGAAAAATTGAGGATGAATGTCAGAGTTACTGTGTCCTTGCCCGATGTCAATTTGCCAACTGCCAGGGGTCATGGCAGCTGGCTTCTAGGCAGCTGTGAAAACCAGGTGGCCTAGTTTGGAAGGCATCTCCATGCAGTTAACACAATGGTTGTAGCCCCTGCATTAGGGATAATTGAAGAAAACCCTTTTGAAGAATGTCACTGACCTTCTTGAGGACATCTACCACCACTTCAGACCCTATAAGCTGTTTTTGTACCTTGGCTATCAAGCTCTAACATCTACCAATATGCTGCAGAGGCCCAGTTGCATATTGTGGTTTTCATCTGTGAGGGTTCACACCATATGCCCTATTTCAACTCCAGTCGCTTATGTATTATATAATAGATGGCCTTCTCCTGCCAAAGGCAATTTTGAGTTATCAGACTTGGGATATGTTCACTCGGCATGTAAAACATCTTTTCTTTTAAAGTTTTATTAGTCATTTTCAAATTGGCTGGCTTAAATATAAGTTTTTCTGTGTGTTTGGGAAATAGAAAATGGTTTTGGATTTTGAAATTTAAATGTTGGCCAAGCATCATACAGGATGTGGCCTGGTTTCAAAATGTTTATTTGAACCAAAAATTTAACTGGAATTGAATTCTGGAAAATGTTTGTTACAATTTACTGTGATTTTTTTTTGCACCTGAAATATATATTTACACAGTTGGATCAGAATTTGTTTACCATTCATTTTAAAGTACATATTAAATTCCCTATATCTGTTTTTCTGGGGGAAAAGAGATTTCAAAAGGTCTTCAAATGGGATTCCTTCTCAAACAGTATATCTCAAATTGTAATTATATCAATATAATTGCCTGTATAACATGCAGATATAACATCTTAATGTGAATTTCTTAATGTTTCCTTTTATATTGTGATCTAATTAGCCTTAAGAAAGTGAAAGCTTAGGCAAAACTAATGTTGAAAAAGCAAGAAAAAATATTTTATTGTAATTTTTGCATTTTGTTTCCTACTGGAAAAACTTTGTAAAGAATTTTTCTCAGTTTATACCATTAATTTTCAAGGTAGAAATATAGCCTTAGATATGCTTGGCAATTAGAATTTTTATTATATTGTAGTGAAAGAAGTTGAAGAAAAGTATGGCTAGATAAAACTCTGAAGAAAGATGTAATTGAAATTCCTATTTTAATCAGCATATAAGAAAATGTGATTTATACTATGCTTGTCCCTTTGTCATTTTAGAAATACTGTATATTTGCCCCTAGAGATTATGCTTTGCTATTATCGTAGAACCATAGACCTTGTAAAATATCCTAAATTCCATCTGAATGATCTACCTACTGCAGGCAAAAATCCAAGAGAAAGAGAGGTGTCTAGCTTATTTTAAAACATTTTACAATTTGCCTAGTCTGCTGTCTTATTTCCCAATACATACACTTTTTTTTCTTCCCAATATGATTTTAACCTAACTTTGCCTGTCTCACCATTAGCAGAAATGGAGGATTGATAAATTAAATGTAATTAAGGCACTTCCTAACCATTACTTTTCCTCAGATAATTATTTAATTTTTTTGCTTTTTTTCTTATGCCTCCAATGTTGGCTATGCTCTGTGGTAGTCTATTCCACATGGAGATCAGAAATGACTGATATAGTCAGATAAGTAGTATTATCTAATGTACTTTACATGCTTGAAATTGTATTTATTAAAATATCATTAATGATAATTTCTGAAATAATGTTAGTCATTTATATTTTTCTTATTCTTCATCTTTTTTTAAGTCCTGACTTAGTTGTGTCCCTTTTTGTGTTTGTAAGAGCATTTTTCCTTCTTAATCCTCTCTCTCAATTCAAGATTTCTCCTAAGGGTGAGAAATCATATGTGGCCATATCATATGTCATAAATTTGTTCATCCAGTGAGTGAGTCAATTTTTCTTGTAGAAAACATTTATTGAACACTCCACCATCAAGGTCACTATTTTTATCCATCAAACTGAAGGAACTAAAACTCAATTAAATATGACTGTGTTTAAATACAATATTTTAAAGGGACTAACTATACCAAACATTTTAAAGCTATTACAGTGCACCTGGGCACACCTAAAACACCTCATATGCATACCGCTAAAGGAATGTTTGTTTGTCTTTGGACCTGATAGTTGATAAATAATAAATAAGTACTTTCAAATAGACTATTATTTATTCAAATGAGACATATTGAGATAGAAAACATTTCTTTTATATTTATTAATTTTGCTTTTTGGAAGGGGGAAGGCAGGGCAATTAAGAGACTTGCCCAAGGTCATGCCACTAGTAAGTATTAAGTGTCTGAGGCCAAATCTGAACTCAGGTCCTCAACTCCAGGGCCAGTATTCTATTCACTGTGCCAACTAGCTGCCCCTGAACACTGTACTTAGAGTCTAAATTATATCATTTCAATTAAGTTAACTTTTAAAATATTTCTTTGAGTGAAACAGATTTCAGGGCACATAAAGCTTTTATAGGGTTGGGAGGACTATTTGTTATATACACTAGTTGAAAACTATGCCCAAACCTACCTGTTAACCTA
Source organism: Pseudocheirus occidentalis (assembly GCA_028646575.1). Classification (NCBI taxonomy): domain Eukaryota; kingdom Metazoa; phylum Chordata; class Mammalia; order Diprotodontia; family Pseudocheiridae; genus Pseudocheirus; species Pseudocheirus occidentalis. The sequence goes on along the minus strand of CM053597.1, from coordinate 121,877,782 downwards.
TTATTTTCTTTGTTGCTGAATGAATTTTCACCTTGAAGTCTCTGTCAAAATCAATGTCTTGATATTTCCTCATAACCTAATAGAAATGCCCAATCATTTTCATGAATTAATAAATTGGCTATTAGCTCCACCTTTATTATATAAAATTGTCAAGGCTTCCTTTTCCATAAACTTTTTTTCCTCCCTCATATCACCTAGTTTCATAGGCTTAAATATATATATATATATACATATACATATATATCAATTTTACTGGATATTTAACTTATTAACAATGAAAATTCATATTTCTATAACATATCTTTGTGAGAAGGATTACAGCCATATTCACAATTAACATCAGAACCTACTGGGTGGTCCAGAGATCAAAATCCAACAATTCAGCTCAAATAGGATACAAATCTCATTTCTTTTTAAAAATTAATTAATTGATCCTTAGTTTTCAAAATTCACTTCCATGAAATTTTGAGTTCTAAATTTTCTCCCCCACCCTCCCTTATTCCCTCCCCAAGACTGCATGCAGTTTTGCATAGGCTCTACATATATGTTAATATTAAATATATTTTCACTTTAGTCATGTTGTAAAGAAGAATTAGAACCAATGAGAGGGACCATGAGAAAGAAGAAACAAGAAGGAAGGATGGAGAGGGATGGAAGGAGTGAAGGGATATGTGTGTGTGTGTGTGTGTGTGTATACATATATATATGTATATATATATATATATATATACACATATATATATATGGAGAGAGAGAGAGAGAGAGAGAGAGAGAGAGAGAGAGAGAGAGAGAAAACAAATAGTGTGTTACAATCTGCTTTCAGGCTCTATAGTTCTTTCTGTGGATGTGAATAACATTTTCCATCATGAGTCTTTTGGAATTTTCTTAGATATTTGCATTGCTGAGAAGAGCTAAGTCTATCAGAGCTAGTCATTGCACAGTATTGCTCTTACCGTGTACAGTGTTCTCTTTGTTCTACTCACTTCAATCATCATTAGTCCACATAATTCTTTTCAGGTTTTTCTGCAGTTTGCTAGCTCATCATTTTTTATGGAACAAGAGTATTCCATTATATTTACATACCACAACTCGTTCAGACATTCTCCAATTAATAGGCATCCCCTCAATGTCCAATTCTTGCCCCCCAAAAAAGAACTGCTATAAATATTTTGGCATACATGGGTCCTTTTCCCATTTTTATGATCTCTTTGGGATACAGACCTAGTAGTAATATTGCTGGGTCAAAGGGTATACACATTTTTTATAGCCCTTTCAGCGTAATTCCAAATTGCTCTCTGAAATGGTTGGATCAGTTCACAACTCTACCAACAATATATTATCTTCTCCAATATTTATCATTTTCCTATTTTGTCATGTTAGTCAATCTGATAGGTGTGATATGGTACCTCATAGTTGTTTTCATTTACTTTTCTCTAATCAACAGCAGCTTTAATTTCTTCATATGAAAATTTCCTGCTTATATCCTTTAACCATTTATCAATTGGTGAATGATTTGTATTCTTCTAAGTTTGACCCAATTTTCTATTTTAAAAATTAGACCTTTATCAGAAACACTGGTTGTGAAAATTGTTTCCCATCTTTTTTCTTCTCTTCTAATCTTGACTGCATTGACTTTGTGCAAAAGGTTTTCAATGTAATGTAATCAAAATTATCCATTTTTTTCACTTCATAATGTTCTCTGTCTCTTGTTTGGTCACAAATTCTTCTGCTCTCCATAAATTTGATATGGTAAATGATTCCTTGATCTCCTACTTTGCTTATAGGATTGGTTTTTATATCTGAATCATGTTCCTATTTTTATGGCATCTTGGTATATAGTACAAGAAGTTTATATATGCCTAGTTTCTGCCATACTGTTTTCCAGCTAATGTCACTTCTTGACAAGCAAGTCTCTTCCTAATGTTTCTTTTTACAATAAAAGTTACTCACCTTTCAGGAAATGCCTCTTCAGTCTTTCTAAAGGATGATAGTTAACTACCTGAGTATCTCACAAAAGTTTTCTTCATGCTTTAACTCTGTTCTTCACACAATCTCTCACTAGCTCGAATAATTCACTTTCAAAATAACACATAAAATTACATTTTCCCCAAATATTCTGTTACCTCTCAATAATACAACATCCATACTCTCTACGGTAGAGGCTGTTGAAGTATTGGGTTAGATTCTGGGAAGTATTCAAAGTTTAGTTACGGTATGCTTATCCCTAATAAAACTTTAAATAAAATAGGAGTCCCATCTTTGACAGCAGCCAAATGACCTAGGTCAAGTAATGTGACCTGCACCATCTTCATCTGTCGAAAGTCAATAATAATAATAATAATAATAATAATACCTGGACTACTGGCCTTTTATGATTGATGTGTGGATCATGTGAGATGACATTTTTATAGCTAAAACTAGGGCAACATAATCAGTGTTTTGCTCTAGGATGTTTAAATTTAAAAAGCTCTGATAGCCATTTTACTCACTCATTCAGCAAGTAAAAATAACTGATCTTGGACCTTATGTAACAGTCATTTAAATTAAAAACCTGCCAGATGGCATGCTTCTTTTCACTTGTAGCTACACCCCAAATGAGCTCCCCTTGGAGTTAATTTGAGGGTGCTTTTTGTGCTACTAGAAGCAGATGCGAAAATTTCTAGTCATGATTCTGCATTTATATAAACTATTTTAAAACTGTAAAGTATAATAATATAAGGTATTCTTGTTCTTGTTATTATTATCATTATTATTATATTTCAGTACACTCCTGCCCAAAGGTCTGTAATTTGATGTACATTAATACTGCAATTCAAGTTCTATATGATTTAGTGCATGGTTGTCAAGAATTGCTGTAGACAAAACATTCATCGCACTCTAGCCAACTTAGTGATGAGCCTTTATGAATATAGCTAGGCTACTCCTCATATAAAAGACAGATAGCCCAACCATGGGCCAATATTTGAAGCCTTTCCAGCTAGGTCTGCATTTGCCAGCATTTTTCTTCCATTGGCTTAGCCTTTGAGATCTCAGGGTCACCTTCATGCTACAGAGTGGTTTCAGAGCAGAAATTTAATGGAGTATCATTAGCATTATATAATAGCAAATTTAAGACTGGCTACATATCTTTTCTTCGTCATGACATATGCATAAATTGGAAATGAATAGATATTTTCATATACACAGAACAAATGTCTGATGGAGGCATCTTAGAATATAATGAACATTCATGACTGGAATACTTTCAAGAGATTTAAAAGGCTATTCAAGATAAAAGCAAAATTGCATATACCAAAGTTCTAAAATTGATGGCATTTTAAAATACTATTGGATGATAGAGCATTGTGGCTTCCATGCCAAGAAGACGTAGGTTCCAAGTGATGCATACAACTAGTCTGGCCCCAACTGAATCACCTAACTTCTTAAGGATCTAGGCCAGTGGTTCTCAACCTTCTTAATGCCACAACCCTTAAATACTCGTATGTGGGGTATCTGCATTTGGGCAGACCTGCCTGGAGATGGATAGAGGAGCCATATCTCAGTTCCTAAGGCCATTGGAAATATGTTTTTTCCGATGGTTTTAGGTGACCCCTGTGAAAGGGTTGTTTGACCCCCAAAGGGGTCGCAACCTACAGGTTGAGAACTGCTGATATAGGCACTTCTCTTTCACTACAAGACACAGACCTATGTTGATAGGACTTTCCTCCTCAAAATGTTCCCTGTGTCCTTGAAATCACAAGGGCATTCTCTCTCAGTGTCCTTTAAATTACATGCTTGTTATATAATTTAAGCAATTGTTACCATATTAGAACCAGTCCTGAATCATTTTATTAAACATAGAATTCTATTCCAAAAAGTAGGGTAAAAGACATCATCCAGGATTAGCTTGTCCAAAAAGTAGGGAGACTAGTACTCTAATGAAAGTTAGAGATAATGTACTAGATACTTAGAGTATAAGCCCAGGGCTCTTAAGATACTAAAGAACAAGAGAAAGGTCTAGTGGTCCTGGGCAGATTCTTTGTGGAAGATCAGTGGTAAAAATGAATGAGTCACAAAGTATTAATTGGACCTCTCCTTCAAGGACCACATCCATGTATAATGTTAATGGGATTTAAGATCTTCCCCACCCATTAATAGGTCTTACTTGAAGCCCATTAAGGGAAGCTTGCTTGGGGTAGACTTACTGGTAGAAAAGCTTTCACACCTTTTGTTAATTTCTAATTAGGCACTGATTCATGAAGGTTGTGATACCCTCTGGCTCTAAAAAGTGTTTGTATACTCTGAGATGAGCATTTTCCTTCTGGGTTCAGTCATGTGAAGAGTGTTCTTGTGATTTGACCAGACGAGACTCTGGGTGGCCATTAGGGAATTCCCCAACTTTGAAAAACCCAGATGTCGGTGCTTCTTTCTCTGGTAATACTATGTATTTATTGCCTTGATCAGACAATTGGATCAATCTGTTGATCTGTGCTAATTTATCAGGCAGTTAGATGCCCTGTCTGCTGCTCTTTATTTCTCTGCTTGTATTTTTTCTGTATTTTCTTTTTATTTTCTCTGAAGCTCAGTGCTGACTTTTCCCTTGAACTAGTGAATGTAATTAAAAAAAGAAGATTGTTGACCCCTTGAACAGCTATCTTTCCTACTAAAGCAGATCTAAGAACCTGTACTAGCAGCCATCCTGGATATGCCAATGTGGTTGCTGCTACACTACGTCAAACTTGCCTCCTGCTACACAGGCTATCTAGCCAAACTAGTTGCAGCCCATTTATAAAGGCTTGCACAATATATATATATATATAAATGATTTATTAGATCTCTTTAGAGTACATATTTCTAGAGCACTTACTGCCAAAAATTAAGTGTGTCCTTTATCTGAAGAATATCATATGCCAAGAAAGGTGTTTTATCGGCAAAGTATACTGTTTTTTGTACAATGTAAAGGTGGTGTTTAAAAACACTAGGAATTTTAGAGGATAAAGCATTGTAAGCAAAATTCCTGAGAAATGAAACCTGAAATATAAGCAGAAATTTAGAAATGCTGTTTGAGGAAGCATAGCTTATAGTGGTATGCATTGGAGTAAAGGATGAAGACTACTATTTTATCATACTGATATGCTACCCATTCATCGCATTGAGCATACTCTGTGAGCTATAAAGTACTTATATTTGCAGATTTTTTAAAATGCTTGAGACAAAATGTTAACCCAGTGCCATAGACTTTTTTGCAAAAAAAAAAGATTCTTCATTAAATTATATCTGATTTTCTTCTCATGTCAACATCTCTTATATTTTAAACTACATATTTAAATGAATAAAATATTTTATTGGAAGTGTATATAGAAGATATTTTTACTGTGCTAGAAAAAATAAGTATAACATTTTAGCAATTTTGTAAAGACTACCTCAAGCTAAAATTACTGTGAGTTTACATGTATCATTTTTTTTATGCCCATATCCCCTCCCTAAAATCCTTATGTTTTAAGAGGGAAGGAAGATGGAGATAGGGAGGAGGAGAGAGAGAACAAGAGTAAAATAGATCAGCTTGATCAAAGAATAAAATTATTAGGTTCTTCTGTTTATGTTTCTATGCTCATGATACCAAATATTCATAAAACACCTATATTTATATTGATTCCCACAAAGTAAAGATAATGTAGTTCTCATAAAGGACTCAGATAATTGTGTAGTGAAGTGTTACATAGATGCCATATTCAAATATTTTTTAAATATCAGTAATAAACTGCTATGCCATTATTTGCCATATTGGCACTAGAGGAAATTTTATTTGAGTGATTTATTTGAGTTGTCTCTGTATATTATAACTTTAAAAAATAGCAATATTCAGTATTTGTTGAATATTGTATTCTAATACTAATACTAATGCCCAAGGAAAGAAATACGTGGATCAGAAACCATGATCAGTGAAAAGACCAATAAAAGCATAATCATTATAATACTTAGAGTAATCAAGTTTTTTTTAACATGCATTATAATTTATCAGTCATTCAGAATACATATGGAGCAGCTGAGTGGTGACCTGCCTGGATAGAGGAGTGAGCCTAGAGTCAGGAAGACTCATCTTCATGAGTTTAAATCAAGTCTCAGATACATACTACCACTGTGATCCTATGAGAATTACTTAATCATGTTTGCTTTAGTTTCTTCATCTGTAAAACAATTTGGAGAAAGAAACAGCATATCATTGGTAAGAAAAGTCCAAATGGGGTCACGAAGAATCAGACATGACTTATATAACCGAATAACAACAACAAAAATGAAAGATATATATATATATATATATGTATATATATATATATACATATATATATATATATAATTCTATGCAGACAGACCTTTCTTTAGCTGTATTGTTTGCATGTTTACATTTCCTTTGTTGATCTTTGATCCCTACTTCGATTTAATATTCCATACACACACACACATTTAGGAGACAGTACATTATACTGGATACAAGACTGTTCTTTGAGTGAGAAAAATTGGGGATCAAGTCCTGCCTCTCCCATATACTAGCTATGTGTCCCTAGGCAAATTGATTGACCTCTCAGCAATCCCTAGAGAATCATAAGATTATAGAAGTTAGTAATGAATTGCAGATATGTGAGAATAAAGGGAATTTCTGTGAAATGCCTTCACAGTGATGACACCTTGACTTTCAGAGAACACTGTGTCTGCTGTACCACACAGAAGTTAAAATACAATCATTCATTTTTATTTTAGAAAGTATTCTATCCTATTTTCTTTATGTTGTTTTAATTTGATATTGCAAATTCAGTTATTGCTTTATGCTCAGTTATGTAATTAGGCAAAATCTACTTAATGATAAATACAGCTATTGCTGCTCTTTTGAGAGATAATAACAATGCCCATATATAATAGTACTTTAACAATTGCTATACTTTATATACGTGATTACACTTAATCCTCATAACAGCCTAGTAAGGTAGGTACAACTCCTCCACCCATTTTTCAGAGGATGAAACTGAGGTCAAGAGTGGTAAAATGACTTTATCAGGGCTAAATAGCTAATAAGTATTTTAGGCAGAACATTTGCTTAAAAGACCATCATTAAAAGAAACTTTTGATAATTCCTAATATCTTATCTAGATCATGAGAGAGGATTCACAAGTTAAATCTATTTTGACCAATGACTTGAAAACATACAGGACTTCAAGGATCATATTTCTTTTTTATTACCAGAGGAAGAGAGGAAGAAATTCATATCATATTCTTTTCCAAAAATAAAAATAAAAAATAGAGACAGACCTAAACACAGGCTCTGTGTGGTTAAACAAACACACGGGGTAGAAGAGGCAAGGGATAACTGTTACAACTTTACTTTCATTTACTCTCAGTGAATCTGGCTTAGGGAAGAAATGGCATAAACTCTAAAATGGGCATCATGCCACACAAGAGAGTAGGGCATGTGGGGATGAGAGTAGGGATGATGGAGGGGAGGGCAGGGTCTGGGGGAGGGATGCTGGATGCTCACACTTCCATAAAGGGACAAGGTAGAGAACAGAACAAGGGAGGAGGGATAGGAAGGAGGGACATATGATCACTGTCACAATATCTCCACTATGAAGATATCCTGTATAATCACTCCTACACAACCTGTATTGAATTGGTTGTCCTTCCAGCAGGGGTGGGTGACAAGGAACAAACCAAAAGAATCTAAAATATAAAGCCCTGCAATACCTGCAACTAGGAATCAAGAAATACAGGGGCTGGGATAGAGAGACCCTCCCTGCCCTACCAGAAAGTTAGAGAGCAGATCAGGGGAGGGGCTCCACAATGGGATGGCTGTTTTTGGGGTGGGGGTGGGGTAGGGGAAAGATGGGGAGAAAATTTGTAACTCAAAAATCTCATGAAAATGAACGATGTAAACAAGAAAACAAATAAAATTTATTACATTAGGAAAAAAAACAAACATTCGGGGAGGTAAAGGAAAAAATGTGTTTTGACATTATTTTGATAAGCTTACATTTTTATGTAAAAATGTACACTCAGCAAGGCAACTAGTTATTTATTTTTTGTTAAGCTAAGTCTTCATTTGTTACAATGAAAACTCAAAAACCATCATCTCATAGGGAGCACAATTTTCAAACCCTTCTTAAGGCACACAAATGCCTTATCTCTGGCTCCCTTAACAGGTAATAAAACCATTACATTTGTGTTTCTTAAGCCTCAAATATATTTCAAAAGTTCATTCTGAAGAGATAATGCTCTAACTGCTGTTTGTGTTCTTAGGATGTAATTGGTATCTTGCAGTGTAATGATATCAGTTTTAAGAAACATTATGTCATCATGTCTAGCAGTGTCATAACTCACATTGAGTTTTATTTCCATTTTCTCTTACTGTCTGTTAAAGAAATGATCTCCATTGTACATTAGGTTAGGGCCTTTTGCTTCAAGGTCTAATCACTGACTCCCTAATTGCTTTGGAGCTTTGTTATTGTTTTAATGTAATCAGAATGATCTGAATGATCCATACCCTCCAAATTCACAGCAATTTGATGAATCAACTACAATGTTAGCTTATTGTTTATAGTCAAGGCAGAGACTGGGTCCTAAGATAGTCATGTTTCTGTTATACAGAACTCACTGATTTCTAGAAAGAATATGCCTGTGTAAATTATATTGAGATGATTGTCCCCTGACTCATAAAGCAAGAGGTTGAAATTATGCTAAGAGTTTGTCTAAATTATGCGAAATCCTGACAGGTCATGTTCTATTTAATACCTATTTAACAGCCATATCTATTTAGTCTACAAAATCTAACTGTTTCTACAAAGGCTATCTCCTCTATTCCTCCACTCAATAAGCATTTTTTGAACATCCAATTTAAAGGATAGTTCTACATACAATCGTAATATAGCTGTGTACTGCACTCCATCTGCTGCCCTGTCTGGTTTCAACTATGGAGAACAAGATGCAGCTGGACTGGGTACGCCTTTCTGTCCCCTACTCCCCTTTTCTGCTTTCACTTGGGTCTTATATCCCCCATTAGATTCTAAGCTCCTTGAAGACGGAGATAATCTTTCTATTTATTAGCTCTATCTCTAGTCTTTAGCATTGTTCCTGACACAGAGTCCTTGCATATTAAATGTTGGATTTATCAGATTAAATACTTAATTGAAGCCAAAAGGCCCAGTGCTTCTCCAAAATAGTGCATTATTCAATATGAGAGATAAATCATGAAAAATGAAACAGTTGGAGGATAGTTCCCAGAAAACAGGTAAGCATTTACATGGTTGTATATACTAAACTATATGGAAAAGCTTTGAGGAGCTGTAAAAGCAGCAGTATTCCCCATGGGACAGGGGTGATTAAACCTTGAAGGGAATATAGGTTTTGGCTCAGCAGAGAGAATGATATGGAAATGTGCTTCAGGCAAGAGAGTCATCTAGAAGCAAGAACATAAAAAGGGCATGGGCAAGAGAGAGGAAGGAGATCAGTCTAGGTATAATACAGAGATTAGTTGTGACAATAACATAATTACAACATATCACTGAATGGTTCTGATTGGAATTTTTCTGGCTGTCTATTTTCTACCTTTATAATCCTATTCTAGAGATCCTGGGTGCTTTTGTTCTATATGCCTTTGTAATCATTTTCCCCTCTACTGTCTCTCTAATTGTACTTTTCTTTATTCTACATTTCTTCATACAACTATGAAGTTACCCCTGTTTTGGTTTTATATTGATCATACCATTCCTTATAACTCATTTACTTTCTATGCAATCATGGACAATCTCCATTTGATCTTTCCCTTTTCTAACTTTGACAGATCTGTATAATCCATTCATGCTTCCTGGACCTTTAATCACTGGTGCATTTCAATGCAGTCTTAGCAGTTAAAAAGCATATATGTGAGCTCATAAAAATGATGGTTATCTTACATTTTTCTCTCCAAAATATTCATTTCTATTTATTCATGAAAAAGTTACAGCATAAGGACCTAAAGGCTAAAAGAGTTCAAAACATACCCTCTTGTTTTGCCTACAATGAATTTGTCAGAAGGACTTTTTATGGCCTATGCAGCCCAAAAGAAATGTTTCTGTCTTACATGAAACCTCAAAAGTTTAATTCTCTGAACAATATTGCTGTTACTGTATCCAATGTTCTCTTCATTCTTTTTATTTCACTCATTATTTCATTCAAGTCCTTCCATTTTTTTCTAAAACCAACATGCTCATTAATTCTTATGACACTGTAATATTCTGTCAAAATAATTTACCATGATTTCTTTCATTATCCTGCAACTGATGGACATCCCCTCAATTTCCACTTCTTTGCCACCACAAAGAGCTGCCATAAATATTTTAGAATATACAGGTCCTTTTTCTTTTTCCCTGATCACTTTGGGAAACTGATCTAATAGTGGTATTGCTTGGTCAAAGAGTATATACAGTATTATAGGAAAGAACTGATAAATAGAAATATTCATAATATCATTTTATGTATATGGGAAATGTGGTGAAGTGAGATGAGGAAAAAGGCAACCAAGAGGAGTGAGGGAAAAAAGCAAGATGGAGAAACTAAATTGCAAAGGTTTCTCTTGAATTTTCTCACAATGGGTTCTGGAGGGAAGATCTTCTATGCTATTCTCTTTCACTATGATAGTCAAATTCATTGGCATATATTTGAGCAAATTAGCTCCTGGTTATTGTTTTAATTTCATCTTCATTGGTGGTGAATTCACTGGATTTAGGATCAGGGAGCTGGGTTTGAATCTCAGCTGTTGCTCTCACAACCATTCTTATTTTAGGGAAATCTCTTCTTCCCTGGACCTGAATTTCCTTATCACTAAAATAAAGGGGGTTTTATAAAGTTCTTTTCCACTAAATCTATGATCCTTACTCTTGGTCAGTTGCATTTCCATCTTTGGTTCATTTTATGACAGTTGCATCCAAGGATGATTAAAATATTATAGAATTTTACTTTTTTCAGAACATTAAGAATTGACTATTTTAATCAGATGAAATGCAAAAGAAAAAGAAAAAAGGAGGAAGTTAAAGACTTTTTTTAAAAGATGCTAATGTGTTCTCTTTTATTTTTGAATAAGTGTTCAGTGCCATGTTTAATAATGCCCATTTTATTTATACAACATGTCCGATGTGATATTCTTAGTCTATTGTTACTATTGCCTGTTATTACTGGATTGTGATATTTTAAGCCTATAATAGACCAACTAAATGAGAAAGTACACTTTGTTGCTGTCTAATGAATGACTGCAAGTTATCTACAGTCTCACTAGTAATTTAAAGATCACTATAACATTTTTGAGCCAAGCAAATACTGTTAAGAGATAATAATAAAAGATGTAAAGATCACAGTTTGGGGTGTTTTAGGAATGCAACAGAGGTTATTTTTTTTTCAGCTTTCTATGTATTATGTGTCTTAATATAAAGAGAAGAACTCATTACATTAAAATGTACCAAAACATGTTTTAACAGTTGTTTAATATGGAAACAGTCTCTGTAAGAGTTACTAACAGAGATGGAGTTGGATTTAGAAAGTCTGATTCATTTTATTTCATAGTAAAGCTTAGCAAAATTGAATTTAAAATAGTTTAGTTTTGTAACAGTATTAATACATTGCTTTCACTGTTTTTTTTTTCCAAATTGTATATTCTCAATGAAATTATCAACTTTTTTTAGAAGACTTTGTAGTTCTTTGAAGTTTGAGAATGTACTTCATAAATGTTTAGGGGAGTCATGCATATAGTCAAAGAAAATGAAACCTAAAGACCAGAATACAGAGAGTATAGACTTCTAATTTTCCCTGGAATAATTATATTTAAAATATCTTTTCCTTATAAAACTTGATTAATTGTCCTATTAAACATGGAGCTAAATGTTGGGATGGATATAATGTCAAATAGGGTGTAGGTTCTGTCCTGATAAACTAGCATCTATATGGCACTTAAATATTTTTAATTTGCTTTAAAATGTTATCTCATTTTACCTCTACTGCAATCTGGGAGTGGTGCTATTATTTTTTAAAATTTATTTATTTTTTGCTTTTTTTTAGAGGGGAGAGGGGAAGGCATTTGGGGTTAAGTGACTTGCCCAAGGTCAAATGGCTAGTAAGTGTTAAGTGTCTGAGGCTGTATTTGAACCCAGGTCCTTCAGGGCTCGTGTTCTATTCACTGCAACACCTAGCTACCCCCAGGCTATTATTGTCCCTATTTAACACATGAGGAAAATATCCTCAGAGAACTTACCAGGTAATTCATGAATGTGAAATACAGAAATAACCATAACAAAAATATTTCAAAAGAGTTTAAAGGGGTTATGTATAGTAAAGGGGGAAAAGGCCATGATCAGATGAATAATTCAGAGAAAGTGTCATGGAACAACCGAGCTTTCAATTAATCTTTTAAAATAAATAAAAATACATAAAATTGGAATGGAGGTAAATTACTGCATGATGTATCATGTGTTAAACAATTACTATATGTTGAGACTTGTGACATATTTTGGTTATATGAATAGAACAGCTTGGGAGTTGAGAGCATTCTGTATGTATGGAATAAAATGAGTAAATGAACAGATGATAGAAAGTACAGAGGATGATGATTAACCAAGTTTTGTAAATCATGTGGTATAGGGAAGACAATATTTAAAAATAGTATTTTGTCAGATTTTGGATCTGCTAGAATGTTAGACCGTATGTTACTCTTCCATTTTATTGGTTGTTTTTGGTTCATTATACTTCACAATAGTAATCAATGTTTGTCTTCCTCTCTGTCTTGTTGTGTTATGCTACTTTATTGATTAAAAAAATCATCATTCACTAAAGCTTAATTTTGATTGACATAATCTGATCTCTTCTCCCTCAGAAAGACACAGATTTCCCCATCTGCTGCTGCTCAGCCTATTTAGAAATCTTGATGTTAACTTTAAAATATTTCAAACCTTGGGTGTGTATTGTTTGTTTTGACTGAAAAAAAATCTGATCCCCCTTTGCATCATCACTCCTAGCCATCATGGCCCACTCCCCATTCCTTGATTCTAATTTTGTTGATATTTTATGCATACATTGCCTAATCCATATAAGTGCGTGGAATTGAGAGTCCCCTTTTCCCTTTCTTTCCTAACCCCCAGTTCTCGTTTGTATTGTCTTCTCCTGTTATGCCCTTATTTCAAAAATACTTATTCATGTTTCTCCCTCCCTTCTCTTTCCTTTCTGTAAGATACTTCTTAAAGAACATTCTTCATGCAGTTACCCTATACTTACTTTCAGTATTTCAATGTTAGAAGCATTTAAGTTCATGCTATGTGCAAAGTACTATTATAGGTGCTAGAGATACAAAGAAAAAAAGAAGCAGTGACTAGCATCAAGGGATTTTCATTCTACAAGTAGGTTACTACTTATAAATGAATATATAATAATTTAAGGAAAGGAGAAACAACTCTAAAAATGAAAGCAATCAGGAAAGGCCATTTCCCCCAAAGTTCTTAGCTCCCGTTCTTCATATATTTTATTTAAATAGTAATTTTATGGATTTCATCATCAGTATATGATTTCAGTTACCATGAACCTAAAAATACTTGGGAAAAATCCAACCATCCCCCAAAATATATTTCATTCTTTTCCCCAGCAATTGATAATAATATTTACTATGACATTATGTTGAAGTTATTTTCTGCTTTAGCCTCATTTAAAGAAGAGCAAACAGTGTTCAAAATTTTAGTGGCATGAGAGCCTACTTTGATCCAATCAATGTTGCACTGAAAAGAATGAATAGTATTATTGAAGAAGGAATGAACTCTGACAACACAGTGTCTAGTATTTCGTATAGTCTATTGTTTGGGCAAACCACAATCTAGATTAACATTCCATGACCAATTTTTAGACCTTTAATGCTTAGTAGATCCTTGCTTTCTTAAGATTTTTTATATGTATATTAGCATCATTTGATAGAGTTGTAATAAGGTTATTGAACTTCATTGGAGAACTATTAAATTATTATTTGTAACTATAGACATAGAAGTACACACATAAGTGTAGGCTTAATGTATAATGGTGAATTTTTCTCATTTCTAGATAGCCAATCATTTATATAACTGCTATTCAGAAAATGAGAAGAAAAAAAATGTTGTAAAAATAGAATCAAGATGCCTCGATTCAAACTGGTTCATCACTTTAATCAGTTATTTCTTTGATCTTGGGCAAGTCATTTATACTCTTTGAGACATAGCTTCTTCAGTTTTATAAGGAGAATAATAAACAATTGCTATATCTTGATAAATATGTTTTGGTCAACATTAATATGCTATTCAGATATGACACTATTATTATATTAACTTTCTAGGCATAAAATAAGTCAGATCAACAAATAGATATTTTGACACCTAATACCTTTTTTTCTTTTAATCAACATTTACTAATTACATTGTGACAGTACTTTGATTTTTTGTTTTAAAAATAAAACAAAGGCAATTTCAATGAGATATTTCATAATCAATTAGAAGGATTAAGAGCCAGTGAATTATTGGGATATAAGCATTCCATACTTAATTCATCCCAAATATTAGTTAGATATCTATGCCAAATTAAAATGAGAAAGCCAGAAGTCGGAGGTATAAAGTGGGAAAAAACCCTAATTTTTAATAGTAAGTCATTTTTTAAAATAGTAATACATTTTGTAGTTAAGATGAAGTGCAAAAAAAGAGGCAAAATGATTAAAGATAGAATGCCAGGGGAGAAATTTGTAAATCATCAGTAAGACAAAAAATGGAAGTATAATAAAACAACTAAGTTACAAAGGATAAAGGTGAAAATATCACATCATCCAATTGAAGTAAATAATTTGCTGTTACCAAATGTTTGAAAATTCATATGTCAGATCAGTGTTGGTTTTCTGGATTAGAAAAGGTATTACGTGTGTGTGTATGTTGCTGTATACATATATATTTGAAGTTATAGCCAAAGCTATTATAATATGATTCTTGATAAAGAGTGCCTAAGCACCTGTCCTTACCTAAGCATAAGGTCTTAATTACAAATAGTCTATTGGCTTTGAATGTTTTCCCCTCTGTCACTGTTATTAAGTATTTGTAAACAAAATGAAATACAATTTTTATCTATTAGGTTTGTAGAACATTTTTTAATATTGGACCAGTACAAGAGATATTCGAAATAAATAGTCATTTTTATAATTGTTGAATTTACACGTAATTGTATAACATTTTCCTTTTAATCATGTAGTGGCTATGAATAAATTCTCAGAATGTTATAAATAATTAGTCCACAAAGGAATATGTAATAATTGATTTAATTATTTTATAATTAATTTTATTCTTCAAGTAACTATTAAGAGCAAATATGGTAGAAAAGACCTGGCTTCAAGACCTGCTTCTGAAACATACTTGCCATGTTACCCTTGGGAATTCAATTAACATCTCAGTCTTCTAAGCAACTCAGAAAAGGTGCCAATTGGCATTAATAAAGGGGGTTTCCTTATCTGGGAGTTCTCCAATGAAATCACTGGTCCAATCCTTGTTTATAGTTAGAATGAAAAATTATTTATGGAGTCTTGGTTTCTTATTTATTATTCTTAGATAAAAAGAACTATTTTGTGTTTTGAAAGCATGAAGTTGTAATATCAGAACTAGAAAATTATACTTTATTGTTATTCTATACCTTTAAACTACTAGAATATCCTCAGTTTTCATATTTTTAAAGTAGCATAAATTTAACAAATAGGTTTTATGTAAGGATTACTTTCCTTTTTTTTCCAAATACAAAGATGTTACAAAGAAAGGTAATTAAATAGCTTCATGTGCTTAAAAATGAATGCAAAATATGTGTTCCTAGTTCTACCTATAAAAATGAACTTTTTATTTCTATTGCATAACTATTGGTGAAGGCTATCAGTTGATATCAGTTACTTTTTATTATATTTTTAGATGTACTAATTATATAATAAAATCAAGAAAGAGTAATATTAATTAAAACCTGGCATTAGCTGATTCCTAAATCCCATTTTAGATAGGGAATCATTATAGCACGTTTCTAATTTACTAATATTATTAAAATAATATTCTATGCACAGCAGCTGCTGGCCCTGGTTTTTTAGATTATCAATGCACATTTCTGCAGTTTCATTTTACAACTTCAAAAGCATTCTTACAACTTCCTAGTCCATTATAACACTCTATTTATTGTGTCTTCTGCATATTCCATCTTTTTACTAGTGTAAAACTCTTAGTATAGTTTATAAATAGATTTTAAAAAATCTTTTTAGCAGCTCATCATAAAGTGTTGTGGAGAAAATCACTACTCTGTGTTGCTAGGTTAGCCGAAATCACCATAGTATCCCTAGTCCTTATTTCTTTTGTTTCTTTCACACAGAACCATCTCTTGGTTCAACAAAAGTTTTAAAAGATATTAAAGATGACAGTATTTTAACCTAATGCAAAATTATCCATAAGGTAGACTTAAATATTATAAATCAGAAGGCAAAGATCTGAGAAAGTTTTCAGCAAGTGACTAATTCAAATCTAATTCTGTTATTGCAGGAGAAAATTATTTTATATTTACATACATTTTAAAAGTATATTTTTCATAACAAGTTAAATGTATCAGATAGTTAAATTATGCCTGGAAAACATTTTTACATACTGAATTGATTGTTTTCCAAAAAGGAATGTCAGAAAAAATTAAGTATATTCATACTTGCCATTGATTTGGTTGATAAATTGTAAATGTTACTGAATAATCATAATCTTAAATTTGGAATCTTAGAGCTTTTAAAAATATTTATTTTATTCTGAACTTAAGAAATAAGACAAGCATTTCCATACCATAGTAGAATAGAAACAAGGATGCCCACTATCACCAATATTTTTCGTTATTGTGTTGGAAATCCTACCAACAGAAATAAGAGAAGAAATATAAATAGAAGGAAGCAGAATAGGGAATAAGGTAATAAAAACCATCTAGTTTTTCAGATGCATGATGATACACTTGGACAATCTCAGATTCAACTAAAAAGTGAGTTGAAGCAGTTAATTTTGGCAAAGTAAAAAGATATAAAGTAAATTCATACAAATTATAATTATTCCTATATATCATAAACAAATTTCTGTACCAAAAGATAGTAAAGAAAAAACCCTTAAAACTTAGTAAATATAAACTCTATTCTGCTTCTCAAGTACAACTCTGACCCTTGCTAAAGAATCCCTGAAGCATAATTTTCTAATTTCTGTTTTAACACTTCCAATGAAAAGGAATTAATCACTTCAAAAAACTGTTCATTACTGTTTCTGACATCTCTAATTATTACAAAATTCTTCCTTGTATTGAACCATAACCTGCCTCCTTGTGACTTCCATCCATTTCTATTCTCTATATCCACATAGTATGACTATGCCTTCTGCACACATATTTCCATATTGGAATACACCATTTTGTTCTTAAGTCTTCTTTTCTTCTCATGAGTTATTCATATAAAAAGTTTGGGGGACCCTTCACTCTTTATTCACTCCTTATTATAGCTTAGGGAATACCATAAAAAGAAACCATGATCTCTTTGACTGTTGTAGATTAATGATGCTGCCTTTGGACCCGTGATGGTTGCTGACTTTTTATTTTTCAAAAGATTTCCCTGTTTTCCTGCCCACAAAGTAAAAAGAGAATGTACAAATCAAACAAATTAGCTGTTAGGCTGAATAAGTACCCACTGTCGATAAATGAATGGGAAACCAAAATCTGTTAGGGCTAAAGCACAATGTAAATAATACAACACATGGATATTCAAGGGTTGATTGTGTTTAGAACAATCATGTAACTTGTATCTAGAAATAGTGGCAGTATTCCAGTTAGAGAATAAAGACATGCAAGCCAACATTGTTCTCTGACAGTGTCTAATGGGTATTGTGTATTCTTACTTCAATAAAGCTATATTTATCTGCACAGATTTTCTTAGGTTCATACACTTTCCCTTCTTCCATCTATATTTCTGGGTCTTTTTAAGTTTCAAAGAATGAATTGAATATCAACCATTCACTAAGACAGAATGTCAGGAAGATAGCAATGTTTGCTTTAGGGACATCACAAAGTATTTAATGCTCTACTTTTGTTCTTGCATTACTGTTTGTCAATTAACTGTAGCTATATTTGTGGCCATCTTTTCTGTTAAGTAACCAGTCATGCATCAAATTCTTTTTTTTGTAATAAATTTTATTAGTTTTCTTGTTTACATCATTCATTTTCATGAGATTTTTAAATTACAAAATTTTCTCCCCATCTTTCCCCTACCCCAACCCCAAAACAGTGATCCCACTGTAGAGTCCCTCCCCTGGTCTGCTGTCTAACTTTCTGGTAGGGCAGGGAGGATCTCCCTACCCCAGCCCCTGTATATCTTAATTCCTAGTTGCAGGTATTGCAGAGCTTTGAATTCTAGATTCTTTTGGTTCCTCCTTTGTCACCCACCCCCACTGGACAACCAATTCAATGCAGGCTGTGGAGGTGTGAATATACAGGACATCTTCATAGTGGACATATTGTGGCAGTGATCATACATCCCTCCTTCCTATCCCTCCCCCGCTTGTTCTGTTCTCTACCCCATCCCTGTCCCTTTATTGAAGTGTGAGCATCCAGCATCCTTCCCCCAGACCCTGCCCTCCCCTCTG
>CM053597.1:121838906-121858617 GCA_028646575.1 Pseudocheirus occidentalis | reverse complement strand
TCTTTTTATTTTTTTTTTTTTGCATTTTGGAGGGCAATTGGTGTTAAGTGACTTGCCCAAAGTCACAGGCTAGTTTTTTGTGTCAAGTTTCGGAGGCCAGATTTGAACCCAGGTCCTCCTGACTCCTGGGCCAGTCCTCCATACACTGTGCCACCTAGCCACTTCTTGGGGATCTTTTTCAAGAGGTGATCAGTGAATTGTTTCAAGTTCTATTTTGCCTTCTGGTTCTAAAATATCAGGACAGTTTTCCTTGAAAATTTCTTGTACCATGCTTTCTAAGTTCTTTTTTTGATCATGGCTTTCCAATAGTCCAACAAATTTTAAATTGTCTTTCCTGGATGTATTTTACAGGTCAATTTTTTTTCAAGGAGATATTTCACATTGCCTTCTATTTTTTCATTTGTTTGGATCTGTTTAATAGTATCCTGATTTCTCATATAATCATTTGCTTCCCTTTTCTCTACTCTAATTCTGAAGGAATTATTCTCTTCAGAAAACTTTTGAGATTCTTTTTCCATCTGGCAAATTTGACATTTTAAGGCATTCTTCTGCTCATTGGATTTTTGGGGGCCTCTTTTCTCATTTAAATTAATCTATTTAAGGTGTTATTTTCCTCAGTCAGGTTACTGACTCTCTTTTCATCATTTTCTTGTATCATTCCTCCACTTCTCTTATTCTTTTTCAAAATCCTTTTTAATCTGCTCTATGGCTTGTAGAGAGTCTTTAAGTTTCTTGGAAATTTTTGGTGTGGGATTTCTAAAATGGAATTGCTGTTCTTCCTTTGCTTCCTTTGCCTGTTCATGTTGCCAATCAATTACTTGGCTTTTTAGCTCTGTTTAACTCTGCTTCCCGAGAGGAAAGCTCTCTCCCAAATCACTGGGGTTTTTGCAGCTGCTGGAGTTATTAGGTGGGTACCATCTCTGCAGCCCCCACCAGCTTTGACTCACTGAAAACTAACCCCAGGACCACCACCCAAGACCACAATCTTGACCCAGGCAGCTTCAGGCATTTATCCAGATTCCACTGATCTTTCACTTAGTCCTTGTTTCTTATGGGCTAGTAATTCTTGAAAATGCCACAGCTGCCAGTGATTCACACTCCCACCACAGCTTGTTTTGGCAGCCCTAGGGCTCCAGTCATGGATTCCTGTGATGCTGGTCTGGGCTCCCATCTTGCTGTGATGAACTCCTTACCATCTGCCTGCCAGGTTGCCTTCAGTGGGAGCTTTTTTACTCTGTCATTTTGTGAGATCTGGTGCTTTAAAATTTGTTTGGAATCATATTTTATAGGTTTTTGAGGTGGCTATGATCAGAGCTGCAGAGTTTTGCTTCTTCTAAGTTGCCATCTTGACTCTGATCTCATTACATATGTGTTAAATGAAACACAAGGTTCCTATAATAGATATCTGCAATTTCACAGATAGTCCTTTTTTTCTCTTGTACTATATATGTGCAGTTGCCCGTTTTATTTGATATTTGTTGAGTTCCAAAGAAATAAAATAGCCTAAAATACATCCACCATCTTTGTGACTATCCTATAAACGATCGTTCTTTGAAAATTGTTTCTTTGAAATTTCAATTACTAATGACAACCCCTTTGTACCATTCTCTAAAGAACAGACAAATAATTAGATTTTTAGTGCAATACAAGGGCAGCTTCTTGGTGCATTTGATACAGTGCTGGACTCAAAGTCAGGATGATTCATTTTCTTGAGTTCAAATCTGACCTTAGACATTTACTAGCTGTCTGACCCTGGATATGTCCCTTCACCCTATTTGTCTCAATTTCCTCATCTATAAAATGATCTGGAGAAGGCAATAGCAAACCATTCCAGTATCTTTTCCAAGACAACCCCACATGGGGATTAGACAGAAGTGAGTTAGACCCTACTGTAACTGACTGAACAACAATTCAATGGTTGCTTCTCCTCTGTGAAATTCTTAGTTTAACTAGGAAAATTCATGATTTTGGAAAACATTGGGCTTCTTTTTTATTTGATTTTTTGTAATTTGTAGGAAAGTACAAAAAGGTATGACTTGAATCCAAGGGGAATAAACAAGGTAAAATGGTAAGTATTCTTTTCATAAACTGCAGAAAGCTGTTAGTTATAACTGAGGAAGAACAAAGAGCTATTGCTCTTTTATTTTTTATATAGATAATGTCATCAATGTTGAGAAGAAGTCTCATGTGAAATTGCTTTTTATGGTAATATAACTTGGAGGGAAATACTAAGGAAATCATTCTGGCATTTCTTAATTTCTATAGTATCTGAACTAGTTCCCTTCTCAATGTGTTGCTACAACTAAGAATTAAATACAACAGTTATATTATTATGACATATGAGGAATTTATGAATTGGAGAGAGTATGGACATATCTTTATGAGGTTCATCAAGTGGCCTATTCCAACATTAATTCTGATTGTAAGATAACAGTTCTAGAGTTGTAAAGGGAAATAAGTCATCTGTTAAATTGCCCTCAATTTACAGATGAGGAACTGAGGCCCAGGGAGGCTGGGACTTGCTAAGGGTTATCCAGGTGTAAGTATATAAGGTGGGATCTGGGCTCAGGTGCTCTGACCCCAAAGTGAGTTCTTTCATTCTATAGATCTGAGTTCAGTTGTTCATCTCTGGCCAACTTCAAGTAAAAATTTGGTGTCTGCTCATGAAGGATGTTGCCCAGATGGGTTCTGATTACTGGGAATAATGAATCCTCTGAAATTATCACACTGTTTTAATTCCCTCTGCTCATTTCAATTGGTCTGAAATCAATGACCACATTATAAATAATTATTACTTCGAATAGTATGAATTAAAATAGATGCCACTTCTTAAATGATTCATTATTAACACTAATCAGGACACAGCTGTAGAGGTATTTCTTATTCAGATACATAAATTGAAGTAGATATCTTGAGACTTTAGCAGCTCTGAGATTATGGAATTTGTCTTATAGATTCCTCCAACAACAAAAACATATTCTATACTTATTACTCATCACATTCTGTAGTAATTAATTTTGCACATATGAGCAATAAATGCATAAGGGAAACAATCTCACAAATTGTTTTTAAGGATGATTTGTCATGTTTTCAGTCCTTTAGGTAAGTGGCACATGTAAAAAAACAAGGCACATTATGAAATAAAAGAGATTCAGTCCATTGTAACATAATCCAACAATAGCCATCAAAACTTTAGTAAATGCTTGCTATGTAGAATGCTCAATGTATACAAAGATGAAGACATAGTTCCTCTCCTCAAGTATAGTTTGGGGTTAGGGAGTAAGACATAAATTTATAATCTTTTTTTTTTCAGTTGGAAAACTTTCATGCATATAATTATTCTATTAAAACTATAGTGTTTTGGCAGTTCTTACCAAATGACTCAAGGTCCAAATCCCTGGTAAAAAGAAGTCCCACACTGATATTAATAGCAACAAATTGGGTAAACAATAGTAATGTGTAATAAAGCCTCATTCCAGATGCTGTTAATTGGGTATAATAATTCTAAGATGATAATGTTAATAATTCCAATATGAATGACAATTTAGTATATTCAAATTAATGTTAGCAAATAGCTGATATTAACATGGTGTTTTAAATACATTAAATGACTTGAGCCTCATGGCGACACTCTATCAGAAAGGTAAAATTATTGTCATTTTACAGATGTTGAAAGAATCATAAAGGTTTGGTAACTTTCCTGTGTCACATAACTAGCAATTGTTAAAGGTAAGAATTGAACACTAGTCTCTCCTGACTCCAAGTCCATACACTAGGTATAGGTTGATTCAAGGCTGGATGGTAGGTGTAGGGTTTGAGGTAGGGTGTTTTCTTGGCGTAGTAAGGTTGAAATTTTAGTATATGGAAGATTCTGAGAACAAGGGACCCAAAGGTTTTCTTGCACAATAACGCCAAGCACACTTTTACTTCTTAGTTTAATTACTTGTGGATATTGTCAGTATTCCTTACTCGGCTTCTGTTTCTTACCTCATGCTGTTGCAGGGCCGGGCTGCATTGTGACACCTGACTTTGTTGGTAATGTCCATTCTGAGCAAGTCCAGTCCCAGATGTTAAATGGTAGTTGTTGCCTGAATAGATTTTATATAAACCAAATCCTCAAATGTTAAAGAACCAATGTTTGATTTCAGTTTACAAGGAAGTTTCCAGCAGAGTGCCCAAGAGAACTGTGCTTGACTCTGTACTAATCAACATTTAATTATGCCTTGGATAAAGTCATAAGTGGTATGGTTTTCAAATTCAAAGATGATATAAAACTGGTAGGCATAGCTAATATATGATATGACAGAGCCAGGCTTCAAAAATAAGAATATAGCATAAATTCAAATAAAACAAACATGAATATAGATAAGTATAATATATTATATTAAAATTAAATACAGAAATTCAAAGTGGATGAAACACACTTGGGTAGGAAGGAATTCTTTTTTTAAGTGATATGTGTGTTTTCATAGGAAACAGTCTCAGTCAGTCAGTAAAAAGCACCAGTTAAATTATTACTATGAGCTCTACTAGTATGTGTGGTTTTCTAAGGGCTGTATTGGAGACTAAAGTTAATGGTTGCCCCATGAGTGGAAGATCATTATACTGTGAATTGTTGATTGAATCTTTTAGTGTTAAGCTGGTTCCCCTCTTAGGGAACCTAGTTCAATTGACTGATTGAATCTTTAAGTGTTAAGCTGGTTTCCCCCTTAGGGAAACTAGGTAATTCTTCTTTTGTTCCTTGTTCTAAATATTGTGACTTTCTATAATGCTGTGCTAAATATTGTGATATTTCTAAGTGCTAGAAATAAAAAAAAACATTCTTTAAAATAAATGACATTCTACTTGTGAAGGGGGAGACATGCAACATAACTAGGTATAGAAGGCATATACAGAGTAGATGTAAAATAATTTATGAGGGGAATGCACTAACAATCAGAGGAAGTAAGAAAAGGCTTTCTACAGAAAGTGAGATATGAGATAAGCCTTTAATGAAGTCAGAGTAAGAAAGAGTCAGAAATGATAAGGGAGAGTGTTCTGGGCATGGAGGATAATCAGGAGAAAAAAGACAGAGAATGGAGATGGAGGATCCTGTTGGGAGAACAGCAAATGGGCCAGTGTAGCTAGATTGGATTGTTTAGAGGAAAGTCAAAGAAAACTGGAAATGTAGGAGAACATGCACTGTGAAAAGCTATAAATTCCCAAAAGACTAAACATTTGACATTGGAAATAATAGGTAACTGTGATTTATTGAGTTATGCTTTAGGATAATCACTTTGTCAACTATATAATAGATGAAATGAAAAAGGAAGGGGTTGGAGACAACAGTGTGATATGACAGAAAAAAATAAGTCAACTTGACATTTGGCAGTGCACAACAGAGGCAAAATTTCCAGGAATAAGGACATGATAATTCCCCTGGTCAGACCAAATTTGGACTATTTTGCTAATTTCTCAGTGTCGTACTTCAGGAAGTACATTGATTTTCTGGATGGTGCCTAGAGAGGGGCAAAAAGGATGCTATAGTTCCTTGAATTAAACAATTTTCTTAACCTGTGGAAGAGAGATGGAAATATAACTGACACCAGGTACTTGAAAAGCTCTTCCATGGAAGAGGAATTAGATTTATATTGTTTGACTTCACATTGAAGAACTTGCAACAGTGGTTAGAAGTTACAAAGAGAAAAATTTAAGTCATATGTTAAGAAAAGATTCCTAAATTTTAGAGCCATAAGAAAATGTCATGAGTGGTTTTATGAAGTAATGGGGTTTCTTTTGGTGGAGGTCTCCAAACAGAAATTACATGACCACCTATTTTGGGGTATGTTGGTGAGGGATTGTTTTTTCTGCTAAGTTCCATGGATAGTTTCAAAGGGCCCTTCCAACCCTGAAATTAAGTGATTGTTATGAAGATCATGACATTTCATTGTAACAATGGAATATTATCAATTGTTCTCTAAAAATCAGGAGAAATAATGCTGAAGGAGGATTTATGATAGGGATAGATTTCATTTGGATCAGAGGTCCTGAAAGGTCCCTTTAAACATATGCATCTGAGGCAAATGAAAGTCAAAAAGCAAGTGAGTTAAGTTTTGAAATTGGACTATAATTCATCCATTTCACTGCTTAGACAATTATATAGCAGTGTTAGTTCTCAGGGTAGGTCAGAAGTATCACAGTGAGGAAGACATTAAACTAGACTTCATTTGACATAGATCATTGCAACCAATCTAAGCATTGGTAATTTGGGAATTGTGATGGAAAGTTTAAACAGTCAAACATCATTCGTTTGGACCAATTAGAAAGAAAAAGAATCTAAACTCATGAAGTCCCAATTATGGAATTTTTAAAATGATATGTAGTTTATTGTTTTACACTACATCTGGTTATAAAAAGAATGTATAACAAACCCTGACAAAGATCTTTTAGGGTAGAGATTCAGATTTTTGGAAATTGGTGCTTATTGTTTCTTTTGAATGGTTCCTGTTAAATAGGTTGGTAAGTAAAATTCACCCTTTTCCTCTGTCAATCTTGTTTAAATGGTGACTGCTCTTAGTATACTATATTATATCATTTAACAAAATAACCAGCTGGTTGAGATTAAATTATCCTGGTTCCCAATAAAATGGATTTGCTTCAAGATTAATAAAGTTTAACTTTGGTGTAGTGAACATTCAAAGGATGTCATTCAAGCCTCATCTCTGTTATCTGATATAACCAAGTATTTGAAATTCCATAGGGAACTATATATCAATAAGTTTTAGAGAAAAACTGATCTGAATTGGTAGATGAAGCTTCCCACTAGGAGTTTCCTCTCTCAGAGTTTCATGTAGCAATAAAATTACAGGTAGAGCACTCTCCATCTTCCCCCAATAAAAACTTAAAAAGAAAGATATGTGTTGGGGGGAGGGAGAAAGGAAGAAAAAGCCCCTACTTTTCACTTATTTAGATACAGAATTCTCAATTATCCACCAAAGCCACAAATCTGGAATTAACACAAGAAATCACTGAATTGGAGAAATGATGAAAGGAGCCAAATTCATTAATGCTTAAGAATATTTTATGGTTGTTCGGTTTACTGGCATCCAGGAATGCAAGTTCTTACAAGCTGGCAACATCTGTAAAACTAATGTCCCATCAGCACCAAAGCCAAAATGTACAAGAAAAAGTAGGAAATGGTGAAATAGGAGGTAAAACACTGAAAATGGGAAAAGGCAGAGGAGAGGGTGTTAGATGACAATGGTAAGAGTTTATTGATGAGAATGGAAGATAGAGAGAGCTACAAAGTATGCGAAAAATGAAACACTGATTGGGAATAACGTAGAACTCTGGGGCATTTAGCATAGGGACAAGAAACTCATGCATATCTCAAAGCACCAGAAGTATCACTATGTCACAATGAAGGCAACCCTACCCAAAGTACAAAATTATATGAGAACACTCAATGGTGCAAGCTCATATCAGAAACTTTCTCTCTTGCTTTCATTCTCCTCTTTCTTGCTGGCTTTTTCTTGCTTTCTCTCCCTTCATTTTCTACCATGTTCTTTCATTTTCTCTGTGCCTTTTCCTTTCACTTTTCTTTTTTATCACTTTCTCCATTTTCCTTTCTTTTTATCCTCTCTTCTTTCCCTCTTCCTCTCTTCCTTTCTTGCTCCTTCACTCTCTCTTGCTTTCTTATTTGTATTCTTTGGATGGGGTTTCCTCTATGATAAACAGGATAGAAATGCAGCAGCTATTCACATTCCTGTGGCTGATTGGCATGGGAGTGATCTTTCCTATTTCTCTTTTGGACAAGTCTATCCCACCTGAAGCAGCCTGGTGGTTCCTTGCTTTCAAAAGACTACTACCTTAATTCCAGAGTTGGTGCAGAAACCTGATTGGTTTTAGCCCTGTTGTAACTTAGAACTCCCAAGTTGAAGCAATGTGTCAAACTGAGACACACCTAGTAACAAGGATTTCAAATGTTTGTCACCATGCCTGGCTAGGCATCATCTAAGGAAATAAAGTTTCACGGAGGGTATCTGCTGAAGTCAAACATGATCATGTCCATATTATCTGCATTAACTGCACATTCCACTAATTTATGTTCATAAAGATAAGCCTAAGTCATCCAATAAAGATAAAATTATTTTTGGTATATTTGGTTTACTAAAGTAGGGACATGTTCAATGCAGTCCATAGAAGCAAACTCTTTGAGGACAAGGGATGTTTTCAGTAGCTGGAACTTTATAAGTGCTTCTTAAATATAATTTCTAAATGTTTTCCATTACTATTTGCAATTGCTATTACCTGAAAATTTTTCTCATTTGCAGGATAAATTTCTTTTAGCATTCCAGACAAATAAGGTGTCACTGCCCTTCAATCAGTATTTATTCACATTGTAGAATCCACAATTTTTCAATTATTTGAATTCCTGAAAATAAGTGTTTTTAATAATCATTAAGTTCATAAATAAACTTGACACATACACCCTCCCAAATTTTTCTTCAACAAGATCTATTAAAATGGGTAATTCTATGCTTAATCTTGAGGACAGAGGCAATTATTTAGTATTGTTTTCCCTTTAGCAATTAGTGACTTGAGCATATCAGACAATTAATGTTTGCTGAATGAATTTGTTTGACAACTAAGTGTTCATCATCAACAAGTATATTTTCTGAACTCCTTTATAAAAAGTATAGCATTCTACTTTTCAATATAAAATTTTAAATAATTTTAAATCTATTTTAAATTAAATTTAAATATTTATTTAAATTAAATTTTTACTTTTAATTGTACATTAAACATTTTGTGCCAAATGGTGGCAAACCATATAAGTCACCTTTTTATCTAATATATGAAATCTCTGTCCTATATCAAAACATAGCTCTTTCTAACCATGAATAAATGTGTCATAATTCTTCCATTTTAATATTAATAACAAGGTACATACTTTGTTCTCATTTTTGACATTATATGTCTAGTGTCATATATGTAGTATTTTGCTTTGGAATATTTATGATAATATGTTCCCATATATCTTAATTGACATGTTCTTTTGTAAATTTAATAAATTCACAAAAAAGTTTCATTGCTTATGAATGCCAAATGTATTATTGATCCTTACATCTTAGAATTGATTATGAAGGGAATTTGGTTCATCAGTACCATAGAGTATACTTTATCTTTTGTCTAACTAGTTATTCTTGAACAAAGTTTTGGTAGATTTGAAAGGATTCTATACTGATTATCTGCTTTTACATGATCATATAAGAATGTTGATAAATTCTGGATTTAATATTAATTAACATGAAATTAACTAAATACTTCAGTATTAATGTGAGAATATAACATGACTTTCCATATTAAAATCACATCTGGTCAAAGAAAGAGACTTGGGGACTTGGGGATAACTTGATCACCAACAGTTTCAGAATTTATTAAGAACTGCACCTGTCCCCTCCATCTGTCCAACTTTCTTCTAATATTTGTCTTTTAAAATATTTGTAATATGGAACATTGACCATCCTGCTTAATAATGCATAAATAGTACATTGACACATAGAAAACACACTCCTTGCATTTACCTCTAATCTTAATTATGGTGTTTTATAGTAATATGAGAGAGCAAAAAATACCAATATGACACAAAGTGTACTGGCTAGATTCAGTACTTTGTTTCAATCATCATCCAAAGTAGTTTGGATGATGATTGAAACAATTACACCTATAGTCTGTTATGCTTTTGTAGCCTTTGCTCCTACATTTTTTATATTAAATGGTTAGTTCTAAAAGAAGTAAATGTCATAAAAATTCCCCTCCACTGATTTCTTTTATGGTTTAGTTTTGAAGTATTGATGTTGATATTAGATTGATTCAAATTATTCCTTGGTATATACTTGAGGAGTTTTGGCTGCCCATTCCAGGCATGATCACATTTTTCAAGGAAGCTATTTTGAAACCTTTCTATTATCAATCCTCTCAACATGCTGATATGGACACACTCTGCTTTAGTATCAGTAGTATATTGGGATTCTAGAATATCATAATTGATTTTGATATTGATGCTTTTTCAGCAGTAGGTGCTGACAGATCGTTGCCCCAAACTGAAAGTGCTTTCAGAGAGGAGTTTAAGACTGAGATTGCAAAATTGATCAGATTGTGCAAAATTTCATATTGCCAAGTATGTACTAACAAGTCAGAGTTTAATGGCTACTCATTTCACACAGGACTATGAAGAAGACACTGACAGACATTTTCCCTCTGTAAGGTTGGTCATATGCCATCATGCCTAAGAAAATTTAACAGGAGAACTGAATATATTTGATATTGTTGGTTTTTGTTAATCCTTTAAATGTTTTTAAAAAAATTAAAAGGTTTAAAGTGATTTGCTGTCAGTTCAAAGTTTAGTCACTTTATACTAGTTTTTATGGCCTGTGATTTTATTTGAACAAAATATTTCTTTGCTTGAAGGCAAAAAATCTGAGTTTTACCTCTGGCTATCATACTTCCTAGATATGTGATCATGGACATATCACTTAGCCCTATCAATTTCAAGTATCTCATAAAAAGTGGAAATGCTATTTTTACTTCCTATTTTGTTAAGTTGATGAAAGGAAAGCATCCTTTGCGAATCTTAAAAATGGTCTGTGTTATTGTTATATCATTATAATTAATAAGATTATTAACATTGCTATTGTTATTTTAGTGCTCTATATTTGGGCATATTATGAGATTTTTCTCATGCTAAAATTATCTTTAAAATATTTCCTTCAATTGATTAATGTTCTGTTAATTAAAAATGTGTTATAATGCACAACTATAATTGACATTGGTCTTACTATGGGAAAAGGATTAGTGAATCAAACCCATAATCTAAACAAGATTACAGAAGATATACTTAACCTACTTCACAAGTCCCATAGAAGCTTCAGGTTCTGTAAAGAGTGATGATCTAATTACAAATCGTTCTTATATTACATGAACATGGGTCCTAAAGTACTACTTTTTGACAGATCCTAATTTGATTTACTCAAAAATGGTGTTATAATCTATTTTAAAGTGAATCAGCCAGCGTTTGTTAAGCACCATGTTCCAGATACTCTGCTAATTTCTGGGGATACAAACAAAACTATAAAACAATATTGCTCTGAAACAACTCAGTCTAACAGAGGAGACAACTTACAAACCACTATGTACAAAGAAATATTCTATAATTCAGACCATTTATAAAATCATAATGTAATTAATGATGTCAAACTGAAATAGAAGCTGATCCCTGTGGTCTACATAGTGAGCTAGAAAAACACAAATTAACATTCTCTCTGTTCTTTATTTTATGAAATATTTACTATTTGCATTTCATCTTGGTCCTGCAGTTGTGAAGTTACTAGTCCAGTGAGCTGAGTTTGACAACTCTGCTGTCCTTCACATTCAAGCTGTTTCTATGTATATTTTTCCTAAAAAAAAAGTTCCAAAGAGATCACTAAATATTTTTAAATATGTAGCAGTTCATTTTACCTTTATCCAAGCCACCCTAGAGATAAAAATTAGTCTTATAATTAATGGTGTGTGATGTTATAAATGAAATTAATTGAGAAGACAATAAATAAGAAAAAGCAATCCTTGTAATTCCTATAGATACATATTATATGCATTCATAGTAGCATTTGAAAATATTGAAGGACCCAGGACAACTAGATGGCACAGTGGCTAGAACCCCAGGCCTGGAGTTTGGAAGACCTGAATTCAAATATGACTTTCAACACTACTAGCCATGTGACCCTGGACAAGTCACTTAACCTGTGCTAACTTCAGTTTCCTTATGTCTAATATGAGAATGATAATAGCATCTACCTCCCAGATTGTCAGGAGCATAAAAAAATATAATTATAATGTGCTTAGTACATTGCCTTGCATCATAAATATTAGTTGTTATATTATTAAAAAAATAATAACCATAATATATTAATAACCCTATATATTATATATGTATTATTATAATGCATGGTAACCTCATGCTAATATAGTATTGAGGCATACTGTAGAAGAGGGTTGTTCTTGGCTCAAAATCATAACTTAAACCCCTCCCCCAACTAAATAAGTTTATTTTACCAAATTAGTCTCAAAGAATGCATTAGGTCAAAGCAACTGACATTTAATTAAATAGAAGAGTGACAAGAAAAAAATCACTGGATGTACACATAGGTATATGGTCAACAGTTTACTATACCACCAATGAGAAGGAGACACAGAGGGGAAAATAGGTGGTGCCAAGGTACATATGGGAATTGGACCAATAATATCTACAATGATGAAAAGTCCTTAATATGCCCTGATGAGGTCATAGGAAAACTACTTTTCCTGTTGAGCTGGGCATTTTTGCAGCTCCCATTGTTGTGATGGGCTCTGCTAGATTCTGCTACCACCTGTAGATCTTTTGCTGTGGGCTTATTTTCTCAGAAGTGGAGCTATGTCTGATTTGTAGGTCATAGGCTAATCAGCTTTTGTGTGGTAATATAGACTCATTTATTTAGACTTAGCAGAGTGGTTAGGGGAGCCTTATCTCTATTGAATAAACCTTCTTGCTCATGCTCCAGAGCTATGCCAGATACATTGTTCTATCAGGTTGTATGGGGTCCTCTGAGTGTTTTGAATGGCTCTTGTCTAATTCCATCAGCTTAGACCCCCATTCTGGCTACATGTACAGGCTATCTTAGGTTCCTTTTACCTCTAAAATTCTTGAGATTAGTAACAGTTCCTATTTATATGTAATTTTTAAGTGGACAAAATGTTATATAATAGATATGTGTATTTATATATGTATATATATATATTTCTTATAGTTAATATTGAATAATTTATTAAAATCCTTATTGCATCGCTCTTCACAAGATCATATATCTCTTACTATAAGAGACTTCAGAGTTCAGCCAGTCCAATATCCTCATTTTATAGCTGAGGGACCTGTTGTTTAGGGAGGGTAGGTGAGATGTCCATGGTCCCAAAGGTAATGAACATAATTGGCAGCAATTGAACTTTGGTTCTCTGACTCTACAAGCAATGATTTTTCTGCTCTGTTGAGAATTACAATATGAAACATGGCAGACGACTAAACAAATTGTTTTTGCTACCTGTTCTGTAAGTAGGGCAAAAGCTAAAAAAGATCACTCATTGGAAAATATAATTTATGTGGCTGTTAAAAAAAAGTATCCTTAGAACTATTTTTACAAAGAGTTTACTCAATACGTATTCAATGTCTAGAGATCCAGAGTACAAGTCCTAGTTCTAATCCCTGGGGAGTTTATACTTTATGCCAGGATATTTAATATGCATTAATGAAAAAGTAAGAACTTAAGAAAACAAATTACAGTGGGCATAATAAGAGCAGTGAAGAAAATGGAATAAGTGTTAGCATTAAGGTGGTTAGTGAATACTTCAAAAAGCATGCCCAAATTCTGACACCCCTCATTTTCTGCTACTTTGAATTATTAGATGATTTATTGCAGTAATTAACAGCTAATGGTGTCAATCTTAATACTTATTTCCTTTTTGAAACTTGACTTTTTCCCCTTTGGATTTCTTTTTGGGTTTCAGCTCTCATACCACCTCCTGTACAAAACCTTTCCTGGAATATGTAGCTTTTAGTACACTCTTCCTCCTGAAATAAGTTTTCTATTTACCCTGTACAGTGAGATACATGCATAGATTGATAGATATGTAGATAAGACACAGGGTCAAATGATAGATGGTATTTACATGCATAGGTAGATGATTGATAAATAGATATATACATAGATGATTTATAGCTACATAAATACATAGGTAGATGATAAATAGATACGTAGATAAGTAGGTGAATACTCTGTAGTTAGATCTCATATACATGAACAGAATGTAAACTGTTTGAACTAGTTTGTTTCTGCTTTGATACCCTCATAAGAAGTAGATACTGAACAAATTTGTTGAATTGAACTGAACTGAATTTTATTCAATGAATTAATTGAAGAGAATTATTTCTTCTTACCCAGGATATTTCCATTCTAATGTTGTTATTATCTGTGATCTCCTTATGTTTCATTATTTGATAAAATAGAGTAATTGCTACTAGAATTATTTCAAATATATAAAAACTCTGAAATCTTCCAATAACTCAGGTCCTTAAAATCAATTCTTCTCCAAGAATGAGAGTAGTTGAATTGCAGGCATGTGGCAAGTAGGGAATCATTAAATATATTATTTGAGGATAAAATTTTCAACTGATAGTTGGCTAAACAAATATGATACTGAGAATCATCATAAACCAGCAGTCTTCTTCACATGTAGTTAATCATAGATTTAGATTGGAAAATGGCTCCACAAGCCATCTGTCCCTTACCTCTCATGCTATGGATAAATAGCTTTAGTATCAAGGATCTTAAGTGAATGTCATAAAGGTATTATCTAAGGTAGGATTTGAACCTAGGTCCTCTGACTTCAAAACTCTATATCATGTTTTGTTTTTTTTAATAAATTGTACAGTGGCTATTTTAGAAGCTTAACGAACAACTACTGCAGTAACAAGAATAACTAAATAACAACAATTGACACCTGGTAGGTCATCTGTGGATTGGTAAAGCTGTTGGTATAGTAGAACATATTGAAGGCATTGCTTTAATGCAAAATGTTGTTAAAACCTAATTGCAAAGAAACAGACAAACACACCACTCCTTCCACCAAACTGCATTAGTGATCATATGGCTTTGGCTGAAAAAGAAAAGCAAATGTGAAATTTATGAAATAATAAAGGTCAAACCCTGTTACTGTGGTGACAGGGGTGTTAGAACAGAGAAATAATCTGTCATGTATTTCAATTCAAATATCATTAAATTATTGGCATTTTATTTTTATATAACATTCATATCCTAATCCAATATGACTTTTTAAAAACAGTTATTATTGTGGGAAGTGCACATGATACATTATATCAAAATCCAGTGGACTTAGAGATAGGAAACCTGAGTTTGAATTCCACCTCAAATACTAGCTCTAAAATATGGGGAGAAACAACCTAACTTCAAGTTTTAGCTTCCTCGAGTGTAAAACAAAATAAATACTTACATTACGTACCTGGTAAGGTCATTATGAGGAAAATGCTTTGCAACTCAATAAGAAATTTTTTAAGTCAGCTGTATGTGAGAAAAAGATTTGTAAACTGTATTTCCAAATTTTAAAATGAGTTATTTGCATTAACAATGATTGTATCTCTACTGCCTCATTTGGTCAAAACACCTTCTCTGGTGAATCCTACTAGTTGGGAAAAGGCATCATGCATGAGTCTGTTGAATGATCTTTTGTCTGTCTGAGAATCATCCTATCTGAGAACAAACAATTTCATCAGTAGGATTATTAACTATGTAATTAATCTGTTTTTGTCCAGAAAAATCATGAAAACAGCTTTTTAAGATATAAAGGAAGCACAAATCAGATTAAATACAGTGGGTAAAGTTCTTATTGAACCAAGTAACATTCCAACTTCGTCACTTATTACTTGCACAATCTTGGGAAAGTAATGACCCCCTCTCTGGACCTCAGTTTTCTTTTCTCTAAAATTATTGAGGTTTACTCAATAACATCTGAGGTCCTTTCCAATCCCACAATCTTCTAAATGATGTTCTAAATCAGCGGTTCTCAACCTGTGGGTTATGTTCAATTTGTAACAATGAAAATACATCCCGTATATCAGATAGATTCATAACAGTAGCAAAATTACAGTTATGAAGTATCAATGAAAATAATGTTATGGCTGGGGATCACCACAACATGAGGAACGGTACTAAAGAGTTGCGGCAGTAGGAAGGTTGAGAACCACTGTACTAGATGATGTCGAGGGTTCTTTCCTACAATAAGTCAGTGATCCTATGTTCTCACCACTTTGAAATCTATATTCTTATGAGGACTTGTCATTATACTATATTTAATGATTAGATGTTTTAGTTAAAATAAACCCATTAAGCAAGATTTTGAAGGTTTGAATAAGGAGAAGGGAGCTTGTAAATTTCCATATACTAAGGAGTGACCATTTTTGTTGTAGTACAGTCCAGGTTTGAAATGAACAGAAATTCCAGGGAAAAATATTAGGCTGAAAATGTATGTCTAAGTTTAACTGCAACATTACATAGTTATTGGGGAAATGTATGTAAGAATATCAGGAAATATTAATTCTGAAAATTATATTATATTAACATCATAAAATTAATTGCTAATCATATATAGATGCTTATTTTATTACAACTGTGAATGATAGCTTATATTAATCAGTCCTTCATTACCTTTCCTCTAAGGAAATAAAATTAATTTCTCATGCTATTTTTGGTATTCTTAAGTGGTTAGAGTATTTAGGTACACCTATAAAGTAATAAATGACTGATTGCATAAGCAGTACTTTAGAATTAGTTCCATTATTTTATACTTGCCTATCTTAATATTTGGGTTGAGTTATACTCTCATAGGAAGAGTCATAAAATGGAAAAAGTGCAGGATTTGTCATCAAATGGTTTGGTTTCATATCCTGGACCTTCAAATTTATACTTGTTTGATAACATACTAATAACGTAATGCCTCTGAACTTGGTTCCCCCTTCTGAAAATGATGATGTATGCTGAGTAATTTTTGAAGTCATTTCCAAATTAATCTTTGATCTCCTAAACCTTTCATGCCACAATCCCTTTACTGTTGTAGATTACAGTGAATTCATACTTCCTTATACTATGTAATGCTTCTTTAGTTCCTCCTACAAGTACTTCACAAAGGACCTACCCAATATTCTAGAGACCAATTTTTTAAATGCTATATCCATACTGCTGTAGTGCTCATTTGTCCATCTATTTTTGTTTCTCCTTTCTACATCGTCTAGCGTATCCTTTTCTTGTCATACATTTTTAATGTTTATACTTCTCACATGCCCCTTACTCAAATACTCACTAATCAAATAGATATGTGCTCACATCAGTTTGGATATTCCATCCAATCAGGCAGATTGCAAGTCATCCGTTCCTGTCTATCTTGTTGATTTTTAAAGAGTCTACCCAAAACAGTTGAGATTTTCCCCTATTTTTTTTGTGAATCTCAAAGACATTATTGATGCACTCAAGATGTCCACTTGATATCTCTTACTCTGACCAAGGGTCAGTTCATTTTCTTTTCCTATGAGACCTTTCTCTGATAAGATTTTATACTCTTGTTTGTCCTTGGTTACATGTTGTGGTTTACTCATATCAACCATGTGCTTACACATGATGATCTATGTTAATTTGGAAGTAATATTTGAGGTTATTGTGTGCTATATATCATAGCCATATAGTTATGAAAGATTAATATTGAAATTAAAATGACCCTTTGGGTCTGGCATAAGATTGGTGTCATTAAAGAAAGTTTTTAACTTCAAACTATCAAATTTTCTTTAATCCTCCTGTTCAATTTTGAGCACATCCTGTTCATTTTTTATTTCATGCCTCAAGCATACATAGTGATGCTTTGTACAATGATAATGTTATTGTAGATTAATCTTCAGGCTAATGCAGATGCAGGGCATTAGATTCAATAAAGGCACCAGAGTTATGATTTTACTTGTTACTGTCTACACATTTACTTTTTTACCACATTGTTCTCTCCTGTTCCTCTTCTAAATTTTCCTACACCAGTCAGAGCAGTGTCAAAAGTGTTCTATCAAAACTGTCTTGGACAGGGAATGGGTTGGTAAAGGGAAACCAAAGAAGGCATCTCTATGTTTTGAGAATATGTATTTTCTGAAGAGAGAATTTAGGTGTTAGCATGTTAGAAGTACATATTAAAGGTAACCTGTTTAACTTGCTCAATGATCAGTTGTCATAGATCTCTCAAAGAGAAGATAAGTTTGTATAACTCAGTATAAGCTATTTTTCAGGTCTCTTGATCTCTTGTGATTTTATGAAGCATAGCATTTGTTTTCTTAGTTTGAGATACTTATTTTAATCATGAATACTTCACATCCCTTTACTGAATTGAGATGGCAGAGGAAAAATTATTTTGAAAACTGTTGTTGTTTTTTCTTTAAAAACACTCCATGAACTTACCTGGGTAAATGTTTAAAAATTATTCTATGAAATATCCTGCTTGCTGTTATTTTTACTTAATGTGTAATTATATATTTTCTCTCATATTTTTTGGTTAAGGAATGACATTAAAGGGTTTTTAAAAGTAGGATTGAAGAATTTATATTCCAGATTACCACTGGAAATGAAATACAAATAAAATGAGGGGTACAGAAGAAGGGGAGAAGACCTAAATAAAAAGGGGACAGGATCGTGGCTTCCATGTTCTTACGCGGCTTGCAACTAAGAGAGAGACTCATTTATTGGAAGATATCCCTGAGTTTTATTTTCAAGAAAGCTGGATGCTATAAAATCATGAAAAGAGAGTCAACATCCTGACAGAGGAAAATAACGCCTTAAAAATTGATCAATTTAAATGGGAAAAGAGGCCCAAAAAGTCAATGAGTAGAAGAATGCCTGAAAAAGTCAAATTTGCCAGATGAAAAAAGAATTCACTGATCACCTCTTGAAAAAGATCCCCAAAAGAAAACTCCTAGGAATGTTATAGCCAGGTTCCAGAGTCCCCAGATCAAGGAGAAAATGTTACAAGCTGCCAAGAAGAAACAATTTGAATACTGTAGAAACATAATTAGGATAACCCAGGATCCAGCAGCTTCTACATTAAAGGAACAAAGGGCCTAGAATATGATATTCTGCAGATCAAGGGGGCTAGGATTAAAACCAAGAATCACCTAGCCAGAAAAATTGAGCATATTATTCCAGAGGGAAAATAATGGTCATTCAATGAGGTGGAGGACTTTCAAGCATTCTTGCTGAAAATAACAGAACTGAATAGAAAATTTGCCACTCAAATACAAGAAGCATGAGAAGGTAAACATGGAAAAGGAATCACAAGGAACTTACCAAAGTTGAACTATTTACATGCCAACATGGAAAAACAATAATTGTAACTAATAAAACTTTTCTCAGTATGAGGATAGATGAAGGGGATACAAATACAAAGGAGGCTATCTATCTATCTATTTATACATATCCACATCTATATCTATATCTATATCTATATCTATATCTATATATATATATATATATATCTGTGTGTGTATGTGTGTATGTGTGTATGAATATATATCTGAGTATGTGTATATATGTGTACATAGAGGGCACCAGATCAATTGAATAGGAAGGTATGATACTTTAAAATGTGAAATTGTGAGGTAGGAGAGGAATATAATGAGAAGAAACAGGGAGAGACAGAATGGGTTTAATCATCTCATATAGAAGAGGCAAGGGATAACTGTTGAAATGGAGGGGAAGAACAGGAAGGCAAAAGGGAATGTGTCAACCTTACTCTCATTGATTTTGGCTTAGAGAAGGAATAACATAAACTCTAAAGTGGGTATTTTGCCATACAGGAGATTTAGGGGGAAGGGGATGAGAGGGGGGATTATGGAGGGGATGGCAGGGTTGGGGGGAAGGTTGATGGAAGCACACACTTCTGTAAAGGGACAGGGTAGAGAATAGAACAAGGTAGGGCATGATAGGAGGGAGGGACATATAATCAGTCTCTCACAATATGTCCATTTTGGTAATATTCTGCATAACTACACATGTACTGCCTGTATTGAATTGCTTGTCCATCCAGTGTGTGTGTGTGTGGGGGG
>CM053597.1:121819879-121838806 GCA_028646575.1 Pseudocheirus occidentalis | reverse complement strand
ATTTGTAACTCAAAATTTTGTGGAAATGAATGATTTAAACAAGAAAATAATTAATTTTGAAAAAAGAAAAAAATAATGATGGTGGTACAAAATTTAAATAAGGTGGATACCTTGAATTCATGGAACTTAAAGTGGGAAGAGCACATGGCCTATATATAATTACTCTATTTTTAAAAACCCTTATGACAGAATTAGAGGTATAAAAAAGGGCTACTGAAAAGTACATCTACTGGGGAAATCAAGGCATAACTCAAGCAAACATTTCCATTTGAGCTAAGTTTTTAACAAGTAGGAAAGATTTGATAAAGTAGAAGAATTAGAGAAATAGGGAAAAGAGTGAGCAAATATGTAGGTATTAAAGTACAGGTGTCTACTAGGTTTCTGTGTTGTCTAGTTCAGCTCAGTAGTAGATTGCTTAGAAAGGTAGGGATAATATAAAAGGAGACTGCAACAGTAGGATAATGAGAGGCCTTGAATGTTATGCAAAAAAATCAAACTGTAACATGACCTGAGAAATGTATAAGGAAGGAAAACTCATGGTAGTATTAAGGACAGTTTGGGAGGAAAGCAGTAGACTCAGGAAAAGGTATGAGGTCATATTTCAGATATGTGTAATAATAACGGCTTGAATTAGATGGTAGTAGAAGTAGAGAAGAAATTGTGAAGAACCCTAGCATGTGAGGGAAGATGGTGAGGACTAGGATAATGACTTTATATAAGAGGTGATTAAAAAAGGTAATGCCAAGGAATCAAACACAGGATATAAGCCACATACTGGGGTTGATGACAGAAATAGGAGCATGGGGGTGGGGGAGAAGTTAAAAGACATGTTCTGGGCATTAAATTTGAGGCTCTAGCAAAATATCCCCATCTCTCGTAGGCCTTTAAGCCTACAAGAACCTGGAACTTAGGAGAGAAGTCAAATCTTAAGACTGGGATTTTAAGCATGTATTTTAAATCCAGTGACACTGGCCTGCTGTTTGTACCATCAGCAAGGCACCCTGTCTCTCTACTGTGTGCATCTTCTCTGGCTGTCCCCCATGTATGGAATTGTGTCCCTCCTGTTGTCCAATTACTGACCTCCCAGGCTTCCTTTAAAAGCCAACCAGAATACCACCATCTACAGGAAACCTTCCTTAACATTTATTAATTATAATGTCTTCTCTCTTTTAGTTATTTCCTATTATTGTTGCATGTAGCTTGCTTTATATATATTTGTATGTGTTCTTTTTCATGTTGTATCACCTATTAGATTGTAAACTCTTGTCTGTCTTTTGCATCTTTTTATATCCCTAAGGCTTAGCACAGTGCCTAGCACATTGTAGGTGCTTAATAAATGTTTAAATAATCAAATTAATATTAATGATAACAAGCAGCTTGGCCTAGTAAATAGAAATCAGGCCTTGGAGTCAAAAAGACTTGAGTTCAAGTCCTGCCTGTGACACATACTAGCAGTGTCAACTTGGGTAAGTCATTTAAGCCTTTCAGAACCTCAGATAGTTCTCTAAGATTGTAAATTGAAGAGAACATGTTCTTTTGAAATGATAGAAGTTGTTCACCATGATATCCATAAACCAATGAAATCATGTGTCCTGTCTAGAAAAATTAAAATGCTGATAACTGGAGTAATTTGAAAGGTAGTAAGAGGGAAGGATATAAGCAAGGAAGAAAGGAAGGGAGGAAGGAAGGAAACAAAAAGAAAAGAAAGGACACATAATTGAACATCTACTATGTGTTAAGTATCATTGTCATTATATGTGTAACTTTGGTCAAATTAACCTTTTCAATCCGCAAATTTCTCTTAAGGAAAACTGTAATGGCAGCTAGGTAGCTCAGTGGATAGAGAGCCAAGCATGAAATCAGGATCACTCTCTCAACTTCACAGATTCACTTACTAGCTGTATGACCCTGGGAAAGTCACTTTGCCATATTTGCCTTAGTTTTCTCATCTGTATAATGAACTAGAGAAGGAAATGGAAAACCATTCCAGTACTTTCAGTAGCTGAGGCTACTGAAAATGACTGAATAGCAACAAAAACAGTAACAACAGCATCTATCTCACAAAGACATAAGAATCAGAGGTAACATATATAAAGTGCTTTTAATGCTTTGAAATGCTGCATATTTGCCAGATATTCTCAGTCTGTTCATTTTCAACTCGGGGTCTTTCCTTCTCCTTCTGTCTCTCTATTTCTACTCTGATGATATTGAGGGCCATTTTAGTAATTCACACATCCTAACTTCTGGATCTCTGTTTATTAAGTGCCCAGGATGGTTTCCTGCATATATTAAATGTTTAATAAATACTTATTGCAGAATGATCCACAAGAGAGAAAAAAAACGGCATCTTGAATCTGCTGTTCACTGGTCACAGATGATGAGTATGAATGAATACAGATGATTTTGGAGAAATTAGAGAGAAGCCAGATTTTTAAAAAAATCACCCAAATTATTTAGTGTAAAAAACAGGCTATGGGTTAAGTGAT
Organism: Pseudocheirus occidentalis; assembly: GCA_028646575.1. NCBI lineage: Eukaryota > Metazoa > Chordata > Mammalia > Diprotodontia > Pseudocheiridae > Pseudocheirus > Pseudocheirus occidentalis. The sequence continues at coordinate 121,836,320 of CM053597.1, read as the reverse complement.
ATCTATACTATTCAAAGATCAATGACAAAAAGATAGAATTCAATTGAAAAAGTTGTTATTTTGAAATGTAAAATTATTTTACACAAACATTTCTTATACGAAATTTAAGCTGTCTCATCCTTTTCTCCGTAATCTTACCCTGAATGGTGTGTGTATGCATTTATGTGTAAGCATATATGCTAAAAACAATTTAGGTGTCTAGGTTTTTGAACAGGAAGAAATGTTGGAGTTCTCTCCTTCCTGAAATTATTCTGTCTACTTAATCTGTGTACTTACTATATCTTCCTAGTAGAATAAACTACTTTGGAATATTGAGAGTTTTTTTTTTTAAATTTTGTCTTTGAATCTCCAGGGCCTAGTACAGTTCCATGGAAATATTAACTACTTACTTATTGCTGAATAGAATTTTTAGCAAAACATGCTTGCTAAAAGGAATTTATAGGCAGTAAATGCTTTTCAGTGCAGGAATAGAATATTAAGAGAAATATCCACAGCACCTAGTACCTGAAAATATTATATTGTTAACAGAAAATTATCTTTGATGGTTTGTATTAAGTTTTATCTTAGCCAGAAAGTAGATGACTTTTTCTCCATCTTTTCCAATTCATGACAGTGCATACCATAATTTAATGGTCTTAACACTTCACCACATATTTTGGAACTTGCTAATCTTCATTGTCCAATGTACATTTAAAAAAAAACAAACTTGATTTGTTTATTTACTTTTAGTTTACAAGATTCAGTTCCACAATCCCTTGAGTTTCAAATTTTCTCCCTTCCCTCTTCCCCTGCCCCACCATGGCAGCATGCAATTAAGTATAGGATCTGCTAATACTTTCACATTGGACATTAGTCTGGTTGTATAGAAGGGTTGTAACCAATGGAGTGAACAATGGGAAAAAAGAAAGAGAACCAAACATGAAAAAGAATGATAGCATGTATTGCTTCAGTCTCCATTTAAACACTGTTCTTTCTAGATCTTTCTCTGAATGTAGACATCTCCTTCCATCCTGAGATTTGTAGAGTTGTCTTATAACTGTGCGTTGCTGAGAAGAGTCTGGTTTATCAAAGATGGTCATCACACATACAATGTGTCTGTGATTGTATACAAATTTTTCCTGGTTCTGCTCTTCTCGCTTACCATCAGTTTGTATAAGGCTCTCCAGGTGAATATGAAGACTGTCTCCTCCCCATTTCTTATAGCACAGTAGTATTCTATTACATTCATATACCAAAACTTTTTTAGTCATTCTACAATTGATGAGCATTCCCTTAATTTCCAGTGTTTTGCCACCACAAAGAGACCTGCAATAAATATTTTTGTATCTTGATCTTGGGATCTTGTGAGATTACATTGAAGAATATGACACATTTTTTTGTTTGTTTCTTGTAAAAAACAACAACAAAAGCAATCTCTTTTCTAAAGGCCAGTGTAACCATCCTCAGTTTTTAAATACTCCTCCTGAACTAGACCACAGCTGAGCTGTGTGTCTTCTATAAGATTGCTGGTTCAATGAGCAAAACTTGCACTGTATGTCACTTTGAAGCTAAAATAAGGTCTCCCAGGATGGACTGTCAAAAAGTCTGAAGGGATGTAATGTAGAAGCTTTGACTGTTTCTTTAGTTGTGCTTTGACTTGAGAGTCCTTTGGGTTATTCTTTATTAATCTGAAGAAATCACAGCTTCTGGCTATTTCACACTGTTTGAATAGTTAAAGAAGCCTGACTGTCAGATTTCCAATACTAACAGAGTTTACAGAGTTACAGAAGTGACCGCAGGCATTACTCTAAGTATCCATTGTGATATTCTAAGTATCTATTGTGATATTACAATAGAGATTGTAAATAGTACTACAGAGTGAGATGATACATCTCTCTTTTATGGCTGACAGGCATAATTGAAGTTCATTAGAGTCTCTCTGCGATTGATTTAGTAACTGCTTTTGGAGACATGAAATGAGCAATGCACTTTATTTGAATATGTTATCTATATAATATGGAATAACCTCATAACAGTCAGGGAAAATCAGTCAATCATTGACATCTGTACTATGGGTAAAAATATATTTCCTGTTTGTGTGGTGATGTGTCCTACATTGCTTTCATTGTAAAACTGAAGACTTCTAATGAAGAAATTGGCTTAGCAATGAAAACCATAAGTTTCATAATGGGATTCAACTCTATTTCATGATCCATTTTCACTTAGAATTCTAATTTCAATTATGATTTCACTTAGAATTTCCAATTAGAATTTATCCTGGAGAATGCTTATTTGCACATGCAAGTGTGTGTGTGTTTGTTTATTCATGTACACATGCATTTGCATATGTGTGAAGTATGTTTTCCATGTATTCTGAGTCAGTACTAGGTCTTCAATCACAGATATAGAGCTTTAAGGAACCATAAATGACAAGAATTCCAATCCTTTCATATTAGAACTTAGAAACTGAGACATAGAGAATATAATTAATTTTTCCATAGTCACACAACTAGTAAGTGTCCAAGGTAGGATTTGAACTCAAGTCTTCCTGAATCAAAAAACTGAAGTTCTGTGTTGCAAGTAGGAATTTTGCTTGGGACAACAATATGCCTTTAAACAATAATTAGCGCTTTGAATTGGAAACATTTTGGGTTGAGCAATGTTCACCTGTTTTGTTATGCTTTTTACTCATTTCAAAATCCTTTTGTGTATTCTTTCTTTTATGTTGAAAGGGGACTGAGTAATTTTTCAGTAAGAATGATTTCCTTGAAGAGAGGTATGATTCCACCTTTCTTATTAGACATGATTGCTGATGTAGATTATTGTGGGGGATGAAAGCTGTGTGACACAGTGGGCTATTCATTAGTGATTCCAGCATAAAAAACCTTGACATAAAATTGTTCTAATCTAAAGATTATATTTAAAGTTTTAATTTGTCTTTAAACAATGTGTTTAATCTTTCCAATAAATTTCTAGTTCTTCTACAACAGCTGCCAAGTTTGGAAGTTGAAGAGAGACCCACAGAATCCAGTCTGCACAAAGTATTACTGACATTTCTCTGAAATTAAATTCATTCAAGAACAGTAAATGACGGTCCATTTGGAGATTCTTGCATGTAAGATGAACTCTCCAAAACATTACTGCAGATTACAAAAGTTATCTTTCTTTTGTATAATCACTTATTTATATTTTTATATCCTTTTACATGATGCTGACAACTGATATGAAAAATTGATATTATCTATGTAAATTCTGACAATAGCATATCCAATTTTCAGATATGCACATCTGATATTTTCCCAAATAGGATATTTTATCTGGTTACATTTCTCAGAAAGTTACTGTTCCTTGACAGGTTTTTTTCCAACTTAAGTGGCCTATTATATGTATCTTCAGTAACAAATATGAAGACAAAATCAAAACTCCTAGCTTCATTATAAGAAAATGTGAATAAGACAACTAAAAGTGAGGAGCATAAAAATAATGAATAAGTTGTGTGTGTGTGTGTGTGTGTGTGTGTGTGAGAGAGAGAGAGAGAGAGAGAGAGAGAGAGAGAGAGAGAGAGAGAGAGAGAGAGAGAAACAGAGACAGAGAGACATAGACACAGAGAGAGAAGATAGCTGGATTGCATTTTTTGGACATGCAGTCTTTTTAAAAAATTTATTCATTTAATATTTTTAGTCTACATCATTCATTTCCACAAGATTTTGAGTTACAAATTTTCTCCCTGTTTTTCTCCTACCTACCACTCCAAAACAGCAATCCCACTGTATATGTTCCTTCCTCAATCTGCTCTCTACTATATTCTCCCCCATCACAGCTCTGGCTTTTAGTAGGTCAAGGTGGATCTCCCTACCCCAGCGCCTGCATATCTTAATCCCCAGTTGCATATTAATAATAATAATAATTATTAATAATAATAATTCTCTCTCTATATGTGTGTGTATGTGTGTGTATATTAAACATTTGATTTTAAAATCTTAAATTCTAGATTCTTTTCCTTCCTCCCTCATCACCAAACCCTACTGGGAAGAAAAGCAATTTAATACAGACCATATATGTGTAGTTACATAAAACATCCCCACAATGGACATTTTGTGAAAGACTGACTATATTTCCCTCCATCCTATCCCACCCCCACTTGTTCTATTCTCTACTTTGTCCCTGTTCCTTTACAAAAGCGTGTGCTTCTAACAACCTTCCCTGCCCCCGCCAACCTGACCTGCCCTCCATCATCCCCCCTCTCATCCCCTTCCACCTACTCTCCTGTAATCCAAAATACCCAATTTAGAGTGTATGTCATTCCCTCCCTAAGCCAAATTCAATGAGAGTAAGGTTGACCCATTCCCTTTTGCCTTCCTGTTCTTCCCCTCCATTGTAACAGTTATCCCTTGCCTCTTCTATATGAGATAATCAACCCCATTCTGTCTCTGTCTCCTCTCATTATATTGCTCTCCCACCTCTCAATTTCACCTTTTAAATATCATCTCATCCTATTCAGTTGATCCTGTGCCCTCTCTCTCTGCATACCTGTACATATATACACACTCATGTATGTATTCATATGCATACATACCCTCCTATATATATATGTATGTGTATACATATATAAATACTCATGTGTATATATATATATTTATATACACAGACACACTTATATTCCCTTGAATTATCCTAATCCTGAGAAAAGTTTCATAAGTTACAATTGTCATTTTTCCATGTAGTCATGTAAATAGTTCAACTTTGATAAGTTCCTTATGATTTCTTTTCCCTATTTACCTTTCCATGCTTCTGTTGTTTCTTGTATTTGAAAGTCAAATTTTCTTTTCAATTCTGTTTTTTTCAGCAAGAATGCTTGAAAGTTCTCTATTTAATTGAATGACCATATTTTCCCCTGAAACATAATACTCAGTTTTGGTCGATAGATCAATATTGATTTTAAGCCTAGCTCCCTTGATGTCTGGAATATCTTATTACAAGTCCTTTTATCCTGTATTGCAGAAGCTGCTAGATCTTGTGTTATCCTGATTGTGTTTCCAAAATATTCATATTGTTTCTTCTTTCCTGCTTGTGATATTTTCTCCTTGATTTGTGAACTCCAGAACCTTGCTATAATACTCCTAGGAGTTTTCCTTTTGGTATCTTTTTCAAGAGGTGATCAGTGAATTCTTTCAAGTTCTATTTTGCCCTCTGGTTCTAAAATATCAATGTAATTTTCCTTGAATAGTTCTTAAAGGATGATTTCTAGATTATTTTATTTTGACTGTGGCTTTCAGGCAGTCCAGTAATTTTCAAATTGTCTCTCCTGGATCTATTTTCCTGGTTAGTGGTTTTTTCAATGAGATATTTCACGTCACCTATTTTTTTTAATTTTTTGGATCTGTTTAGTAGTATCCTGATTTCTCATAAAGTTATTTGCTTCTGATTGTTCCACTCTAATTCTGAAGGAATTATTCTCTTCAGTGAGCTTTTGAGATTATTTTTCCATCTGGGAAATTTGGCTTTTTAAGGCAAGTTTCTCCTCATTAGCTTTGTGAGCCTCTTTTGCCATTTGAGTTAGTCTATTTTTAAGGTGTTATTTTCTTCAGTCAGGTTGTTGACTCTCTTTTCATGATTTTCTTGCATCATTCTCATTTCTCTTCCCAATTTTTCCTCCACTTCTCTTATTTGGTTTTCAAAATCCTTCTTAAGCTGCTCTATGGCCTGTAATCAGTTTATATTTTTCTTAGAAGCTTTTGGTGCAGGAATTCTGACTGCGTTGTCTTCCTCCTGCTCCATGCTTTGATCCTTCTTGTCCCTTAAAAAGAATCCAAAGTTGGATGGCTGTGCTTGCTTTGCTTCCTTTGCTTGCTCATGGTTCTAGTCAATTACTTGACTTTTGAACTCTTTGACACAGTAGAACTCTGCTTGCAGAGGGGAGAGCTTTGTCCCAAATTACTGGGGTTTATGCAGTTGCTGAAGCTATTGGGAAGCCACCATCTCTACAGCCCCAACCAGATTTAGCTCACTGGGCACATACCTCATGACCCCTAATCAAGACTATGATCCAGATCCAGACAGCTTAAGGCAAAAGCACTTAGCCTCTGGATGTTTGCTTCCCCCCCTGCAATCTGCAGGCTGTGAGCTCTGAATCAGACATGTGGAGGCAGCTGAAGGGCTGCTTCTTCTTCCTTTTATGCCTCGGGGGGCAGAGGGCCAGACCGGCTCCTCTGTCCCCCACAAAAACCAGCCGAATTCCACTGACCTTTTACTTTGTCTTTGGTATTTATGGATTGATAATTCTGGAAACCACCCCAGTTGCTGGTGAAACACTCCCCCAAATGCTCCAGCCTGGGCTGATCATGGCTGCCCTGAAGCTAAAACTGGGGATTCATGCAAGGATGAGCTTGGCTCCCAGCCATCTAAGGTATGCCCTTCCTGTCCCCCTGTTGGCTACCTTCATCAGGAGCTTTGGTTTTCTGTCACTTTGTGGGTTCTAGAGCTCTAAAATTTGTTTAGAGTCAAATTTTATAGGTATTTGAGGTGGTTATGGGGGGAGCCACAGAGTTTTCCTTCTTCTTTGCCACCATTTTCTGCACTCCATTCAACTGGATTGCATTTTTGACTTAGAAATAGACTAAGGATTTATTCCCTCTGTGTGCATTATTTTCTCCTAATTATTCAAATTTTAAACTAATATTTGACCTGTTGCATAGAGTATTACATTAACTATAAGTAGGATATAATAGATCAGTTTATGTCAGAGTGAGTAAGAATCACTAGTTTTGCTCCTCAGAGTTTTCATAGTTTGTTTTATGTTTTTGAGGTTGTGTTTTTTTCTTTAGTGCCAAGTTTTGAAACACCTTTTTTTGGTATCAGAATAGTATCTGGCATCTGGTAGTATGTTAATACATGCTCGACTTTGAGTCAGAAAACTTTGAGTTTGAGCTGCATATCTGCATCTTGTTTGCACTTAGGCAAGTCATATATACTCTCTGATATTCAAGGTTCATGATCCAAATAATAGATATAAGGATACTTTTGCCACCTACTTGATAGATTGTTTCTAAATATGTTATGGACACTTATGTAAAGTTCTTTGAACCTGTTAACTATTAACACAAAGGCTGTCTTTGTACCCATTTAAATTCAGTAAGTATTCACAACCACTAGACAGTTTCAGAACTATATGACAAAAGCATTATGAATCCATCTTTGTAGAGTTTAATGTTGTTCAAAACATGCTTAGTTGTATTTTTCTTTATTCTATACCATTTAGATAACATATCTGCTAGGTTTCTTTTGTTTTAGGCCTTAAAATGTTCATTAGTGTTTTGAAAATGTCATCATGGTTATCTTTGTCAGATGCTTAGTTAAGCTCAACTCTGTGATACAACTAAACATTTTAGTAGGGATTTCTTACAATCAACTGACAGAGTATTTGCAAATAGATTTTTGCATCACAGAGCACCATTTCATAAATTACTATCTAGGCATGATCTCCTGAAATTAACTCAAGCTATTTGTATATGAATCCATTCATCTATGTATAAGTTTGCATCACTGGTGTTACATGCTTAGTAAACTATACATGAAAATCCCATTGCTTACTTTTGGTCTTCCTATAAATATAAGTCTCTGCTAGAAAAGGTTATTGACCAGAGAAAAGAAAATAGTGTTGCTTTATTCACTTCTTTAGATGGTACATAGGTGACATTTTTCTATCTTTATTATTCAATTATATTTTAATTTCATAAGCTTCGTTTAAGACTATAAACACACATACACACACACACAAACACGCATTTTAGTAATGCTATCAAGAAGTAAAGGTTTTTTAAAATTAAGAATTTATGCTTAAACACTGTAGTTTGTATAAGAAAACAATATAGCATTAGTACTGGACTCCTTCTGTTTGAATCATTGAATGCTGTAAAATAGTTGTTAATTTTAATTGTAGTCTCTGGTACTTTAAAATATTGAAGCTCCAAGAAGAAAGATTTAAGGTGAATGTCATCCTATAAGTGCTTTGGATTGTATGAGATCTGTTCCTCATGGATTAATTCACATTTTTTAGAGAAAGTCAGTCTTTCAAACTAAAGTGCTTTTCAAAGTTGGAAGCTCTCCAGAAATTATAATCATTTTATACATTTTTTGTAATACAATAATTTGATTTGATGTTTTAATCTTTTTAATTAAAAATATTATTTCAAACCAGTCTTATACATTTGAATTGTTAACATTATTCTTGGGCAGTATGTTAGTTATTTAACTCAGAGTAACCTGTTTCTTTTTTCCTTTTCTTACTACCTTTCCCTTTCCTTTTCCATTTCCCTTTTCCTATTCCTTTCCATTCATTTTTTGCTATTTCAGATATGGAAGTTTTTATTTCAGATATGAGGAATGCTCATTAAAATGACACCTAAGTTTCATGCACAATTTAATAACATCTCAGGACCAATTCTGTCAATAAAAAATGTCCTTTATACACCAATATATTTACTTCCCATCTACTCTAGGGCTTCCAGATATTCATCCATTTTACTTTCTGGTTAATTTCTAGTCTTATTTAAATACTGATTATTATGAATTTTTTCTTTGATGTTTAGAACTTGTGCAGTTTCTCATTTTTTATAAATAATATTTCATTTTCCCCAATTCCATGGAAAGATGATTTTAAACATTAATTTTATATGTTTTTGAGTTCCAAATTTTTCTCCCTCCCTCCATTACTTCTCCCCTCCCCAAGATGTTAAGAAATCTGAAATGAGTTATACGTGCGCAATTATAGGAATATATTTCCACCTTAGTCATATTGTGAAAGAAGGAGCAGAACAAAATTTAAAAGCCACAAAAAAACAACCAAACAAAAAAAGTCAAAATAATATGCTTCAAACTTCAATCAGACTCCATAGTTCTTTCTCTGGATGTGGATAGCACTTTTTCTCATGAGACTTTTGGAAATGCATTGGATCATTGAATTGCTGAGAAGAGGTAAGTCAATCATAGTTGGTCATGGCACAGTGTCACCGTGTTGGTGTTATTATTTACAGTGTTCTCCTGGTTCTGTTCACCTCACTTGGCATCAGTTTGTATATGTCTTTTTGGGTTTTTCTGAAATCCATGTGATCATCATTTCTTATAGCACAATAATATTCCATTACATTCATATACGACACCTTGTTCAGCCATTCACTAGTTGGTGAGCATTTCCTCAATTTCTAATTCTTTGCCACCATAAAAAGAGCTTCTATAAATGTTTTTGTACATGTAGGTCCTTTTCCCTTTCTTATGACCTATTTGAAACACAGATCTCATAGTTGTATTGCTAGATCAAAGGGCATATAAAGTTAGATTATCCATTGGGCATAGTGCCAAATTGCTCTCCTGAATGATTACAACTCCAACAACAATGCATTAGTGTACCAATTTTCCCACATATTTTCTAACGTTCATCATTTTCATTTTCTGTCATATTAGCCAGTCTTATAGGTGTGAAGTGCTTTTGATTTTTGATTTTCATTACTTTAATCAGTAATGATTTAGAGTATTTTTAATATGACTATAATTTTCATTTCTTCATCTGAAAACTGCCTGTTGATATTCCTTGATCATTTACCAATTGGAGAATGACTTATAATCTTATAAATTAGACTCAATTTTTTATGTATCTGAGAAATGAAGCCTTCATCAGAAACATTTGCTGTAAAAACTGTTTGCTATCTTTCTGCTTTCCTTCTAATATTGGTTATACTGATTTTGTTTGTGCAAAACCTTTTTTTTAAAATTTAATGTAATTGAAATTATCCTTTTTGCATTCAAAAATGTTCTCCATCCCTTGTTTGGTCATAAGTTTTTCTTTTCTCCATAGATCTGACAAGTAAACTATTCTTTTCTCTCCTTATCTGCTTGTGGTATCACACTTTATGTCTAGGCAAGGTATGCATTTTGAACTTAACTTGAGATGTTAATGTATACCTAGTTTTTGCCATATTATTTTCTAGTTTTCCCAACAGTTTCGTGGGTGTCTGTGTGTCTGTGTGTGTAGGTGTATGTGTGTGAAATAGTGAGTTCTTAGCGCAAAAGCTGGAGTCTTTGCTTTTATCCAACAGTAGATTACTATACTCATGTACTACTTTCTCATATGTATCTAATTTATTCCACTGATTCACCATTACATTGCTTAGCCAGTACCGAATAATTTTTGTGATTGCTACTTTGTTATCATTTATTATTTATTTATTGCTGCTTTTACTTTTAGACCTGGTATTGTTTGCATTTTTTATTAAACCCCTTGATATCCTTGGCTCTTATTTTTCTGGATGAATTTTGCTAGCATTGTTTCTAGTTCTATAAAATAACTTTTGGTAGTTTAATATGGCACTCAATAGCTAAATTAATTTAGGTAAATTCATAATTTTTTTATCATATGATCTCAGCCTACCTGTGAGCAATTAATATTTTCCCAATTGTTTAGATCTGAATTTATTTGTGTGAAAAATATTTTATAATTGTGTTCATATATTTCCTGGGTTTGTCTTGGCAAATAGTCTCCCAATTATTTTATATTATCTTTAATGAAATTTATCTTTCTATCTCTTGCTGCTGGGCTTTGTTTGTAATATAGAGAAATACTAATGATTTATGTCAGTTAATTTTATCTCCTGCAACTTTCCTAAAGATATTTATTATTTCAAGAATTTTTCATGTGATTTTCTAGGATTCTCTAACTATAACAACATATCATCTACAAAGAGAGTTTTGTCTCTTTATTGGCTATTTTAATCCATTTTTTCCTTTTTCTTCTATTGTTAAAGCTAAAAGTCCTAGTTCAAAATTGAATAATAGTGGTGACAACCAACACCCTTGTTTTACCCCAATCATATTAGGAAAGCTTATAGCTTCATTACAGATAATGCTTGCTGTTAGTTTTAGATAAATACTGTTTATCATTTTAAGGAAAATTCCATTTATTAATTTGCTCTTTAGTGTTTTTAATAAGAATGGATGTAATAAAAAAAATATTTGTCAGCATCTATTGTGACAATCATATGATTTCTTCCTGTATCTATTTTCCAGGTCAGTTTTTTTTCAAGGAGATATTTCATATTGCCTTCTATTTTTTCATTTGTTTGGATCTGTTTAATAGTACCTTGATTTCTCATAAAGTCATTTGCCATCATTTATTCCATTCTAACTATAAAGGAATTATTCTCTTCAGAAAGCTTTTGAGATGCTTCTTCCATCTGGAAAATTTGACTTTTTAGGGCATTCTTCTCTTCATTGGCTTTTTGGGCCTCTTTTGCCATTTGAGTTAATTTATCTTTTAAGGTGTTATTTTCTTCAGGCAGTTTGTTGACTCTCTTTTCATGATTTTCTTGCATCATTCTCATTTCTCTTCACAATTTTTCCTCCACTTCTCTTATTTGATTTTCAAAATCCTTCTTAAGCTGCTCTATGGCTTGGCAGTAATCTTCATGTTTTTGGAAGCTTTTGGTGTGGGAGTTCTGACTGTGTTCTTTTCCTCCTGTTCCATGCTTTGATCCTTTTGTCCCAAAAGAAGGAATCTAAAGTTTGGTTGCTGTTCTTACGTTGCTTCATTTGCCTGCTCATGTTGCCAGTCAATTAAGTATTTGATTTTTTAGCTCTGTGGAACTCTGCTTCCAGGTGAGAAAGCTGTCTCAAATTGCTGGGGTTTTCACAGCTTCCAGAAGTATTGGGAAACAACAGCTGTTTTTTTGCAGCCCCCACAAGCTTTGGCTCACTGAAAATGCACCCCAGGAGTACCACCCAAGACCACAATCTGGATCCAGGTCACTCAACACAAGAGCACTTAGCTTCTGAATGATTGCTTGGCCCCCCTGCAGTATGCAGGCTGGGAGATCTGAAGCAGCGACGTGGAGGTGGCTGGAGGGCTGCTGCTTATGCTGCTTCCTTACCCTGGAGGCAGTTCTGTAGGACTGCTTTTCTCCCCAAACTTTTGCTGAGTTCCACTGACCTTTCACTTAGTCCTTATTTCTTATGGCTTGATAATTCTGGAAACTACCACAGCTGCCACTCCTGAAGGCTGAAGCTGCACCTCGTCCTTGACACCCCGGGGTTGAGCTGTTCATATATGTATATATGTATGTGTGTACATGTATGTATGTATACATAATTTCATCATAATCTGAAAAGAATGTATCTAATATAGCTGCCTTTCTACGTTTGATTGTGAGATTTTTATGTCCTAATAGTATGGTAGTTTTTTGCATAGTTGCCACAAGCATATTCCTTTCAATGTCCATTCAGTTTTCTCCATAGTAAGTTCTTTCTGTCTTTTGTAAAGTTTTATTCAAGTTCTTGACTTCTTCCTTGTTTGTTTTGTGGTTAGATTTATCTTGTTCTGATAGGAGGAGTATGAGGGCCCCCATTAGTATAGTTTTGATGTTTATTTCTTCCTGTAATTCACTTAATTTCTCCAAGATTTTGGATGTCATACCAGTGGGTGCATGTGTTTTGTATAGATATTACTTCATTGTCTATGGTACATTTTAGCAAGACATATTTTCCTTCCTTATCAATTTTTTAATATTTAAATTTATTTATTTAATATTTTTAGTTTACATCCTTAATTTCCACAAAATTTTGAGTTACAAATTTTCACCACAACTTTCCCCCACCCATCACCCCAAAACAGGGATCCCACTGTATACTCCTCACCTAATCTATTCTCTCCTATATCCTCCCCATTACCCCTCTGACTTTCTAGTAGGGCAAGATGGATTTCCCTACATCAGTGCCTGTATATATTTCCAGGTTGCATGTAAATAATGATGGTGAGGATGATGATGATTTTCAAAATCCTTAAGCTGCAATATTGTTTGTAACCAGTCTACATTTTTCTTGGAAGCTTCTGGTGTGGAAGTTCTGACTTTGTTGTCTTCCTCCGGTTCCATGTTTTGATTGTTTTTGTCCCCAAAAAAGGAATCTGAAGTTGGATGGCTTTCCTTCCTTTGCCTGCTCCTTATTTAAGTCAATTGCTTGACTTTTGAACTCTTTGCCATGGTAAAACTCTGCTTATGGAGGGGAGAGATTTTTCTCAAATTGCTGAGGTTTATCCAGCTGCTGAAGCTATTGGGAGGCCACTATCTCTACATCCCCCTCCAGCTTTGGCTCAATGGTCACACACCTCATGTCTACCACCCAAGACTACAATCCAGATTCAGGCTGTTTAAGGCAAGAGTGCTTAGCCTCTGGATATTTTCTTGGCTATCCTGCAATCTGCAGCCTGGGAACTCTGAAGCTGCCATGTGGAAGCAGGTGAAGCCCTGCTGTTTCTGGCTATGGGGGCAGAGTGCCAGACCCACTGCTCCTTTCGCCCCAAATCCAACTGAGTTCCACTGACCTTTCATTTTGTCTTTGGTATTCATGGGTTGATAAGTCTGGAAACCACCACAACTGCTGGTGATCCACTCTCCCAAATGCTACTGTCGCAGCTAGTCCTGTTCACCCTGGGGCTAAACAATGAGTTCACAAGGGGCTGGACTTGGCTCCCAGCTGACTGCAATGAACTCTTCCTGTCCCCCTGCTCCTGCCTTCAGTGAGAGCTTTGTTTCTCTGTCACTTTGTGGATTCTGGAGCTCTAAAATTCATTTAGAGTCATATTTCATGGGTTTTTTAGGTGGATATGCATGGAACCATGGAGTTTACCTGCTTCTTCACTGCTATCTTGACACCTCCCTCTTCTTTGTCTTTTTAAATTAAATCTATTTTTGCTTCTGCTTTGTCTGAGATCAGGATTGTTGTTGCTTGCTTTATTTTTGCTTCAACTGAAGTCTAATACATTCTCCTCTAGCCTTTCAACTTTAGTCTGTGTGTATCTCTCCTTCAAATATGTTTCTTGTAAACAACATATTGTAGAATTCTGGTTGTTAATCCACTCTGCTATTCACTTCTGTTTTGTAGGAGACTTAATACCATTTGTATTTACAGTTATGAATGCTGTATTTTGCTCCATTCTATTTTCCCATTGTTTTCTCAGTATCCTTTCACCCTGTCCATCCTTACCAGTGTTTTGCTTTTGACTGCCACCTCCCTCAAATTGCCCTCCCCTGTATCAGCACCTCACTTTTCTATTCCTCTTCTTCTCCTTTGTACTCACAGGGTAAGATGAATTTCTTTACCCTACTGAGGGTGTATATTATTTCCTCTTTGAGCTAAATCCAGTGAGGGCAAGGTTAAAACAATGCTATCCCCTTACCTCTTTCCCTCTCCTATAGTAGGTCTTTCATGCCTCTGCCTGTGATATAGGTTACACCATTCTGCTTCCTCCTTTCTTCTTCTTCCAGTAAAATCCTTTTTTTACTCCTTAATTTTTTCATCATTATATCAAAGTCAATTTATGCCTTTATCCTGCATCTCAGTATATTCCTTTGAACTGCCCTAGTAGAGATACAGTTCTCAGGAGTTACAAGTATCATCTTCCTATGTAGGAATGTAAGCAATTTAACCTTAATTGAATTCATTTTTTTTCCTTTTCTTTCCCGTGTACCTTTTTGTGTCGCGCTTAAGTGTTGTATTTGAAGATCAATTTTTCTGTCCAGTTCTGATCTTTTCATCTGGAAATTTTGAAAGTCCCCCCTTTCATTGAATATTCATCTTTTGTCCTAAAGGATTACACTCAATTTGGCTGGGTAGTTGATTTTTGGTTGTAATCCAAACTCCTTTGCATTATGGGATATCATATTCCAAGCCCTCCAATCCTTTAATATAAAAGCTGTTAAGTTCTGTGTAATCCTGACTGTAGCTTCTTGAGTTTTGGATTGTTTCTTTCTGTATGTTTGCATTTTTCTTCTATGACCTGAGAGTTCTGGAACTTGGCTACAATATGACTCAGAGTTTTCATTTGGGTGTTTTTTTCAGGAGGTGATCAGTCAGTTCTGTCAATAACTGCCCTCTGATTCTTGGATATCAGGGCAGTTTTCCTTGGTATTTTCTTGAAAGGTGGTGTCCAGGGCCCTTTCTTTTAAAATCATGACTTTCAAGTACTCAAATATTTCTCAAATTATCTTTCCTGATTTTTGTTCCAGGTTAGTTGTTTTTTTCCAATGAGTTATTTCACATTTTCTTCTGTTTTTCATTCTTTTGATTGGGTTTGACTGACTCTTGATGTCTCATGGAATCATTTTCTTCCACTTAACCCAGTCATAATTTTTAAGGAATTATTTCCTTCAGTTAGATTTTATACCTCCTTTTCCATTTGGCCAATTTGTTTTAGCTTCCAATTGCTCCAGTTTAATTTTGAAAGAGTTATTCCCTTCAATGTGTTTTTGAAATTCCTTTTCCATCTGGCAAATTTGACTTTAAAGCATTATTCTCCTCACTGACTTTTTGGACCTCTTTTGCAATTTGAGTTAGTCCATTTTTTAAGGTGTCATTTTCTTCAGTGTATTTTGGGTCTCCTTTAGCAGGCTATTGACTCCATTTTCATGATTTTCTTGCATCATTCTCATTTCTCTTCTCAATTTTTCCTCTACTTCTCTTACTTGATTTTCAAAATCCTACTTGAGCTCCTCCATGGCCTGTAATCAGTTAATATTTTTCTTGGAGGCTTTTGAATAGGGAGTTATGGCTTTGATGTCTTTCTCCAGGTCCATGTCTTGAACATTTTTGTCCCCGAAAATGATTATATCATCTCTTTGTGTTTATTATGCTTGCTTATATTGGCGGCCAATTACTTGATGTTTGAGTTCTTTGCCATGGTAGAACTTTGCTACCAGAACGGAGACAGCTATGTCCCAAATCACTGGGGTTTATGCAGCTGCTGGAGCTCTACAGCTCTCACGTGCTCTGTCACATAACCTAGGACTGCCACCCAAGACCATGATCCAGATCTAAGCAGGTCAAAGCAAGAGCAATTATACTCTGACTGGTCGCTTCCCCACTCCCCCACACAATCTGCAGGCCAGTAGCTCTGAAGCAGTGTTATGCGAATCTGAAGATCTTCCCTGCCCCTGGGCCCTTTGATAGGCTTAAGTAGCTCTGAAAATGTTCCCTGATTTGAAAGTATACTCTTCCCCCTAATAGGTTGAATGTGGTCACATGGAGCCTGAAGTGGGAGGCTTGTTCTTCAAGAATGCCTAGCCTTATTACTTTGTGATGGGGCAGTGGGTCAAGAGGGCTGTGACATTCTATGATCCAGGAGAAGGCTATATATACCCTGATGTGACTTTTTGCTTTGGGGCTCACTTTGGAAAGAGTTGTGTGATTTGGCCAGAGGAGGCTCTGGGCAGCTGTTGAGCCCCCTGGCTTTGAAAAACCCAGATGCTGGTGCTTCCCTCTCTGGTAACTGACTAGGTATGGGTGTAATTGTCAGATGGTTGGAAGCCCATATGCTGATGTTTGTTTGTATGCTTGTAACTTTTGCTTATAACTTATGCTTGTATTCTCTGAAGTTCAGGGTGCTGACTTTTCCCCCTGAACTAGGTAAATGATACATGTT
>CM053597.1:121811740-121819379 GCA_028646575.1 Pseudocheirus occidentalis | reverse complement strand
TCCTTCCTTCCTTCCTTCCTTTCTTCCTTCCAATTGCTTCACTAGTTCCCATATTTAGCATAAAATGTTATCCAAATTAATAGGCTGGGAATGAACCAATTTACGTTGCTAGTTGCGACATGCCTTTAGCACACCCCTAAGGGCACACTTCCTAGGTAGAGAGACCTTGGCCTTCACAGTCACTTCTCTAGGTTGAATCTGGGACACAAGTCTTCATGAGTTCAATTGCCCAGGTCTGTCTGTACTCTAGATCAGCACATGCACAGAGTCATGCAAATAATTCAAGATATGTAAATATCATTTGAGATCCTAGCTGTCACTGCTAGGAAAGAAGGAAAAGAAAATTACATGCTTATAGGGAAAACCCCATTTGGGGTTTTCCTGGCAAAGATACTGTAATGGTTTGTAATTTCCTTCTTTAGGTCATTTTAAAGACTAAGAAACTGAATCAAGCATAGTTAAGTGGCTTGCCCAGGATTACACAGATATTAAATATCTGAGGCCAGATTTGAACTCAGGAAGATGGATCTTTCTGACTTTAGATCTGTTTCTCTCTCTACTGTGTTGCTTAGATGCATATGTAACTTGTGTAGCTACATAAGTAACTACAAACTTCTTTTATGTACAGTTTTATTTTTTAAAAAAATATCTTATTTTATTTTATTTTTTAAAAGTAATAGCAAGTTGTACACAATAGATTTGTAGTTTCATGTATAATCATCTTTTTTATTATACTATGTTGTGGAAATTCATGATTTATTCCATAAAATACAAATAAAATAATAAAAAAATTTAAAAAGAATTATCTATACATATAGGTAGCAATATAACAAAAGTCCCATTTCTTCTTTTGTGACTTTTTTCCTTCATTGCATTTAAAACATTTTTGATGCATATCTATGAATTCCTATGAACTCTCTTCAAATAGATTTTCCTTGTGACATATATGTGTATATATGTATATATACACACATGTACATACATACATACATACATATACACACAGAGTTGAACTAGACAAATCAACACATTGGTCATGTTTGAGAATTAATGTCTTATTCTATACTTCTGATCTACCACCTCTCTTTTCATTCCATAATAATAGCTGTTTATTGGTCAATTCAGAAACAGTAGCATTATCACTCACATGTTCTCTAGTGAAATTCAGTATAAATTGCAACTTGAGGTGGGTAAGAGTGGCCAAGCAATCCCAGGAGAACAGTCTCTCTTTTCTTCCTATAATGCTATATTTTAAAACTCAATAATTCAATCAAGACTGAACAAGCATTGGCCATTCTAGAAGATCAACAATATATATCTCTAGGTACCAGGATCACCTCAGTATTTTCTCTGACCTAGGAGCCAAAAGGCCTGAGTTCTACTCTTAGACCTATGTTACTGACTGATGTAACCTTAGTCTCTCTGAGTTGCATTTCTAACTGAAAAGACAAGACTACCTGATTTCTAAGGTCCCTTCCAAGTCTAACATTATATGATTTCATGATTTATATATGGAATTTGTCTAAAGTTTTCTCCCCTTCATGAATCCTATGGGGAAAGAAAGGATTGGTGTGAATACATCATTGAGTTTATGTATTGGGGAGGTGCAACTGGACAGTGTTGCAAAGTGCTACATAAAGGTCTGTAGAACTTCTTAACATACCCACATATGCAGGAGGAGTTGTTGGATAAATATATGATTAAGTAGGTGCTAGAGGTTGTAGCACCAATGCAATATTCACAGTGCCCTATAAATGTACTTGCATCATGATCAATTGTAAAATATAATAGACACTTCAGATAGAAGACAGAAGCAAAACATTTATTCTGACACAAGAAAACCAAATCCCCAAACCAATAAGCATATTCCCTCATAGTAGCAAAGGAGCTAATAAGCCATATCAGCACAGAGAGCCATACCATCCTTAAGCCTTCCCACAGACCAATATTTATTCACAAGCCTGACTGACTCCCTGGGATGTGTCCTCTCCTCTTCCTGGTCTAGCTAGCTCTGACTCCCAAACTAACTCTTGGCTCTGCTCTACCCATCAGCAAATTCCTCCCATCACAGTCTCCATGTGATTACATTCAGCCTGTTAGGGGGCAGAGTATATTTTCAAAGCAGGAAAGGTCTTCAAATTCCCTTAGGCTTATTAAAGAGCAGGGAAGATCTTCAAATTCCCATGATCATAACAGGGGTCAGATATTTATACAAACTCTCTCTGTCTGTCTCTCTCCCCTGAGTATAGTTCCAGAATCATATAGATTGCTTAGGATCCAGGCTGATGAGGCACAAGAAAGAGGGGTGGGAAAAATGATTCTTGCAGTTACCTGTGAGATAAACAATATGAAAAACAATTTATTGGCAAGCAGTCTCCAGAAATGTGTGGTTTATTTAAAATTAAGAATGACCTGGCTTCCACTAGGAATTTTGGGTTGTGTGTCATTTTTTCCAGTTTGAAACAACACTGATATAACCCAAGGAAAGAGGTACAGAATACATTTCATTCTATTTACCTGGGTACATACTTGTATTGTGCAATCATCATGGTACCTCAGTGCATAATTGTCAGTAAATACATATGTAAAAAGAAGAATATATCTTTTACTCTCGCATTTCCACACTCCCATTTGAGAAAGAGGATAGACTGTAAATTACTTACACTTTCACAGTCTTTGTAGCCTAATTGTAACCCCTCCCTTCCATTTCTAATGAGGTGGATGGGTACAAAATGCATCAGCCTCCTTTGCAGTGACTGTGGTGAGCTTCACAGTATAATTATTAGAGTATTTCACTTTTTCAGACAATAATAATATATGTTTAATATGTATATTTATACATATTTATTTTGTGACTGGAGGTCTACTAATATCTCTAACAGAGAAGACCATTTACAAATTAATTTGTCAGCATTCTCTTTATAATGCTTAGGAAAGAAATTTATTAACTTAGTGAAATGCTTGTGTCTTGATTTCAGGAATCTGTACATGAAAAATCTGAGCTTTGGTGGTTGCTATGAAATGAAAAGTGAGGATATTTCATGTATATTCTTCTATTTATTTACACTGATATACATAACACACTTTGCAAACCTGCATACATAGCCACCCAAAACAGTACCTGTAGTCACAAAATTAGGTTTAAACCCCAGCTCTGCCATAGATTAGTTTTGTAATAGTGGGCAAATCACTTAATTTCTTTGAGTTGTCTTTTTTATATAATTGAAAAATGAGCTATTTGACCTACATTCTCACATGGTTATTGTAAAGAAAGTACATTTCAGATCTTAAATTTTGATATTTTGTCATGATCATCTTTGTCACTACATTTCTGGAAAGTATCAACTATGGTAACTATGAAGACCTGTGAATTTCAAATGTGTTTATTTTACTCAGACATTTGAAAAATCAAAAGTTGATGTCTTTTTTTATATGCTACCATCTCATTAGCCTTTTCCTTTACCTGCTTCTATATTTTCTTAAATCTGTGAATGTTTTCTGTTTACCCAGGTATATTAAAGCACAGTGCTAGATGTTTCCACACTAGCTTTTCTCAAAATAGAAAATAAAAAGCCCAAATCAGAATAACTTTGGATGAAACATGGTTTCTTCAAGTTCTTTGTAGAAATAAAGGGAATTTCTCAATGGCATTATTTCTTGCTTTAGGATTTATATCATCCTTTCAATTCAGCATTAAATTAAGGTCATCAGGTGCTTCTAAGTTAAATGTAAAGTGAATAGATCCCAGTATTATAGACCAAGAGATTTTTTGAAATTGCATATGTAAATAAATACAAGGAGAGACAAATAATTATTAATTCCAGCATGCAGATTTGACTGTACTAAGTATATTTTAATAATTCATTTTTCTTCCTAAGCCCTCTCAAGAATTAAATTGAGAGATGATTCATGTCAAAAGAAAGTGTATCCAAAATAAACATTTTAGTGAATAGCAATTTGTAACAGTCACATATTGTTAAAAATAGAAGCACCTTCCAAGTATTTCTTCTTTCAGTGCATTGTATTCTAAAAGTATACACAAATAGCATGTGTATGTAAACTGAAGTACAAAAGCTAGATGGTGCATTGGATAGAGCTGGAAACTTGGAATCAAGGAGAATTGAGTTCACTTCCAGCCTTAGAAACTTGCTAGCAGCTATATGTCACTTAACCATTTCTGGACGTCACTTTCCTCATCTGTAAAAGAGGAAATTGGACTCAGTCACCACTAAGAAGTCCCTGCCAGGTATAAATATATGATCCTAAAAATGGTAGCAAAAATTAAAAACAAAACAACAAAACATGATTCAGAATGGTTCTCAGGTATGCATTCAAACAGACCAGCCCAACAATGGACAAAGATATAGCAGCAAATGACATTTGGCAGCTGAGGATAGGATGGCTCCTTTCAAAGGAAGATACATAACAGCTAGAATAGGAGTCTGTAAACAGTGGGTACAAATGAAATGATGACTTTTGTGAATGTACTATATGGAAATGATGGATCACTACACAACCTTCTTTAGCTATAATAGCAAAGAGACATAATCACTTCACGATATTACTATTGATACTGCAGGACAGCTAGGTGACACATTGGACAGAGTCTCTGGAATTAGGAAGACCTGAATTCAAATGTAGTCTCAGATACATACTATCTGTGACCTCCTGGGGAAGACACTTAACCTTCTTTGTTAAGTTCCTCATTTTCTCATCTATAAGATGAACTGGAAAAGGCAATTGCAAGCCATTATGGTATCTTTGCCAAGAAAACCTCAAATGGAATAAAACTCAAATGGAATAAAAAAGAGTTGGACATGACTGAAACGACTCTACCACTACATTGATCCTGAAGCTGGTATTAAAGAAAATTCCTAAAAAAAGAAAGCAAAAGTTATTAAAGAAAAGTTGTAGTCATTTTTTTTATTAATCTTTAAAGATCAACTAGGAAATGACCTTTCCTTCTTTTCTACGCAAAAGAAAACATTGATATGAAGGGAACCTGGAAATGAAAAAACCATACAATGAGTTTTATAAATTTGCCAGCCTATTTGGTTGGCTTCTCTCTGCACTTTGGAAAACACAGCTAATATATTGTGCTGAAAGATACTTAAGTATGAATTCCATGAATATACTTGTGTATCCTTGATTTATAATTATGTTCTCCCTACCTTCTGTGGAAGTGGCAGCTGATGGAAAAATTCAAACTTGCATTAAGAAATTAAATAATTCAAAAATGACTGACTAGAATAAGTAGAAATATACATCTTAGAAAGTTTATACTACCGAGTTTTTTTTGAGACTTTATTTTCCGATTAACTTAATAAATTATTTGTCCAATTACCTATTTTGCTAGTACCTTCATGCTTTTGTAATTCATAGGTGTTTTATAAAGTTAAGTGTATTCACATGTATACATATATATATATATACATATATATATATATACAAATATTGTGCATCTAAAAATAAGCATAAGTATATATGAGTATGTATGCATGTATATATGCTATAGGTGCATAAGTATGTGTATGTACCTATTTCTATGCAACTATTTATGTTCTATAAATGTCTCAACAACTTTGGTAGGTAATTTGCTTCTTGTTGTTCCTGAATCCTGAATTGCTCTTCTAGTTAAATACCTTTCCATTCTCTTTGAAAGATTTTGTTTTGGTGTCAGTCATTTGTATTTGTTCATATACATTAATGTAGATAAGTAATTTCATCCACCTAGGGAATTCCCACTGTGAAAACTGCTCTGTCATCATAGATCAGGCAGTCTTGTGTTAGTTATACAGTAGTTTGCAAAGGTTTTTCTGTGTCTCTGTCAGGTTAAAAGATTTCTTTGATTTCCTTTCCCTTTAATATTTTTGTTGTACTCTCCTGGACTCCCTGTAGTTCCTTATGATCTTTTAAAATAGAATATACTAAAACCAGATATGATTTTCAATAAATTTTGGCTTACAGTCAAGTATAGCATAAGGATTTCTCTTGGCCTCTTCAGTTCATAGTTCTGTTAATGCATTTTAAAATTATGCTAGCGAACACAGCCAACCTAGTGTCATTACCAAACAAGGAACACCTCCATAATTCCAGTATTCAAACATATTGTTAAAAAATAAAAACTTCCCTCTTTGGGATATGACTTCTTATGTATCTTTAGGTTGATACAATTTCCATGTAGTAGTGAAGTGATAACATTTTATGATCAGTTTTTAGGTCTAGGCCAAAATTCCCAGAACTTCAATAAAAATATATGTGAGTCAGAATTTAAAATCTTACCAAAGTCTAGAGAGATTGTGGCTTATCTTCCAGATTAACAATATTATTTGTCAATTATAGAATTCAAATACACTGATTAGATAATATTCTCTCTATCAGGAGGAAATAACAGTTTGTCTCCTGGTGAATACTGACAAGCAGGAAAAAAAATAAAATGAAAGATCTACTTGAGAAGAAAGCAGGTTTTTTTGGTTTTTTTTCAGGTTTTGTTTTGTTTTAGAGACACATTTAGAATGGTCACTTTACTCAGTTTCCAAATTCAAAACAGGACATTTTTTCTAATAAATGCAAAATCCCATGCAGTCTCTAATATATGAAAGAGACAAGACATCGTAGTGGGTAAAGTAAAAGAATTGGAGTCAAGTATACCTAGGTTCAAATTTTGTTGTGTTTTTTTTTTGCTGGCTGTGTGATCATAGCCAAGTCAGTGAACTCTGTATTTAAAAAAAAAAAGCTCTCTAAGATGAATGAAGGAATGCATATTATAATTGATTTTGTTTTTACTAGCCAAGTAATGTCATAAAGCTTGGAATACAAATTTTAAAAAATGAAACCAAGACAACCCTTTCCCTCAAATTTCATATTGTCTTATGTAGAGAAACAATGTATATAGGGTAGTGGCAATTAGGAAAAAGTGTAAAACTTTATTAAGTCATTTATGATGGTAAGTCTGTTATTATGGCAGACAACTGACTTGTGACTTCTAATGGTAGTGTTGACTTGATAACAGTTAAATTATAACTTAAATTGTGAATATACTGCAAATAAGTGATGATTAATACTATTAAAATTGCAAAATGTTCTTTTGTTTCATATCCTGTCCAATTTAAAGGAAAATTATAATAGCATAAGTAATTATGTTAAGGAGAAGGAATTAAAGTAAAATAGTTATAAAAGGAAATGTTTACTAAAAGAAAAAGTAAAACAGAGACCCTTTTTTTCTGCTTGTTCAATGCATATTCTCTGCAGTGTAACACCATGCACGAGCAGCTTCCCAAAAGAATGCTACTGTGAACAGCTTTTAAAGTTATGATTATACAGTATAGTGAACACTCCATTTATTCCATAGTAAATCAAGGCAAACATTCCCAAAAAATCACAATATAATATTCTCATCATTACATCTTATCACAGAGAATCACAATATAATGTTCACAACAGCTTAACATTAAAATGTAAATAGTTTTCACCAAACAAAAAACAAAGAATAAAAGAACAATCATCTGGTATCCCTAAGGATGTTTGCCTCCTTACTGTCATTCAGTCATCTCAAAATACAATAGTTAGTCATCCACTAATGGGCAACCATAGGTTAACTTAATCAGTCACTTATCTAGCAATCAGTCACTAAGTATCA
>CM053597.1:121801740-121809240 GCA_028646575.1 Pseudocheirus occidentalis | reverse complement strand
TCTTTTTTTCTTTAATAGAAAAAATATATAAGTTGACTTCTCTGGTTTGCCCTTTTCTGGTCCTTTGGGTCTTTTCTGTTCTATTAAGAATAATCAGGAATAGCTTAATCAATGAAGATGTGGGACAGTCAATCATAGCCTAAAAATATCTTTTAGGAATTTATGTACTAAAATGTACAGCCTCTTTTTGCATGTCTCTTCTTTGTCACAGCAAGCTTCTCACTTTAACAGAGAATTGCCAAAGTATTATGATGAATCCAAGTCAAGGTCACAATGCAAGCCAAAGTCAAGAAGGTATTTTAGGGACTGGATCTTGAGTTGAAATAGGACTTTTAAAAACTAAGAAAGGGATTGATTTTTCTCTCTTTTTTTGACAGACATTTACAAATTGTCTTCTTGTGGTTTGAAATGATTTTATAGCTCAGGTTTACATTTAGAGCTTTTGCAATTTTTTAAGAGAAGATGAACATATAATAAGCTACTTAATGAAATGCATTAATAGGGAAATGGAAAATTATTATTATAAAACTGAAATCTAAATGTTTGAACATATACACAGTGTTACAAAAGCCTTAGTGCAGCATTTAGCAACTAATGCTTAAAATGTTAAGATTTTTTTGTATATTCCATATAGTAACACTTTCAAGGGTTATTTTTTTTAATTCTGTGATGAACAACATATACAAATATTTTTGCTAGATACAATAAAAAGAGTTTTCAAAAAGTCTTAAGGTTTAGTTTTGACTTTAAGACTCCTTATTTAAGTGATCTGGGACAGTTAAGTGGCTAAATTTGTCTAAACCTTAGTTTTTTCATCGATAATATGAGTATAATCAGACCTACCACTGATAGGGTAGGGGATTTTTCAGAGAAAATATACAGAGAAAAATACAGGGGATTTTTCAGAGAAAAGTACTTTGTGAGCCATAAAATTTTATATAATATAAATCATTGTTGTTATTGTTATTACATATAGAGAACAGCATTTTACTGGCAGAATTCCAAGGGAATAAGCATGATAGCATAAATCAGTACACACAATAAAATTATTTTATATTTATTTGTTAACAAAAATTTGGAAACTTTCAAATCATTAAGATCATAATTTATCTTTGTACAAATTTTAGGTATTGATGAGGACCTTTCCCAGGTAATAAACCTCTCATTCTCCATTATTTGAATCAACAAAAGCATAGCAAGACCAAAACCAAACAAGTACATATTCATGAATGATGAAGAGAATCTCATTCTTAACTATTATTCTGCCTTGATCATAGTCAATTGCTGAGGAAAATCATTGCCAGATTTTATGAGCACAAGAACGCTCAAGGTAATTTTTCTTCCTTTTATGTAAGTCACATAAATTACTAAGTTACTGAAAAGTTGTTAGCTGACTGTGAAAAGCATGCTATGTAGTGATGAAAGAGGTTTGAGGATTCAAGTTCCTTGAGAAAAGAGAATGTGTCATATTTTTAGCACATTCTGAACAACTATCACAAGATTAATAGCGAGAAAATGAATAACTCTAATTTTAAATATACGTCTAAGCTATCTCTCTGTCATCTATCAGTCCATTGATCTATGACAGCATACTGAAATCTGTATATGTGGATTCATGTATATGTATATATAGTCAGGATGTCCATTTAAATGTATATATTTCTGTCTGTACCTTTGTCATTGTGTGTTTCTCTTTGTCTCTCTGTACATGTGTCCTCGTGAATATGTACACACATACATGTAGGCAGCTAGGTGATGCAGAGGACATAACACTAGACCTGGAGACAGGAAGCTCAGAGTTCAAATCCAACCTCAGATACTTATCCTTTTTGACTCTGTGTAAGTCACTTAACCCTGTTTACCTCAATTTCCTCCTCTGTTCAATGAGTTAGAGAAGGAAATTGCAAACACCTCCAATGTCTTTGCCAAGAAAACCACAAATAAAGTCGTGAAGGGTTGGACAGGACTGAAAAGAATTGAACAGAATCTATCTATCTATCTATCTATCTATCTATCTATCTATCTATCTATCTATCTATCTATCTATTTAATCTGTCTGTCCATTTATCCTTCCATATTATAGTGTATGAAGCAGTGGTTCCCAGTAATAGTCACAGGAAGCAAATAACTGAGTCTACTGTCTTCTCAGCAGAGAGAAAGGGGGCTACTGGAGCAGAATATCGCATGCACTCTTGGTCACATACATTCAATATATTGGGTATTTTTTATTAACTGCTATTGTTTCCCTTTTTTTAAACAAGGGAAGGTTGAAATGGGGATGAGTAGAAAATTAGGAAACAGGCATTTCTGATCCTTAAATTTTATTAAAATATTTTAAAAAGTAATTTGTTTCTTTTCTTTTTTTAAACCAACCATAACCCCCCAGTAGAAACTGAGTCCTTTGGGGCAATGATCCTTTTTCCCCCTCAGTTTCTATTAATTTAATTTTTAATTTGTTGAACA
This sequence comes from Pseudocheirus occidentalis, assembly GCA_028646575.1. Lineage (NCBI taxonomy): Eukaryota > Metazoa > Chordata > Mammalia > Diprotodontia > Pseudocheiridae > Pseudocheirus > Pseudocheirus occidentalis. The sequence continues at coordinate 121,806,777 of CM053597.1, read as the reverse complement.
AAACAAGCATTTCCATAACTCAGTACAATAAAAAGATGATTGCATGTGAAACTACAAATCTACTACGCATAACTTACTATTCCTTTCAAATACTTGAGAAAATTATGTTTTTTCTTTTTTCTTCTTCCTTCCCCCACCCTATAGTTGACTACTATTAGACAAAATAGGTGTACATACACATATATACCCACACTAACATATATTTATATCTATATTTTGATAATGTGCACACACTTACATGTGCATGTGTATATATGAGCATATGTGTACATGTACATAAATATGTGTATATGCATGTGTGTATGTACACATACATACATACATACATACATACATATACTATTTATCAGTTATTTGGATGCAGATGACATTTTCATATGTCCTTTGTAGTTAATTGGGGTATTTGTAACAGGTAAAAAAATAACTTATTTGCTCAAAGTTTTTTCTTAAAACAATATTGCTGTTATTGTATATAATGTTCTCTTGGTTCTACTCATTTCACATTTTATTTTTGGTATAAGTCTTTCCAAGTTTTTCTAAAAGCATTGAGCTCATCATTTCTTGTAGCACAGTAGTATTTCATCAAAATCATATACCACAGCTTGTTCAGCCAATCCCCAGTCAATGGGCATCCCTACAATTTTCAGTTCTCTGCCACCACAAAGAGAGCTGCTATAAACCTTTTTTAAAACTTATAGGTTCTTTTCATTTTTCTCTAATAACCTTTGTAAACAGTAGGTCTTAACCATCAGGTCAGTGGTGCATTACCAAGGGTCTGTGAAACATTTTTAAAACACACACACACACACACATAACTGCATTTCAAAAAAAAGATTGTTTTAATTTGTAATTCTTTTTATTTTATTTTATGCATTTAAAATCATTAGTATGATAAGAGAGACAGACTGCCAAAGGAGTCCATGACACATAAATTTCATGACCCCTTGTCCTAGATGGTCAATTCACTTAGTTTAATTTTCAAAATTCCCCAAATTGAATTTCTAACATGTTAAATTTCTACCACTTAGAACTGGCACCTGAATACCTTGCTAGTTCTGGGAAAATGGGGAACTTGTCATATGTGTGTCATATATGACATTTTCTATGTCCTCCAGGAGAGATTTTTGCATACAATAGGCTCTCAATAGACTTTTTCCCCAAAATTCAGTTAAAAATACATATATGTATATATAATGAAGACAGCTGAGACAAAACATTAAATAATTCTCTTAAAGATTTGTAGGTTATGAAATTAGAAAAATGAATAAAGAATGTGTTATAAAGATTTTAGGATGTGGCCCTAGAGCAAATGAGAGGGGAAGAAAAAGAGAAACCATATTGTAGCACTTTGACCAAAGCTTTATTTTTCTTTGTCAGTGGGCTAAAGTTGGAAAACAAATTGCTTAAATTTGAATTAATTTGGGAGTGATTAGTATTCTGATTAAGTCTCCAATATAATTGTGGTGCTGCCAGTAGTCTATTTTCACATGGCCTTACTTTCTTAGGAAAGTATTTTTTTTTCTTTACCTTGGTGGTTTACCTTCTGAAATTAATGCAAGATAACCTCAGTAGATGCCTAATACCACTAAAACCAAGAAGAAATTATTAGCATGTCTTAATTCACTTAAGGATGACACAAAATGCATAAATACCTCCCAGTGAAAACTTGACTTCTTGTGAGCTACAATTCTTAAAATACTCAGTCCCTCTTCAGAAAACAATTTATTACTGGTTTAATATAAAATTGTCTCAATAGGTTGGTTCATGCTGCACTGTTTGTTTGGGGACATAAATACTTCATTGCCAGTTGAATTGGGATTTGAGATTACAACACCAGCAGGCAATTTCTTGGACAAATTACTATTAGGGCTACTAATGTGGAGGAAGGGAGGAATGTTTATTGCACTATTGAACTGGCTCATGCTTATATAGCCAGACATTGCACTGGAGGCCACTGTGCTGGGAAACTTTCCAAGAGAAGCAATACACCTTCTGTTTTGAGCGACTTTGCTGGGTACCATGAACACATGTTAGTGTTAAGCAGGAAAGAGGGGAATAATTTTTTATCGTAGCAATGGGAAAATTTAGCTCTATGAACTGGCATGTTCAGTTTTCTATCAGAAAAAGAAAGAATGGAAGGAAAAACACAAAAAGTGGAGATATTAACAAATGAGAAGAGAAGGAAGAAAGAGAAGAAAAAAATTATGGGACATATAATGACTATTTCTATGGACAGACTTTAGATAGTTTTATGGTAAATATAAATATTTTGTGTCTCCATTTGTATATACTACTATGCTCACACTTTTTTTCTTTATTTATTGTTCTGGTTTGCTTTCTTCTCCCTCAATATTTTTCCATCTACAGCTTTCTTACTAAAAATCAGACAATTTAGTCATTTCATGAACTGGGAACAACATGGGGGTTTTGATGCATCAATCCATTCTTTGAAATAAACTATCAATTCTGCAAAATAAGAAAAGTATAAAATGAAATTTGGGAAGTAACTTTTACAGAGTGTAGGGAGTAAGAAAATGAAGTGTAAAGAGGAGTTAGTGAGGGAAAGGTTTATATAGTGACAGAGAATAGCTGAGTTGAAGTAATTTCTTTTAACTATTTATTAAGCAATTGGACTAATTCCTGTGAGAGAAATATGAAATTGAATGATCCCTGTTTTCAAAGAGTTTGTAGTATAAAGATGGAATGCACTGTACAATACTATACAGTAACCTAATATTTATTAGAGTATTATATTATTCACTGGGACAGCTAGGTGGCATAGAGCACCAGGCCTGGAACACTTATTGTCCTGAGTCCATATCTGTCCTCAAGACACTTCCTAACTGTGCAGCCCAAGTCACTTAACCCTGTTTACCTCAATTTCCTCATCTATAAGATGAACTAGAGAAGGAAAAATAAAGCATTACATTGTCTTTACCAAGAAAACCATCAATGGGGTCACCAAGAGTCAGATGCGACTCAAAGTGAATGAGCAATAACAAAATTACTGTTCACCACACTTTTAAAAGTATATGAAGAAATTAGTAAAGATTTGAAGAAGAAAAGAGAAGCTATGAGTATAGTTCAATGTAATTGAGATTTTTTGCTGATATAAGAAAGACTTATTTTCTACAAGTAAATCTTTTTCAGTGCTTCTCATGGATACATGATTTCTTTGGAATGGGGCCTCCATCACCTGGCTTAGATTACAATTCTACATATATCACAGAGGCTGTATGCAAAATACAGAGGCTCTAGTCCTCCCTCCAATTCTCTCCCTCATCTGTGTGATTCTCCCTAAGAGGCTTGACTGGAACTGTTCCGCTAAGCTGGCAGAAGCTTCTATGCTGAATTCCATATGACCTCACTAATTACATAATACAGTTTGTAGAAGACACACAAGGTTATCAATATTTTAATACCTTGGGTTGGTTTATTGATCTAGCAGAAATGTTCTTACCTGATAAAGGTATCAGGAAAAGAGTAATTAGTTAGTAACTTCAAGTGGGATGAATTGCCTGATTCAGTAGATTCTCCTTTTCCCCTAACCCTTACATTTTTACATATTGTCTCCCATGGTTAAATTAAAATGTCCTTAGGGTGAGGAATTTATCACTTGAACTTTTTATATCCCTAGCTCCTAAGATGTAGCACATAAGAACTTGTTAAATGATTGCTAATTGATTTATTTGCTTGGTTGATAACTTACAGATACATAGACTCTTCAGTTGGCATATGAAACAAATCTGTATGTAAAAAGTTTTTATGGGGAAGTTGTTGAGTATTTATTTGATATCACTAATTTATCTATTACCAAAGAATGGCAACTCCAGAAGTGGGGATATGGTAGGAGGAGGATATAAATACTGGAGACTTTTGATGTCACATTTGGGGTATGGTAGCAGATACCTGTATGGCATAGTAGAGAGAGTGCTAGACATATAGCCAGGATTATCCAAGTCTCCATGCTGCCTCAGATATTGACTCAGTGGTCTTATGCAAATCACTTAACTTGTCACCCTCAAGTTCTCTATCTGTAAATAAGGATAATAATGATAGCACCTTTCTCACAGTGTTTGGGAAATATATGTAAAGTGTTTTGCAAACACTAAAGCACTATATAATGTTAGGTATTATTTTTGCTGTTATCATTATTAATTATTTTTCAACATCCTTGATAGGGGTAAGCTTAAGCCTATGTCCATGAGAGACCAAGCAAGAATATCTGCATCTAATTTAAAGCAGGGTGGGATTTCCACTAGAGATGATCAGTGGCTGATAAAACACTGGAGTATTTTAGTATAATATGAATCATGATCATCAAGATGATAAAATATAAGAATAAACTATATTACAACAGAAGTAGATTTATCTTCAAGAAAATAGTATCTGTCTTGAATGTTAAGGTGAAAGTTCTATTTTGGTTTTGTTTCTGGCTCTGTGATTTTATGAAATTATTTGCCTTCTTAGAAGAAAAATATTGACCTTCTGTTGATAGAAATGCTATGATTTTGCTTTATTTTTGGTTAATGTTTTTCTCTAATTACACAAAATAAATTATGACTTGGTAAAGGTATAACATTACTCTCCTATATTTGTAGTCAAAGATTATAGCAATATTAATTTCGAAATGTTTACTAAATAAAATGTTTCACCATTGTTTTCTGGTGGATATAGCATTGTAAAATAGTAATGTTCGGCTTTAAAAAACTAAGATAGGAATATTGGTATTTACTGTAAAAAGGATGAAGAACTGAAATGCAAAAATTTTTACTGTAATTATAATCTGGCAGAATATTAAATGTAAGATTTTTTCCCCCAGGTTTTACTAGGTTTGGGGTCTGATCTACTAAATATGGGAAATTCCTTTATCTTTCAAGTAATTTGAGGCAGCAAGGGAATTGGGAGTTGAAGGTCAGGGAGACACAGATTCAAATGCAAACCGACTCTTCCCAGCAGTATGATTCTGGATAAGTCACTTAACTATGAATATTTGAATTACACAAATCAATGGGAATCTTATTCAAAAATCATACA
>CM053597.1:121780362-121801240 GCA_028646575.1 Pseudocheirus occidentalis | reverse complement strand
TTAGGAAAGAAAGGCAACATAGCATAGTAGATAGGGAGTTGGCCTTGGGATTAGGAAGACGAGGGTTCAAATCTTGCTCCTGAATGACAGTGACTGTGTGACCTTGGAAATTTTACTTACCTTGTCAACACACCAAGCTATTTCTCTGAGAGCAATAGTTGCTGATCTTCAATATTGGATGGAGTTTTCTCACCAGAAACTCTCTACACAAATTAATTTATTGGTAAAAACCAAAGCCAAAAACAGCAAAGAAGACCCTATCCATTCTTTGGCATAGGGAACTGCCAGTAGAGGAAATTTCCTCTACCGTTGCAAGTTGGTACCTCCTCTGTAACTTAAGAGTCTTAGATAAGTTGCCTAGAACAAATATGTCAGGCTGTATGTTGACTTTGGCTCTTCTTAAGTCTCCAAAACTAGATTAATTGCAATTTGGAAATATTTTGACAACAAATAAAAAAGATAACATAAAAATAGAGAACCTTACATCTTAAAATTAGGTCAAGATGCAGTCCACAGGGATACTTGTATATAGCTAGGTGCCCCCATTTTTATTTGTTTGACTCAGTTGGCTTGAAGCCCTGAGTCACAATCAGTGTTCATGAAAGGTAGAACTTGGATTCAAGTCTCTCTGTTTGTGAAGCTAACTTTAGAATTATTCAAATATATTTAAATTCTAAATCAGAAGCTTGCTTCTTATCTGATTACTAGATGTCTTTCAACAGTAATAATAACACTAATGATGATGCAAAAACAAGTGTTTTAATAGCAATATTCTTCTGGTTATGCAGTTTGATTACAAATTATGGAACATCATTATCTTCAATGAAACAAAAATGGAGGTTACCCTAAGAGCATTGGAAAGATCTATAGTGAGAATACATAGATGCAAAATTGTATCAGTAATAATTTGGCCACATTACAATTAAAATACATTATCAAATAAATGAACAATTGGAAAGAGAGATGTGCTGATAAATAACTAAAGAGAGGAATAATCATCCAAATGTTGCACTGGTACAGAGAAATACCAAGTCCTGCAAGACCTGCATGGATTAAATATCTTTGGAGGATTTATGGGGACAATATTGGCAAATGTGAATGGTTTGTGATCTACTCCATGGGAGATAGTACTACTGTGAAGGAGATGATGGGCTAGTTGAACATATAATAAGCTGAGCAATACTAGTTAAATTCTAAACTAAACTAAATTTAAAGTACATAAGGTTATATATCATCACATTACCAATCACAAGTTAAAATGACTATTGAAATACATTAATTGAGGGGGAGGAAAAGGATGAAAAAAATTATCAATGAAAGGACAATATACATCTGGACTTTTTGAGCCAAACCTTACTGTACCCTAAAATTTGAACTCAAGGCAAAATATAAATTAATAGATAGATAGATAGATAGATAGATAGATAGATAGATAGATAAACAAACAAATGAATGAATAAACAAACAAATAAATGAATGAATAAACAAATGAATGAATGAATAAATGAATGAAGAAAGAGAAAGAAAGAAAGGAAGGAAGGAAGGAAGGAAGGAAGGAAGGAAGAAAGAAAACTGCAATGTACTGGCAGCTGTGTGGATCTATTTACTGTATAATACAGATGCATGTAGGCATGTTGATGCATGTTGACTTATCATACTGTATTTTTTGTGTCTACTTGTCTATAGAGTTAATTATGTGGATACACACATGTATTTATATGGGCACAATATATTTGTGTGCATATTTTTGTATGTATGGACTTACAGATGTCTAGCTTGCTCAAAAATATTTTGACCAAAGCATTTTATTTGGTGGTCCCATGTAGGACTACTAAATTTTGTTCAGTAGTGGTATTTTTAAAATATGGTATAAATATATTTTGCTTTATGGAAGAAATTTCATCATATGATTTAAATAGAATTATGCTAGATTTCAAGTCACAGAACCTGGATTCAGATTGTATTTCTCCTGTTTATTATATTTGTGACCTTAGGCAAGTTGCTTGCCTGAATTACCTCAACTATAAAATGTAGGATTTGAAATTAATGAATCCCATAGCCCCTTCAATTATAAACTGATCCTATTAGCCTTCATTACATAAAGTGAGCCTCTCCTATATTCATAATTGAGATCATAAATATACCATGGTTTCATTTCTTTACTTGAAAAATGAATAAGAGTATTAAAATAAGAAATGTGAATAGTTTTGTTAGCAAGTTAAAAAAATAAATTAGATATATTATATTTGATGCTGAGTGAATAATTGTTATAGTCATGGGCGTTTTGTCTGTGATACATGTCACCTGAGGGAAATAACTTAAGGTCTATATAAAACTCCCTAAATCTTACCTAGAAAGTTATAGATGGAATAAAACCTGTATTTGTAGAGAATATTCCTCATACTGGAAGATCTTCAGAGTATTAATGTATATCAAGCTTACAGGAAAAGGAAATTACTCTTACCTTTACATTTGATAGATAACATTAGACATAATATTAAAGTACCAATAATAATATCTTTGAAATTGTCTTGCAGACCTTCATATTCTTATTTTCCCAGTTGTAAAATAGAATTAACCCCCCCTAGGACTAATATATAATTGAAAGAGTTAATAAAACTTTAAAAATTGTTGTAAGATTTTGGAAAAGGTGGTACAGAAGTGAAATGCAGATGTCATAAGTGTAATACAGTAAGTAAATCAGTTTTATAATGTAGATTATCTTGAGAACTTAGTGGACTTCCTGTCATTCTTCAGTGGTAACATTTTTTTTTAGACTCATCTAGGTTCAGAGTATATGTCTTTGTATTTTAGTTGAATAATGTTTGGAAATCTATATTCAACATTATTTCAATGTATTTGAAATAAATATATATTATATTCAATATATTTCATATATTGCCATTTTTCAATATTATTGCAGCAAAATATTATATAAATCTCTTATATATAATTTGATTGATTTCTCAACCTCAACAATGTAAGATGCATTATCTATAAGTTGCTATCAAGTGCCAAACCCCACTTCAACCTCAGCATAATCTTCTAATACAGGAAATCAATGTTTAAATGATGCCACTGGTGAGATTATAATTGTACACCTGCAATATAATATTTGAAGATATTATCTGCCATTGAGGATTTATTTAAAATCTCAGTCAGTGTGAAGAAACAGCACACATAGTTAAACAGAGCCACCTATGGGGATAGAGAAGAGTAGACCAGTTAGTTTGGGGTCTTTGTAAAAATGATTTGCCACTCAGATGTGGACTCGTAAAGAACACAGACTTCATAAATATGTGGATTGAAGCTCCTGCAAAATAGAATTTTGCATACTTTCTGTGCCTGAAAAATCCTTGATCAATCTGATCAGACAGAAGTTTAGCTGGATCAATTAACCAAATCTTTTCTCATTAATAGACTCACATAACAAGGACAATGAAGTTCAAACTCAGTACCTAGCAAGAGACAAGAACTATATCCCAATCAAATATTTGGGTGCCAGTGCATTCCTTTAAAAAATTAATCACCTGTTTCTGTTGCTCAGTATTATATAAAGAGAAATAAAAAAATATGATTATGTCCTGTGTCGATGAAATTGACAATTAAGTTCAGCAGACATTTATTAAGCACTATAAGCCTAAGATGCCTTTAAGGAGTGTATCATTAGAAATAAGGTGATTTAGACTTTTGATGTTATCTATTCCAAAACCTGGCAAAATGTAGAGAACATCAGATCCCCAAACCCACCATTTAGGTTCAAGCCTCAGCTCCAAAAAATCCTAGCTGTGTAGGGGAGTTGCTTGCCTTTTTCTGAGTTTACCCATCTTTAAAATGGCTATAAAAATAGCCACATTACAGGCCTGTGAAGAAACTGCTGCTTAATCTTAGAATGGCATATTAGTACAAACAACAGTTTTTGAGTCATTTCAGTTGTATCTGGCTCATCATTACCTCATTGGGGCCTTTTTTAGCAAATCTATTTGCAAATATCCTTCTCCATCTCATTTTTCAGATGAGGAAACTGAGGCAAATAAAGTTAAGTGACTTGCTAAGGGTCACACAACTAGTAGTATCTGATTTTAGATTTGAACTCAGATCTTCCTGACTCTAGGCCCAGCATTCTATCTACTGTGCCACCTAGATGCCCCAAACAACTGTTACCTCTAAATAACTAGACCTACTTTAATAATATATGAAGTAGCTTCTCATAATATGAAAAAAAGTGTGAAGTACCTAACTCACCATGTTTCTTTCCCAAACTTGTCCTTTTAATATCACCATGTTCTAGATAAACTGTTATTAAAGTGAGGTTGCTTTAACTGATTTTGTTTGAATAATACTTATTTTGTTGTCCTTTGAATCATCTACACAGAAGGCTTAATAACTAACTATTTAAAGAGAAAGAAGAATCAGAATGTGAAAATTGTTCTTTTGCCTTGGGAAGCTTTTACTTCTTATTAGTATGCTGTATGGTGAAATTAAAACAATATTCAGTAAACATAAAACTGGAAATCAGCTAAATTAATTTCTGTATTACATGTATTTTTTGAGTTCTTATTATGTGCCCTAGACTGCTAATTTCTTGATGGCCATGTGCTTTGTTCCCAAACTAGATTATGTGATCTTTGAAGGTACAGTCTATGCCATTTACCACTTTTCATCCCCCGAAGTGCTTAATTGATGTGTAGTACATAGTAATCACTCTATCAGTGCTTGATACATTGATCTAGGAAGAAAGATTGGTACCGTGACTAGAATGAATTGTAGACTGACAACAGAGAGGTCATGAAACAATTGTCAAAGATCTCTAGCTTCTTTGGAATCTTAAGAGAACTTTTCCTTTTCTTCCAAACATTTTAAAACACATATGACACACAATCACAGATAAGAGACTAGGAAAATATGCTATCTATGACCTGTGACACAGGGTCATCATTGCCCAAACCCATTATCTTTGCTTTCCAAGGCCTGAGGGATTTTAAAGCTCAGCACAAAACACATCCACACAATGTAGGTGAACACAAAAATGGGCAAGTGAGGAAAATGACCTAGAAACAGCAGGTGCCCCAGAGCTAAGCTGCTGTGTCTTGAGGATATTGGCTTGACTTTTTTTCTAATTCTCCTGTCAAGGAAATGTGTTCTCCAACCAATCAATTAATCAGCAACCATTTGGCTATTTATCACGTACTTGTCATTTTATGTCCAATAATAACAAAAGTGAAATAGCTGTCATATAATCCCTAGAAACTTCGTGCTTCTCAGTTATACTTCACATTATAAATATGAGTAGGCATGTCTAAAATCCTTATTGCATTATAAATTCCATAAATAGTTAACATTATCACTTACTGTGAAATCAGACTCCCTGCTAAATCCTCGATCACTACTTTCTCATTTGATTTTCACGATGCAGCAAAGTAGGTTATGTTGGTATTTTCTTTTTACAGATAAGAAAAGTGAGGCAAACAGAAATTAAGGGACTTGCCTGGGGTCAGCTCATAAGTGTCTGAAGCTAAATGTGAACAGAAGTCTTCTTGATTCCAAGTCCTATGTTCTGTCCTCTATATCACCTCACTGCCCCTAAAGGCAGAGATTGTAACTGTCCTATATCTCCAGCATGTGGCTCAACACTTAGAATGTTGTCCAATACGTAATAAGGTTTTACTCAAGGCTTGTTGGGTTATTGTACATTTATAGCTTTTGCCAAAGCCAATGTACTTTATCATTACTAACATGAGTACACTTCCAGCATTTCTAGTACTGAAATTCAATTGAGTAAAATAATGCAAGAGAAAATATGCTGTTAATTCACTTTAAAACCTCATTCTTGCTTCTGTTCTCCCAAGTGAAAAACACCTACTTATGGTCCACATGGTTTTGAAAACCCAGTCAATGCCATGTAATGGAAGGAATTCTTGAACTTGAATGAGAATTTTGAATCCTTGCTCTTCCTGTTACTAGCTATGTGACTGAGAAAGTCATGGCTTCTCTGGGTTATTATTTTCTTGTCTCCAAAATGAGGTGGTTGAGTTAGAATTCTAACTCTAAATCCCATGATGGTAACAGTGAGTTCTCATGGCTGAAAACAGTACCTCAAAGTTTCATCTATTACAATAGAAACAGGCAAAGAACTTATGTACATGTTCCAAGCACTATGCCTGTTCTCTCTTTACAGTTGTGTTTCTAGTTCCTAGAAAAGTGGATGGTATATGCAGGATATTTAATACTTGCTCATTAATTGACCCTTGGCAAGACACTTAAGTCTCATCTATAAAAGAGGGGGAATGATTGGGTGGTCTCTAATATTCCTTCCAGCTCTAAATCTCTGATCCTATGTTGGATTTTATTTGGCAATTATACAAATATACATTAGATAATCGAAGGTGAAGTAGAAATAAAGATCCCTTGATGAAAGTATTAATGCCATTATTTCCATGGGAAAATAAAAATGAGGAGACTCATACAAGTTTGAAAAGGTCATAAATAGAAGTATTGGGATGCAAGTTTAATTTTTTTCTCACTCTCTGCATATGAAGCCCTTAAATTTTTGCTTTATAACTTGGAGGGGAGTTATAGTCTTTCTTTCATGTTCAAGGATTTTTTTCTTGAAATAAAGATATTTTCTTCCTCTGTTCTGGTCCTTCATTTCCCTAATTTAAAAAAAAAAATGAAATCAGAACTGAGAAAAAGAAAATGGATATAACAACTTAAAGGTGAATTTTTTTCACATGAAAACTAAGAAATTCAGATTTGTTTTTCTTCCTTGTAAATATAAATTTTAGTACATGTTTTTGTTACTTTGGCATATAGTTTTGTGGAAGATGGCAAAATATTAAGTATAATGAAATATAACACCATAATGAAAGGAAAGAATTCACACTTGTTATATTTATGTCCTCAGTATCTCACTCACAATATTAGATTAAATTACCATTTTTTTTATTCCTTGGCATAAGTTACATAACCATATACTTAAGGAGTTTATTATGGGGCCAGGTAAAGAATCATGTCAATATCTGGCCTCTAGGTAGCTTTCTTATTTGAATTGAGGAGGTAAAAGTATTAGCTTTTGCATCTACTAAGAGTAAAACTCTAATAACTGAATCCCCATGTAAATAATTTTTCTTACAAGTTGCCTGGAAGAGATTATAATTATAATCCAATTATGATTCAACAGCAGAAACAGTGATGTTTGGCATTATTTGGGGAAAGTACATAACTCTGTATGCATGATGGTACATAATAGTTAAAAGAACAGTTGATACAATAATTGGAGAATGGAAATACGTGACCAACAACACAAAGTACAGTGACCACTCTCTGATATCAGACATTTATGGTGATTCCAAACTGTGATCGATATTTCATCATAAGATCACAGAATTGGAACTTGAGGATTCATGAGAAAGCATTTAATTCAAATTTCTCATTTTGTAGATCAGTAAAAGTTAAGTCCAGGATGATTAAATGAATTGCCCAAGGTTACACATGTAAAAAAGTTATTAGTTGGAGTTCAAAAATAGTTTAATAAACAGATAGGTAATTCACCCAGGCTACCCCAAATGGAATGAAAAGGAAGGCACAACCATAATTCACAAAATCAGCAGTGACAGGAAGATAAAAATCAAAAGAATCTACTGCAATGTGATTCTGAAAGACAAAAGATGATTGAAGGCAGCTTACCAACACATAATTCATGGTGCTCCTATCCCAGTCTCTAACCTTATCCCCATACCATGTGGCCATATTGGTTTCAGCAGCTTGCATGCCCTTTGGGTGGCTGTGGTTTTAGAAATTGGCTTTTTTGATTAACCTTTCATCAGCGTCCCTGAGGGATCCTGCTACCAGAGTACATCAGGGTCCATAAATCAAACTAACCCTGGCTTAAGGAAAAATAATGGAAAGGATGTACTTGTGGATGTAGTTGTAGAGGAATGTAGAACACAGAAAAGTTTATGGAAGATAGAGAGAATTAGAAATGAAGTTCTAGTAACAGCTATTTAATACCATTCAGAATGAAATACAGTATCAGCAGTAGGGGTGAGAGAAATATAAAGTAGAGAGGAGTTGAGAAAATTTCTCTGCTACCTCTCAGTAGTCTACTTGTGGGTAACCCCCAACTCTTTGTAATCAGCACCTCAGGGCTGACCTAGAAACTGAGGAAAGTCTGTTAAAAAAGGAGATTTGATCTTAGAAAAATAAAGAAACCAGGGAATATGCACAATTGCAGTTACCATTGTTTCCTTATTATAGAATCCTAATGGTCACCTTACCTGTTAAGGGCTATGAATATTATCCATTCCTTGTAGACCGTGAAAACAAAGATCAAACAATAGAACTTTGGGGAGTACAACAATCTTAAGTCTATTCATTAAAAAAGGAAATATTTCAGAACAATAAAAACATTTTCAGCAAGAACACCCTAGAAGAATCAACAGAGTGAATGCTAGAGGCAGATAGAAGCGAACAGGATGTAAAAGAGTGAATAATACAATACAACCAAAATGTATTAAGCACGTATGATATGCCAGGCACTATTCTAATGAATAGGTTAATAAAAGGAAAGAACCAAGGATATTGATTGATACAGCAGAAATGTAAGCAATAAGAACATTCACAACACTTTTCTCTTTTTTTCATTTTTAAAAATGTTTTCAATGGAAATTTTTTTTAAACAAAAAGCAAAAAGAAAGTCCCTGCTCTCAAGGAGATTACATTCTAATAGGGAAGACAACATGTCTTCTCTATTAGAAACTGAAAGGTGGAGAGGGTAGAGAAGATAAATGCTAGGTATAATTGAGAAAGTTAGGGGATTATAGCCTGATGAGAAATGAAGAGATTGCTGATCTTAATAACCTCCTCAAATGGATGTTCTGGGAGGAGCTCTCCAAATTCTGAAAAGCAGGAGGGGTCCCTGGAGAAAAAGATACTTTGAAGATTTAAATTACAATATAAGATATCAATGAATTTATCATACTACCAAAAGACTATAATAATACAAAATTATTCCTCAATTGATAAATGTTCAAAGGATATGAACAGGCAGTTGTTCAATAAAAAGTCAAAACAATTTATCGTCATAAGAAAAATGCTCTAAATAATCACTGATTAGAGAAATGCAGATTTAAACAATCTTGAGATATTATTTTACATCTTTAAGCTTGACTAAAATGATTGAAGGGGAAAGCACGAAATATTGGAGGAGATGTGGAAAAATTGGGACACTAATTCACTGTTGGTGTAACAGTGAACTGATTCATGTATTTTGAAAAGCAACATGAAATTATGCCCAAAGTGTTATTCAACTGCCTATATACCCTTTGACCCAACAATTCCACTATTAGGTCTATTTCTTAAGATAGGATAAGAGAATATTTTATACAGTAATAGCAACATTGCTTTAAGATCAATCTGCAAAACTAAGTCATTTTTCACTATTATAAATTCCCAAATTAACTACAAAAGATAATGCTCTGTGGTAGAGGGAAGAAAAAATAGGGGAAATGGAGAAAAATAAAGTTACATGATAACTTTATTTTTGTAAAATTGAACACCATAGCTTTGTAGTTTTATATGCTATTATTTTTTATTTTTATTATGGAAATGTTTTTTTTCTTAATAAGAATAAAATAAACAAAAATACTAGAATATAAGCAAATGTACTATCCTAGAGCAAGTGTGAAAGAAGAAATCATAACATTTAGAAGAAAATAGAGAAATTATAATTCAAGTTATTTTTAGAGCTGATAAAAAATAATAGATTAAGATACCATAAAATGGAGACAATTAACATTGGGGTTGATGTGGATAATAGGTATGGTCCTGCACCATTGGTGGATGTAGAAACCAGTCTAACAGTTCTGAGTAACAATAGAATTATTCAAGAAATGTGATTAAACTCATTATTAGTAATGATAACATTAAGAGATGAAAGTGTGAAAAATGGGGCTTGGAAGTATTAAAGGTAGGAGAGAAGAGTAGACATCAGAAAATCTCATAACTTTAAATACATTTGAGGAGAGTTATGTATGGATTAGATATAGGTAGGAGACAATAATTAATGATTAGTCATCTGGGATGCTAAAATGTAGGACCTCACAGAACAGGGATTACCATATACTTTTAATAGTTATTCCTCCCTCTGTAATCTGCTCCATAACTAGCAGACAAATCTGTGCAGATAGGGATGTTCAATTATCACTAATGAATGCATTAATAAAAGGAAAGAACCAAGGATAGTGTTTGATACAGCAGAAATGTAAGCAATGAGAACATTTATAACCCTTTTCTCATTTTTTCCTTTTTAAAATTATTTTAATTTATGGAATAAAAAAGTATTTCCATAATATAGTACAATAAAAAGATGAGTAAGCATGAAAATACAAATCTACTATGCCTGATTTGATATTGATTTTGCTTTCAAATATACAACACAATTGTAATATACAATGCTGTTTTTCTTCCTCTTGCCCCAGAGATGGCAACCATCAGAAACAAATAGGTATGTGTGTGTATTTATGAGCACGTACATACATGTGAATATGTATGTATGTATATAAAATGTTCTGTACATACTTCTGTTTATCACTTCTTTCACCAGATGCAGTTAACATATTTCTTCATATGTCCTTTATAGGCAATTTGGGTATTTACAGAGGACAAAATAACTTATTTCCTCAAAGTCATTCTAAAAACAATATTGTTGTTACTATATACAGTGTTTTCTTGGTTCTGCTAACTTCTCTCTTCATTATTTTGTGTGTCTTTCATGATTTTCTAAAATCATCAAGATTATAATTTCTTATAGCACACTATTATTGTATCATAATCATATATCACAATGTGTTAACCCCTGCAATTCCCAATTCTTTTTCACACAAAGACAACACCACAAAGAGAACATTTTAGAACACATATGTTATTTTCCTTTTTCCCTAATCATCTTAGACCAAGTCGTGGTATTGCTGGGTAGTTTAATAACTCAGAAATACTTTCATGTGTTTTTGTAAATTAATTATCAAGCAGAACATTAAGAATTGATGTCAGTGGGGACATTCAAATGTTATACATTTCAAAGGTCATTTTGTCTGAGAAGGTTGGCATGGTGGTCTTGTGTCTCTCCTGCAAGATGGTAGCAAAGAACCTGAAGACCACAAACTTGGATTCTTCTTGATGTTCAGAAGATTCAGACCTTTACAACTTATATTGGACAAAAAATGTTTACTTTATTTTTGAAACCACATGAAATTAAGATTAGTTTTAAAGTTCAAGAACTTAAGGTTAAGAACTTCTATTTGCAAATTTTTCTGTCTCCTCTGGAAAAAGGTTGCCTGGTCTAACCAGTGTACCTCAGATATCCAAAGGGTGGTTAACTACATTTGTTAGCTTTTAACATTAAAATATTCTAAATATGTATTTACATTGACTTCTAACTTGGATATGGATTAACTTGTTAGCATAACTGTGTTGATATAAAAGTTTTCTGAGGATGACCAGTTGGTAAACTTTGGGTTTGGGGTACATGGTATGGAAAGATTGTGTCAGAGTCTTGACAAAGTGGGCTGGAACAAGACTAGGAAGGAGGCCAAAACCTGACAAGAGGCACTTCCTTCTGACGGAAGTGTAACATCTGTATTACTTAGATACATTTAGCTCTAAGTCTGAAAGAAAACTCTAGTTCTTTTCATTAATCTTTCTAAAAGAATCCCAAGCTCCTATTCTGTTCCCTACTCCCCACTCTCTGTATTGAGCCAAACCCCTAAGGCTAAAAGGTCAAAATATTTTCCCTCCTAGTTCCTTTCCTTTCTAGTTCATTTTTTATTTCTTTCCCTTTTCACCCCCTCCCCCACTTATCTCTCCCCCTCCCCCTTTTCACTTATAAGGATCATAGTAAAAGGAAGAAATTTCAGTTTCAATTTAAAACTTTTTGGGTTGTTTTTCAGATACTTTAATTTGAGGCTCTCTGAATTTCATTCAGAGACTTAAAAATACATTTTGCAGGTTTTTTTATGAAAGGAACCTTTAATGGGGGCTTGTAAGCAAATGTACTTCAGGGGGGGGGGAAATCTAGTATTGTAAACATTGAAATCTATTAAAAATGACTTCTAAAACTGAGAATACAATTCTAAATAACAATCCTAAAAGTAGAGAAACATGAATTCCTGAAAAATAATATGGAATTAGCTTCTAAATATGTGCCTTTCCTAGGAACCTAGTAATCTGACATTCTAGCTATATTTTGGCTTCAAACATAAAGAGCCAGTGAAAGAGATGATACAGAATCTGACATATGGTCATACCTCATATATTACCTTGGGGCCCTTCACCATCCATGTTACCATTCCCTAGATACTCTGTGGCATATTAAATTAAATTATATCTAACAAATTAATCAATTGTTTATTATGTGCAAAGAATTGAGAATATAAAAGCAGAAATGAAACCCTTAAAGAGCTTACATTTGATGGGATCATAGAGCATCTGCACAGTTTTTTTTTAACACCTTTCTGAAATGTGGCATCCAGAACTGAATAAAACAGTCCAGATATGGTCGTGATTACAGTAAAGAAACTGACTCTTTGGTAAGGGAGACTATGACTCTTAATGAAGACTAAAATTAGACTAGCATTCTTTATCATTTTGGGGGCTTTTACACTAATGCAAAAAGAATTTCATAGGACAGAGCACTGGAGCTGAATTTAGTGTAATAAAATTAAATTAAGATAGAACACACCTGGACATAAGAAATCAGCTACATATAAGCAAGATGTGTGTTATAAATGTTCCATCTATGTATTGTTTTATGTCAAACATATCTCTGGTACTATTAACTCATTATAAATCAATTATTTGGTAACAAGAAAGCCAAAAATCTAACAAGATTGTAGGATGTATTAGAAAACCTTGGTGTCCAGAATTAAGAAAACTCTTACTGTATTCTTCGTAATTTCTTAGCATATTCAGTGAATTATGTATATTTTACACATTTCAGAAAATATAATGACAAATAATCACCAGTGTGTCTCCTCAGACTCTAATATATATAGTCGAAAACTCTTTACCCAAGAGACTGGGGATAGACAATGCCTCCCTTCCCACACATCCCTCCCCTATCCCAGATTACTTGCCCAGTTTTAGACCAGGCTTATGCACACACAGAGGAAATATTCCATATGGAGATGGGAAGAAAAAAAAACCTGGTACCATCTTCTCTGGGTGTTTCATCTATAGTTACTGAACAGACAGAAAAGAAAGTTTGCACCACTAAAATCTTTGGTAGTGTCATATGATTCAATATCAGAAAAATAATAAAATTTGATCAGTGTAAATGAAATTGGAGATGATGCATTGCCATCATTTTCACCACTGCACCCCAACAATCTTAGGGACTTTCCATCTAACTTGTAACTGAATCCTCCTATGGGAGTTTCCTCATCTATTAAAATGTTTGCTCTTTGAGAGCAAAGATCATCTTTTCTTTTTCTTCTATTCCCAGTGCTTAGCACAGTGATTTGTATGTAGTAAGTGCTTAACAAGTCCTTTTTTTCTTTCATTCATCTATCCATTCATTAATTTATTCAATGACAAATACTTTCCAGAGGAAAGTACCAATATAATAAAATGATTACATGATGCTCCTTTGAAAGAAATTTAGTATATTTACCCTAGAAAAAAGAAAAATTATAGCAAAAAAATTTACATATATATATATATATATATATATATATATATACATAAAACATAGCAATGTTATACAAGTATTTGAAAGGTTATCAATTTGAAATAGACTAGACTTGCTTGACTCTGGAGGTCTGAAGTAGAAAAACAGTAGGAAGTTTCTGAATCTTCCATGTAAGGAGAAACTTCATATTAAAATGACAGGTTTCCCAGAATAGGTGAGTTGTTCATTACTTAGGGGTTTAATTAAGCATTATGCTACATGATCAACAGTCCAGAATGTTGCTGAGGGGAATTTCCTTTAGGTATGAACAGGACTATATTATGTCTCAAGTCTCTTCCAATTCTGAAGTTTTGTTTTATGTGTATTCTTATAACTTTGACAATATTTCAAGTCGAAATGAGCCAATTTCTATCTTGCTAGACTCTCTATAGTTTGCTTCCAGATCCTTCTGAGGGATGGAGGCACAATCAGACTTTCTGCGCTTGAAATTCTGTTCAAGATTTGAAGTTTAGCAGGGATTCACTGCTCTATTTTATGGAATAGGCTAGCCTGACCCTAAACAATCCACTCATTATAAACAAACAAACAAACAAAACAACATCTCTTCATTCAAGCCAAAAGGTTCATCACTACCACTTTTCAATACCTGGCTAGTGTTGAAGTAGGAAAGTAATTGGGAGCTCTTTATTATGACCTCAATATGAAATATAGACATTAATGAGATATAAATAGGAAATTATTACATAGGGAATCTCTTGATATCACTTCTTTCAATGCATTATTTTGCAGATTATTTTCAAAATGATTCTATAAAGTATGTTCTCTTTCTCCTTCTGTATAACTGCATTAAAATATTTGCTTTGATTTGATTGCTGATGTCCCTATATGATGAAATTCTAAGTCTGAATTTCCCAAAAAAGTAACAACAGTAATCATAGTATTATGACAACTCCATACCAAAAGAAACCTGACAACATTTTTTTTAGTAGCCAATCTTTTTTTTACATCAAATCAGCACTCATTTCTTCATTAGTTTTCCTCTTTACTTGCCATGCCAATGTAGTTTCTAGTTAGGTATCTGCAGGACATCATCCCTCTGTACTTCCAATTTCATCAGTTTCCAGAAGTAAGCGTAGCAGCCATCCTGTTTTGAACTGCTGACAATATCAATTTAAAGTTCTGCCACCAGAGGGTACTGGAGATGTAAGATTTCTTAATTGTCTCTTGAACAGTAAATATTAAGTGCCTCACTGCTGCTGTGGGTCCCTACTAAAATGCAGGTTAGTGAATAACCGTGTTGGTGTTAAATCCAGGAAACTGCATATAAAACTTTTGAGGAAGAAGGTTTAAAAATATCCAGAGAGATTAGAAATCATTGGGTCTGAAAAAACACGTCCTTGGGATTTCCCTTTCTTGTACAGATTCTTAAACTTCTCAAATGTTTATATTTACACATTCAAAATTGTCTTATAGATAACTTATAGACTACTTTTAGCAGATAACTACTGGATAACTTATAGGAGAACTTATAGAAGATTACTTATAGAAGCTTTTTAAAAAACTTTTTTAGAAAATGTAAAAAAAAACCCACAAAACCACAAGCTACAGATTGACATTTATACTTAAAGGTAAAGTGTTTAACATTTTGAAATCTTTATTTGGAACTTAAATAATGAACTCTTTTAATAATATTTTTGGTGCAGTGAAATAAATCATTTGGTGATAGATAATCCATTGTTGGAAAACTAATAAAGAAGGTGAAAATATCAGTTGAAGGTGCCTTCATTCTGGACATGTGAAACATCCTCAGACATTACAATATCTTACAGCCTGTTTTTTTTTCCTCTTTAAAGTGCATTGTTCCCATATGTACAAAAATATTTATTACAGCGCTATTTGTGGTGGCAAAAAACTGGAAAATTAGGGGATTCCCATCAATTGGGGAATGGCTGAAAAAGTTGTGGTATATGAATGTAATAGAATACTATTGTGCTATAAGAAATGGGGAGGAAATAGGCTTCATCTTTACCTGGAGAGGCTTATGCAAACTGATGCTAAGTGAGAAGAGCAGAACCAGGAAAAATATGTACATAATCACAGACACTTCATATGTGTGATGACCAACCTTGATAAACTGGACCCTTCTCTGCAATGCACAGCTATAACACAACTCTACAAGTCTCAGTTTGGAAGGTGATATCTACATTCAGAGAAAGATCTAGAAAGCTGAGAGTTTACATGGAGACTGAAGCAATACATGCTATCATTCTTTTCCATGTTTGGTTTTCTTTTTTTTATTCCCATTGTTCACTCTATTGGTTACAGTCTTTCTATACAACCAGACTACTGTACAATGTGAAAGTATTTGCAGATCCATATACGATTGCATGCCACCATGGTGGGGGGTAAGGGAGGAGAGAAAATTTGAAACTCAAGGGATTATGGAACTGAGTTTTGTAAACAAAAAGTAAATAAACAAGTTAATGCAAAAAATTAAAGTCCATTGTTGCTATATCTGTATAGGATTTCTTACCTCTCAAATTTTTTTAAATGGTTTAATTTGTGTAAGATTGACTACTCTCAGAATCCCTATGTTTTGCCTCTTTTGAGCATTGTACTTTTTAAAATTTTTCCCTTAAGGTTTTTAAACTTTATTGTGGTAGTATGAAATAGAGTATAAGGAAAATTATACAGATTACTTTTCAAGTACGAAAGCAGTGTATATCTATTGCTGCAAAGATGTACCTGATATAAAGCAGGTTTCCCTTTAGAGCATGAAGGTCATTACCATCATACCCATTTCTGACCAAACTGTTAGTGTCTCTCCTTGAATTTCTCTTCTCCTTTGTGTACAGTTACTCTCATAGTAAATTTGGTCTCTTGGGGAGCTCATCTACTTTCTTAGCTTCATTTATCACCTCTGTATTGATGACAAAAATGTACCACTCCAGCTGTAAGCTTTTACTTGTGCTCCACGTATTTCACATGGTATATTAGGATGTCCCAACTTAAATGTTTTGCCCCATCAACCTAAACTCATCATTCCCATACAATAAGGTCATCATATTCCCTGCCCCAAATATTTCCTACTTAACATGCTTCCATTAATATAAATACACCTTCCCCATCTTATAAATTATAAAGCCTTGAATCATCTTCGACTTTCCTTTCTCATTTATTTCCTATATCCATCATGTCATTGTCTTGTCATTTTTTCTTTCAATATATCATTTAGATTCTCCCTTTCTCCTCTATTTTCATGCCTACTACCCTAATCTAAGACATTGTCATTTCAAATGAATTATTACAGCAGCCTTTTCACTTATCTACCTGTCTACAAACTCTTCCACTCCAAAGAATTTTGCATATTTTTTTAAAATTTCACTTTTAAATGTCACTCTGTTGTTCTAGAATTTACCTTGACTTTCTAATTTCCTGGCCTTCCATAATCTGACCTTACACTCCCTGTCTGCTATTATTTCCTATTATTTTCCAGATGGTAACCTCTTTCTGGTCAGGTTGGTATACTTAATGAAGGAAGGTAAGCTTATAAGTGTCTATTAAATGCTTACTATGTGCCAGATGGGCAGATATGTATCCCATTGGTTAGAGCCTCTGAGTTAGGAATTTTCATCTTCCTGAAATCAAATCCAGCCCTAGACACTTACTAGCTGTGTGACCCAGGGCAAGTCACTCAGTCCTGTTTGCCTCAGTTCCTCATTTTTAAAATGAGTGAGAGAACAAAATGGCAAACCATTCCACTATCTGTGCCAAGAAATCCCTAAATAGGGTCACAAAGACTTGGATATGACTTGAACAACAACAATATGTGCCAGACACTGTGCTAAGTAGAAGGGATACAAATGTAAGCAAACAAAGACAGTTTGGAATTCAAGGTCAGAGGCAAAAGTGTGGGTGAAAGCTGCCTGACCTGGGCTCTGGGGCAGGGTTCCTCTTGTGGAGATATTGGCTATGTGGTACGTGAACATACTGCAGGATAAAAACAAAAGCCAAAAAAACCCTATAGTACTGTTTAGATGCCCAGGATGAAGGTGCTTTAGGTGTTGGGGGGAAATTTTCTGTATAAAACAGCATGGTTTTAAAGGTGAGAATTCAGTATACATCGATTTATGTGTCATTCACCTATGGAATCAGAGAGAGAGAGAGAGAGAGAGAGAGAGAGAGAGAGAGAGAGAGAGAGAAAGAAAGAAAGAGAGAGAGAGAGAGAGATACTTAGTTGCATAGTTTTCAACTTCCTCATCCCCTGTGGGTGATGCCCATTTATCTATATATCTATATTTATCTATATATCAGGTATTAGTCTCTTTCCTGTGTTACAGCAAGTCAAAACAGCCTGTTGGGTATTTCAAGATCAAAATCCCATCAGCATTCCAAACTCAATATATCCCAAACTAAAATCATAGCCTTTCCTCTTAAACTTAGCTTTCTTCTGTGTTTTCCTGTTTTTGCTGAGGGTGCCACTGTCCTTCCAATCACATAGGTTTGTACCATCAGTAACATCCTCAACTTCTCACTCTATCCTTCCCCATAACTCTAGTCAGTTACCAAATCTTGTCAATTCTGCTTCTACAACAGCTTCCATATCCATCCTTCCCTCTCTAGTTAGCCACCACTTTAATTCATGTACTCACCAACTCTTATCTGAACTATAGCAATAGTCTTTTAATTGGTCTCTCTACCTCAAGTCACTCCCCAGTCTTATCCATTCTTTTTACGTATACAAAGAGATTTTTTTTAAACCACAGATATAACCATATAAATTAACTAAAAGACTCTGCAGATCATGATAGTAATATTATGTCCATATCTGAGAACTACATTTTAATAAGGATATTTACAAACTTAAATTTGTCTCGATGAGACTAACCAAGATAGTGAGGATAGGAATAAAAAATGAGGATTAGTTCATTATGAGATCTAAAATTGTATGTAAGACATATATTTGTATATAAGATGTAAGTCTGAAGAAGGGAACATTCTTCATGGTAAACATAATCAGTATCTTCAGATATATAGCAATACGGGTGGGAGCATATGTACCCCACAAGTGTAGAGAGGCCCATCTATGGTGAGGTGCTGTCCTTGTATGTGGCTTGAAGGGATATTGAATAGACATCTCTGTCTTCTTCTCTCCATACCTTTCTCATCCATTTCCTTTCAATATTATTGATCTTGCAAGGGTGGGGAACCTGTGGCCACATGTGGCCTCAAGGCCACAGACTCCCCACCCCAGAAAATGATAGGCACTCATCTAACTTTTGATCACTTTGTCATTTTGGGGAGAACGAAGACTGCAGCCTCTAATCTAAACTTTGAATTCTATCCTTCCCCATCTAATACCATTTTCACAATGAATACACATAAAAAATAACAAAGGATGCCATTTATCCAACTCATTGAAAAATTGATATCTGAGAAGACTTATGTAGGGGAACATATACCAGAAAATAGAGAGTGAAGGAAGCCTCCCACTGATAGGGAGGTAATTTAGCTCAACCAAGAAAGAGGATCCTGGATCTTACACAAGGGAAAACTCCCTAAAGTTTCTAGAGTAGCAAACTGGAAATATGGAATTTGATGGAGACTGCAAACTCCGCTGTCTTCCTAAAGTATTTTTCTTCACTATACTGATTTGGGCTTGAATTTTTTCCATCTCTTCTCTCAAAGCTGAAAGCCATCTTGATACCTGAAAAAGACTATCACTTTGAAGAGCTCCCAGATTGCTGAGAATTGAAGCTCTCATCTCACAAACTCTGCCCCACCTCTTATACAGGGCAAAGTTCTTCATTTCTAACAATGAAGAAAGAATCAAATACCATTGTGTCTTGGGACATAGGTCACAGATGTTTGAAAGGTTGTCATGTTGAAGACTTCATTTTAATCTGTTCTTGGCCCCACAAGGCAAATATAGGATATTTGACCTTGTCAAAATGATAAGGGAACAGATTTCAACTAAAGATAAGAAATAAAACTTCCTTGAAATATCTATATCTATACACAAATACATATATGTATGCATATGTATACACATATATGCTCACATACACACGTATACTTATGTATACATGCATGTGTGTGTGTGTATATATATATATATAGATAGATAGATAGATAGATATTGATATGTATGTTGATGAGTATATGTATAAGAGTAGCGGTTTCCTCGGGAGACAGAAAGTTCCATTTTCCTAGAGGTTTTCAAGAAAAATCAGCTTAATTGATGACTACTCATTGGGGCATGTTATAGATAGATTCACGATTTGGTCAGCTGTTCAACTAAATGACCTCTAAAGTCCCATTTGACCACAAGGCTAAGATTCAGTGGTTCTTATTTACCTTTATATATCTGTGACTGGATTTTGCTGTGACAACAGAATCAGGCTCTGTGGTCACTGAACTTATATCCCTTCCCAACCCAGAAAGCAGAAATAGGAATGCTCTGGCATAACCAATTTTCCCCATGTCCTTGGCTTAGGATAAGTCCTTCCTTCCTGGATTCTGATCTCTCTCCCTCCTCCCTTCTCTCTGCCTGGAAAATGCAGGGGTGGAGAAATGCCTATCCCAAGGATCAGCAACTCCTCTCATATTGCCCTCTTCTTCCTCATTTCAGTCAATGGAAATAGCAGATTGATTTGATCTAAGAAGGAGAATAAAATCTTCAAGTTCTAAGCCTGTTGATCTTGTGAATTTATAAGGCTATGAAAACATACAATTAAAAATTAAAGAATGTCTTCTTTATCTAAATGATAAATGAAGTGTGCTTAACAACAATAACAACAAAAAAACATTACCTGGTGAAAAATCTTTCTAAAGGCAATGACAAGCTCTGTTTGCAAGAACAGAGGAAAGGAAGGAAACGAGAACATAAGTGCCCAAAATATGCCAGATACATTGTGCTAAGTGCTTTACAAATATTTCCTCATTTGATCCACACAATAACCTT
The DNA here is from genome assembly GCA_028646575.1 of Pseudocheirus occidentalis. Lineage (NCBI taxonomy): Eukaryota > Metazoa > Chordata > Mammalia > Diprotodontia > Pseudocheiridae > Pseudocheirus > Pseudocheirus occidentalis. The sequence goes on along the minus strand of CM053597.1, from coordinate 121,780,592 downwards.
GCAAGATAGGTGTTATCATCCCCTGTTTTACAATTCAGAAAACTGAGTCAGGCACAGGTTAGTGACTTTCTTTTTTTTTTTTAATTTTAATTTATTTTCTTGGTTACATCATTCGTTTCCACAAGGTTTTGAGTTACAAATTTTCTCCCCTTTTTGTCCCTACCCCCCAGTCCAGAACATTGATCACACTGTAAGACACCTCCCACAATCTGTTCCCTTTTATGCCCTCC
>CM053597.1:121763393-121779862 GCA_028646575.1 Pseudocheirus occidentalis | reverse complement strand
CAGACTGCCAGGAAGAGCCCTGCCTGCTGCGCTGCTTGTAGTGCTTTCTGTCTTGTGGAGAGTTTTGGAGCTTGAAAATCTGTTTAGCATCCCATTTTATGAGTTTTTTAGCGTTTTTGTGTGGGAGCTGCGGTGCTTTGCTACTTCTACGCTGCCATCTTGGCTCCGCCCCCAGGTTAGTGACTTTCAAGCTACTTACAAGTCACCCAGTTTCAGAGCAGCTTAGGATCAATTTGAATTCAGGTTTTCCTCACTCTGTGCCCAGCCTTCTCTCTACTTCACAAGCTAGATGTTTAGAGAAGAAAAAAGAAGATATTTTCAATTACTCGAGTTTTGAGCCTGAAAGTAAAAGTCCACTAATGCTTTACCTGCTGGTGCCTCATGAGCTTCAAGTGCCCCAATGAATAGCTTCTTTCTCTTTTCTATCTCTCTCTGAAGCCTGTATCCCTTGCTCTCTTTTCAAGTTCCCAATCTTCTTAGAGTTAATCTACTTGCCCTCAGGAGGGACCTATGCATTTAGCTTTTAGAAGCTTCCTGGATGTGTGCTATTTGGATTTCCTTTAACCTATAGCATGATAAAGGGCAACTAGGTGGCCTAATGGATAGAGCACTGTACTTGGAGTCAGAAAGATCAGAGAGCAGTTTTGGCCTCAGATACTTACTATGTGTCCCTGGCCATGTCATTTCTTCTTTGCATAAAAATGGGGAAGGAAATGGCAAACCACTAGTATTTTTGTCAAGAAAACCCCATGGACAGTTGGTCCACAGGGTCATGAAGAGCTAGACATCACTAAACAACCACAATAATAGCACTAGGAATACTGTTCACAAAGTAGGCATTTAATACATGTTTATATTTTTCTAACCACTAATGACAGGTATTTCAATCTAATTCCAAGATTTCATTCTGTTTTAATATAAGCTACACATTACAAACAATTGGCTCTTGGCTATGAGTTCTTTTACAAAGGTTAAATAGTCTCAAAGACATTGCTGATTAAAATGTGTATTGTTTAGACTACTTGGTTAATTAAATAAACCTCCAAACACAGTTAATTATTTTGTTACAGTAAATGCCAGTGTTATGCAATTCAAAGTGTAGAGTTTGAAACAAATGAGTTTTTGGCTTGAGCAGCTTATTGATTTTCTTATAGAAGATAAAAGACATCCTGGTGTAGTATGCTAGCTTTTAAAAAAGTCTTTCAAATAACAGTAAAATTATGATGTTTTAGAGAAAAAGTTATTTATACTTTCAGTTGGTATACAATGATGCCACCAAAGCCTGGTTGAAATTGTGAGTGTGTTGTCAGATTTTTAAATGATTTCATTGTCGAATATTATTTTTAATTGGAAATGGGTGCTAGTGGTACCAGAACAGATTGGAAAGTACAGAACCATGTATCTACTTAAACAGATTGATCTAAGGCAGATTCTGTATATTTAATCAGTCCATAAGCATTCATAAAACATGGGTTTGGGGAGTACAGATACAACAGTAAACCAGCCCTTGCTCTCCTAGAACATATATTCTGCTAGAACAGGCTTTTTTAACCCGGTATACCTTTTCTGCCAATTGGGGTAGGGAAAATCTTTATTTTTACTCATGTCCAACGCAAAATTTAACATTTCTTTCCATTATGTATCTAGGCATCATACCAACAAGGGATCCATAGGCTTCATCATACTGCCGAAGAGCTTTGTAGAAGATGGTTAAGAACCCATGTAGTGAAAGGATAGGTGGTTAATAAAGACAGTCTTGGTCTAGACAGTCAGAAGGATTGGGAACAGATTCATACAGCAACACTGTCAGTAACTATGGTAATAATTACGATTTCTTGAAGATTAAGAGGTGGGAGTGGAGTGTGAGAAGAGTGGACTATGAGTTATGGTAGCAAGATAGATGACATGATTGTGGACAGGACTAGATTCTTGGTACATGGCCAGACTATGTACAAAGAGAAGAGTTCAAGTCCAGGGAAGTTAATTATGAGTAGAAAAGTTAAAAATCATGCCTCATTCACTTATTGTCTGAGTGACTCTGGATAGGTCACTTAAATTTTCTTATCTGTTTCCTAATCTAAAAAAATAGAAAAAAAATAATAACACTTTCTCAGCAGAACTGTTATAAGGATCTATCATCTATCTATCTATCTATCTATCTATCTATCTATCTGTCTGTCTGTCTGTCTCTGTCTGTCTGTCTGTCTCTCTGTGTGTTTTAAATGCCTTAAAATTACTTAAATATTAGCTTTCATTATCAATTATTATTATACATCTAAGCAACAAGGGCCTAGGCAACATCGAGCAAAATTAGTTAAGGCAAAGATCTAGGTTAATGTTTAAGATGATTTAAGAAGTCAGGTATCTGTATCATGTATGGTAATTTTGTACTAATGTGACCCTATAATTGCATTACATGTAAAAATGGAAGTACCATAGACTGGTCCCAGTAACCAATCCTGAAATCTTCATTTATCCTGAAGCCTCTGCAGAATTTGACTTTCATATTGGACATTCTGTTCTTACTATGTTTTATATTTGTTTTCCTATTGCTTTTCTGACCTCTCCTCAATTTTCTTTATCAAATCTTCATTTTTTCTCTTTCCTAATGGGTAGCAATTTCCCCAGTTCTATTTCCTAGGCCCTCATTTCCCTTTCAATGTTTTTCCTTGTCAGTTTTTTTTAATTTCCCATATGCTTAACTATCGTCTCTTAAGTAAACAACTCTCCCACCTAAATATCCAACCAACCCCCCTACCTGTTCTGATATTCAGTACTATACTACCACCTTCCTGCTATATGTTTCCACTCAAATGTAATATAGGCATGTCTTACTCATCATGCCCGAAACAGAGCTGATTTTCTTTCTCCGTAAACCTACCCTTTCTCCTACTTTGTTTCTTTCTTTTGAGGGTAACGCTATCCTTCCAAATACATGTTGTTTTAATCTTGGAATCATTCTAGACTCCCCACTCTCCTTCACCCTCTGCCACATCAAATGAATTGCCGAGTCTTATTGACTCTATCTCCAGAACATCTTTATTTGTCCTCTTTTCACCACTCATGGATCCCCCACCCCATAACCCCTAATCTGTCATTTAGAATATTGTAATGACTAATTGTCCTTCCTTCCCCATCCAATCCACCCTCCAAACTGACATCCTTCCAACACAAGTTCTGAATTTCATATACATTAAATTGCAACATTTTTACATGAGCAAAATGAATGTGAGTAGAATTAGGAGAAAGATTGAATGGAGAAAGAAATTCTTTGCATAAAATAGCTCTCATAAAGTGTATTATCTAAAATTTATAGGGAATCATACAAATATGTGTGACTTATTCCAAAGAGATGTGTTCAATGATATGAACACTTCTCTGAAGATTTATAGGCTCTTCTCAGCCATATAGAAGACTGTTTCATAATAAGAGTAACAATCAACTGTGAAGCTATAGATCACACCCAGAAAATCTGACAAAGATGACAGAAGAGAGGTACAGAAAGATATGTCAACTAATACACTATTGATGGAGCTGGCAGTTGGCCCAAACATTCTGGAAAACAATTTGGTGTTTAAAATCAATTAAGCAGAATTGATTAAGCACATACTATGCATCAGGTATTATGCTAGTTTCTGATAGTAACAAGGCAAAAAATTGAAACAATTCCTCCCTCAAGGAGCTTATATGCTCTTGGAGGAGACATGTAAATATATAACATATGCGAAATAATTTGAAAGTAATTTTAGGTTGAACGTATTAATAGTAGTGAGATTAGTAAAGTTTCATGAAGAAGATGGTAACTGAGCCAAATATTGAAGGCAACAAGACTCTAAGAAGTTAAGTTAAGGAAGGAATACATTTCTGGAAGAGAAGACAGTGCAATGGCCCTGCAGATAGGAGATAACAATATTATTTTTGAGGAACAAGAAGTCCAGATTGGCTGGACTCCGTATTTGGTAAAGAATGGTTGGAACCAGATTATAACAAAATATTATATTTTTAAAAATGTTTAAAGCCAAATACAGTAATTTTATTTGATTCTGAATTAAATAGTCATTGGAATTTATTGATTAGGTGAGTGACATAGACCTAGACTTTAGGAAAAACAATTTTAGTAACTGTGTGGCATATGGTTCAAAGCTGGGAAAGATTTGAGGTATAGATTCCACTTATGACTATTAGTGAGACTATTGCAATAGTCCAGGAGGTGCAATTGCAGTTGATGATGAAGGTGTGAAGTAGGGTGGTGGCCCTATGTGAAAATGTGAGGGCACAGAAATGAGAGATGATGGGGATGATAGGATCTGTGATATCTATCACCTGATGGTCTTCTGAGGTGAGATAGAGAGAAGTCAAATATTATACTTGTGTGATGAACCTTGGTGACTGAAAAGATGGTGGGGCTCCCATAGAATTCAGGAAATTCAGAGAAAAGAGTAGAGGAAAAGATGATGAATTCAATTTGGGATATACTGAGTTATGAGATGAATGTGAATATCCAGCTTGCTGCAGAGAGTGAGCAGTTAGTTGAAGTGAGGTAATTGGAACTGAGAAAAGACTGGAGGTATTGATCTGGGAGTCATCTGGATAGAGATAGTTTAAAACCATGAAAGTTAATGAGGTCACTACATGAGAGTGTGTAAAGAGAGAAGAGAGGATGGTATAGGACATTGCTTTGCAGTATATCCTTGGTGAAAAATATAGTTGATGAGCCAGCAAAAGGAGCCTCAAAGTTGGGAGAAGAAACAAGAGGGAACATAATTGTGAAAATTCAAAGAGAAAAGAGTATCAAGGCAGAACGGGGCATGGAATTTCTTAAAGGCTTCAAAGGGCTAGAAGGATGAAGGCTAAAAAAAAGGCCATCAGATTAAGCAACTAAAAGATCATGGAGTAATTTTGAAGATAGTTTCAATTTAGTGATGAGACTGGAAGGCAGATTTCATAGGATTAAGAAGTGAGTCATACAGCAGTTGGAAGCTAGGAATGTTCAAGAGCCATTTCTTGACATTTGCCTGGGAAAGGGAGGTGAGATATAGCTTCAGGGGGTTATTTTGTTAAGTAAGAGGGAGATCTGAGCACATTTGTAAACTGCAAAGTCTGAAGGTCAGAGAATGAGGGGAATATTTGTTGAGGAAGAGGGAAAGGGAGAGGGATAAAGTGAGAGGAATCAAGAGTGCATTTAAAAAGTTTGACCATGACCATCTCTTTGATGCCATTTGATGAATCCGTAGTAAATGAGTAATGCATTAGGATAAATGTGATATTAAAGGATTTGAGGATGTAGAGAAGGGCAGAAGAGGTTGTGCAGGGAGAATGGTCTTTATTTTCCAGGAAAAATATGTAGTGAGAGCCTCAGCTGAAAAAAAAAATAGGAAGAGGAAGCCAGATGGGAGGATTCAAAAGAGAAGAAAATGTTTAACTGGCTTCTTTGGAAAAAAAAGAGAATCAATTAGGAAGCAGTAAAAGAATTGTCTTGCTATATGGAGAGGGCCCATTTGCTATTAGAAATATAAATCTGAGACCTACTCTGCTTTTCTTTTACTCTATTTGACAACAATTGACTATTTAAATAGTTAATGAAAGAAAAAAAATATTTTCCCCTTCTAGGCTCTAATAAATACTGGACAATAGAGATCTGGGGAAAGGAATATTATACTTATTTTTTATTAGATCTATTAAGGCATTAAGAGATAGAATTTGAGTATAATTATATGAACTTCAGTACAAAGATATATATATATGTGATACTTTATATCTACCTATGGACCATACCCTACTTTCATTAATCTTTTTTGAAGAAGAAAAAAAAGAAAATTTCATGTCAGAGGTATTTCAATGGCCTTTTAGCAGTCTGATTCTCTCTATTAAATGAGTCTCCTTCCTGAGCCAGTAGTTAATAAACAAAAGGAAAAACTTTCCTTAGAATAAAAGTGTTGCAAAGTATTGTAATGGTAATGGAATTTGGAGATGGCCCTTTTTTGGTTTGGTTTTGGGGTTGAGTGTTAACAACCAGAGCTTGTGAATCCCACTTGTGGGATGGACTTGTTGACCTAAAGGGATCAAGAAGGTGAAGAGGGCTCCATGAATGTAGCCTGGAGTTTAAGGTCCAAGTAGAAACTTGGCAACAGGTAATGTATACTAGATTGGTTCCAAAGACTGTAGATCAGCAGTTTCTAAAGCTGAAGGTCAGATCCATTTTAAAAGGTATGGAGGGATCAGGAATTGCAGCTGGTAGCAACAAGTGAAATAACATTATGTAGTCTAAGAATCAATTCCCAAGCTTCTTTCTTCCTTTATCTGGACCTGGTAGAAGGCCTCATGTAATGGTAATAGAATTTGGAGATGCCCCTGTATTGGCTTGGTTTGGGGGTTGAGTGTTAACAACCAGAGCTTGTGAATCCCACTTGTGGGATGGACTTGTTGACCTAAAGAGAGAGGGCTGAACTGGGAGAAGCCATGAACTGGGAGAGAGGCCCAAGCCGAAAGGAGGTCAGAAGGACTTTTGAAGAGCAGTATCCAGTATTGTGGAGCCTGAGTTGCTGAGAGAAAGACTGCTGAGGGTCCATTAGAGCTGCCCAGGACTTTTGAGAGCTGCCACCTTGGAGCTTCCAAGAACTGAGGAGACATGGCTATGATGCCTTTATTTATCTGTTTTGACGTTATTTTGCCAGATGTGCCTGCTGGTGAAGGACAGTGCTGCTGTTGTAGAGGGCCTGGAACCTTGCTGTTGGTTCAGAAGCCCTGAAGGAGGATTTTCTTGTGGTATGTTTACAGAAATCCTGGAAGAGGGCCTTGCTGATGTTTTCAGGGGCTCCAGGACTGTTCTACAGGCAGAGAATGTCTTGATGAGGACACTGGTTATGGCTTTGTTGAGCCTTATGTCCCCTGGAACTGAGATTGCTGAGGGCTTACCTCAAGTCAAAATGAAAGAAGGGCATTTCCTTGGGTTTTCAGTGCTGAGATGATATCTTAACCTTGTTGTAACTTAAGGGTGGTGGCCTTTTGTGCTCTCCTGCCCATTTTGAGAGAGTGTTTGGTATTAATGGATGGGTATTGTAATTCAGTAGTATCCAGGGGTGGAAAACCTTTGGCCTTCTTTGTGCTCTGTGATTGACTAAATGAATGTACTTTGTTTATGATTGGAAACTATTTTCCATTTGAGAAGAGACTAAATGAATGTACTGCCCAGGGCTACTTTGACTACTGATCCAGGGATGGGATACCTCGACCTTGGTACTTGGCAATTGAGAACTTACCACTGTATTTTGACTTTCTCTGTTCTGTGAATGCTTTGCTGAATAAATCAGATTTGCTATGCTGCTAATCTGAACCTTGGAAGTTGCCTTTGCTTGGCATTACAAGTATCTCACAGGATATTAAAGAAATATCAGAAAGGACCTACTTTGGGCCCAGGAAGCACATAGCTTATCTGATTGGGGCACACAGGAGGAAGGCAGGAATCTGGTCGGTAGGAAGTTAAATTGGGTCACCTTCAAAAATGACCATGTAGTTTTCCTTAGAGAAAATGGAAAGAGAAAAATAAAATCAGTGTATTTATTTAAAAATAAAACAACAACATGCAAACAAACAAATGTTAGAAATAACTCAGATAACTGTGTGGGCAGGTATAAATTAAGAAGTCTTCCCTCTTTTCTACAATACAGTTTTTAATCATGCTAAAAAAAAAAAAAGCACATATACAAAACCAGAAACTCAGGGAAAACACACACATACACACACACACACACACACACACACACACACATCATACTTGTTGCAGCCTTTTTCTGTTTTTTTTTTCCTTTTTGGCATGGCAATTTGGCAGGGCAAACTCCTCCCCATTCCCAGGATATTTGCACGGGGCGGGGGGGGGGGCGGAGGAATAATTGCAAGCATCATATTTAGAACATACCTTCTAAACCTTAAAGACCATAACACAAACTGGAGATTTTTTGAGCTTGCAGTTAATCTGATTTAGGCAGACAGAATTCGACCACTTAACTAAATGAAATCTGATTTATTGCTCTTGTTTTATATCAACTTCCTTCTGAATAGATCCCTTCCTTTTTCCTCTAACCAGTGAACTACCCTTTTTCACTATTACATTAACAAAGAAAGCAAAGGAGGGAAAAACACAGTTCAAGTCTAATCAACTCATCTACCCATTCATACACTTTGTACAATGATCCATAAGTATGTGTATCTCCCTCTGCAAAAAAAAAAAAGAGTAGGGGGTGTTTATTCTTCTCTCTTCTGCTGGAACAAATTTTGTCATTGTGAACTATGTAGTATTCAGTTTCATGTTGTCATTGTTATTATTTCCACTTATTTTCAAATTGTATTGTAGCATAATGTATAAGTAATATAATATTTAAATATATTTAGTGTTTTATAAAGGTACCATAGATAAGATGCCAAGTCAAGAAGACCTGAGTTCAAATTTGGCCCCCAACATTTAATACCTGTGTTGTCCTGGGCAAGTCACTGCTTATGTCTGCCTTACTTATAAAGTGAGGATAGTAATAAAGTTGATTTCCTGTGGTGGGTGAAGCATATCAATTTATTAAGCAGTGAATGCATGCCAAATACGTGGGTAGCAAGGTGGCTAAGTGGACAGAGTGCTGGGTCCAGGAAAACTCAGCTTCCTGAGTTCATATCCAGCCTCAGACCCTTACTAGCTGCGTGACCCTGGGTAAGGCACTTAACTCTGTTTGTATCAGTTTCCTCATCTTTAAAGTAAGCTGGAGGGGAAAAAAAAGCAAACCATTCCAGGATATTTGCCAAGGAAATCCTAAATGAAGTCATAAAGTGTCAGACAAGACCAAAAATATGACTACCAAATACATCTAACAAATCAGGAGGACTGTACCCCTTTCTTAGCATAGGGCTAGATTGGTCTCATTGAGTACTTTGCCAATTGGGAAAGTTCTAATATAGCATTCTTACTATCCCAATCTTATAACTAGTTAGTGAGTCAATACGCATTTACTACTTGCCTACTATATGCCAAAAACTGTTTAAATGTACTAAAAAAAATAGAACTAAATGAGTATTAATATAACTTTCTAAGGACATGTTATTACTGTGTTATCTGTTTTAAAATGTGAAGGGAAAGGAAGTTGATCTTTCTTATTAAACTTTAACATATACATACATATATAAATATATATCTATTCTCTCCATATATGTGATGTTATATTATTACTTAATTAGCATACTATTGATAATTAATAATTACTGATAATACATCATATATAAATATACATATAAAATGTTTAATTCACTTTTACATCTTTAGTAGATGAACAAAGGAAATGTACAAGACTAACTTCATGAATTAACTCTCAATTGCTCAGAATTTTAGTGTCATTTAAAATTATTTACATTATTGTAATGAGCCACTGTGGAATTAAAATAATACAGGCCTTAAACTCATAGGGAACCTGAAAACCATTCGTGAATATAAAATACATTTTTATTTAACATTAAAATTAGCTGTCATAAATCATACATTTAATTTGGTAGTTGTTATATAGGATTAAGTGAGTTGTGTTGTTTCATCTTTGAAAACAGTATTTTCACTAATAAAATCCTAGCCACTGATGTTAAACGGATACAAGTTCAGTGAACTAATTAAGGATTAAAGCAGAAAATCTTTATTGTGGCATTAAATCAATCCACAATTTCGGAATGTATTATCCCAAGCACTCTAGTAATTAAAGGGCTCTTAAATGAAACACATGCAGATAAATTAAAAATAAATTTCACAAGCTGAAGCTTGTAATGGTGTCTTATTAGGGATATCTATAAAATATGTTCTGGAAAAGTGTGAATGTGAAAGGTACCATTTTAATAGAGAAAATACAGGAATTACTAGTGCCACCTATTGGCCAAAATTCAGAATTCAACAAACTGCCTAAAAAAGATGAGGAATGCAAACTTGACTTTTATCCCCTAAGTCATGGAATAAATATAAAGGAAGCACTAAGGTGAAATGTATAATTACCAGTCAGTAGCATTTTTAAGTCCTGTTAAACTTTTGAATCTCACAGTTTGGGGAGACTAGTGTAACAAATAATGATTATGAATGTTATTTTTTAAATGGCTTTTGATTCATAACAATAGCAATTGTAAACAAATAGCTTACTTTGTATTGATGTCGTATTGTTGAACTAATAATAATTCCAAAACCATTTGTTTTTCAGATTTGTCTTTATTTTTCTTTTTATCATCTCTAAAATGAGGTGTCAGCTTCTGAAATGCATTCCAGTTCTTAGATTTTAGGATTTGTGATCTTTGGCTTTCATAGCTGTGTGTGTGTGTGTGTGTGTGTGTGTGTGTGTTTGTCTGTGTCTGTGTGTCTGTGTGTCTGTGTATGTGTGTGTGTGTGTGTGTGTGTGTGAGTATGTCTATGTAAGATAGAGGGGTTGAAGACTGAAGAGGCTCTGCAATTTGGATTGTTTCCATACAGAATTAATGTCATTTCTTTTATCACAATGTGTAATAAATAGGATAATGGTTCATTAATTTTTTTTGTAATTAGTTTAAATTCCTGGGTCAGAAAACATTAAAAACAGAGAAACAAATTAAATTATTTTTTTACTGAATTAAGTGCACACTGATATCTTCCTGAAATGTTCACATCTTTGAACCACTGTCCTCCATGAATTTATGAATATTATGTACAAGGTAGTTTGATTCTAAGTATTTAGACCTTGTCACAGCTGCAGCATTAATGGATGCATATCCACTGTCCACAAAACAACTGGAAAAATTGATTTTTTGGTTAGTCTGTGCAGATCATGAGATCTTTCCTTAGTTCTACAACTCTTTAGAGAAGCCGCAGCTTTTCTCACTATCTTCATTAACAGAGGATGATTCCTTCTGTGAAGTTTAGATTTGGTCAGAGGGTTTCGCTTGAGGACCTAGAGGGCCACATATAGCCTCGATGTCACAAATTCCCCATCTTTGGACTCACTCTTTTCACTCTAATTAAAAAAATTTTTTTGATATTGTTAAAGTATAACAAAACACCTCCACTAATGTCCTATGTGCTTCTTCATGACTTTAGAGCAATGCTATATCCTCAAAGGTTTTTCCAATTTTGTGCCAGCCCTGGCAAGTCCTGCTAAGCTGGGGAAATTTTTCAAATATCAGGCTACTAGAAGGTCTCAGTTCCCAAAGAGAAGTGGATGAAGAATTTCATCAATGAAGAGCCACTATTTCCTTAAACTGTTGTTCTGTATCTTTCCTCTCTTTCATGGTTGAACTCTCAGGAAGTCACCTACTCTTAGTGCCTTTACTTGTTTTGTTTTGTTTTCTTTTTGGAGGGCAATTGGAGTTAAGTGACTTGCCCAAAGTCACACGGCTAGCGAGTGTGTCAAGTGTCTGTGTCCAAATTTAAACTCAGGTACTCCAGGCTCTATGGCCAGTGTTCTACTCACTGTGCCCCCTACTCACCCCACCTTTACTTCTTTACTTAGCCAACAAGTATTAATTACAGTGTCTGACCCTCTGCTATGTCCTGGAGATTAAAAGCCTGGGACTCTGAGTCTAGTTTCCTTGGCAATAGCAGGGTCCTGCAAACTGTCAGATCAGCTTGCAACTGTAACCCAAAAACAATCATTGAGATTGGAAATCATGGTGGAAAAGGAACTATTTTCCTTATCACCGCAAGGAACGACCACTGACTTTAAAAATTGTCTCACACATTAGACTGTGAGCAACTTGAGAGCAGTTTGTTTGTTTTTTTAATGTACCACAGTACCTGCAGTACACACTTAATAAATTCTTGATGCAGAGTCTGCTTAATTGACCAATTGCTGCCACAGGCAGATAAGCAAAACAGACCTGGGATGTGTGGCCTCTCCAGTCCACTGTTCCTTCTTCCCAACAGCACTGTTAATCATCAGAAGCAACTCCTGTGGAAAAGAGGTTGTTATCCTTACCACTTGCCAATTAACTGCCATTCTTAGGGCAGGCAAGTCAGTCTAGCTGAAGTAGTGCAGGACCTGGGGAGAGGCAGAAGGCAGAAGTGCCAGATAATTAAAATCACTACCACCATTTTGACCATCATGTACCATCAGACTCCAGCATCCTAGAACTCTGAACATAAGCGCCTTGAGAATAGTTTACTTCCAACCTAGTCCCCATAGGCATCATCATGGGATGTAATTCCTATGGAGTTGTGACCTGGAAGCTGATCCTGTAGATGCTACAGATACTTTCTATAAAAGTCGTTGGCATTTTCAAATGACTTAACATGAGAAACATGATTTATCAATAGAAATTACATTAAAGAGACATTGCTATCTGCTTTTCCACTGTACCCTAAGGACCATGACAATTTTTCATCTGCTTTTAGCTGAAACCTTCTCAGTATTTTGCTTTCTCCAGTGGAATATGAGTTCTACAGAGCAAAAACTATCTTGATTTTGTTTTTCTACACCCCAAAGTTTAGCACATGGTTCATACATAGCAAGTACTTAATAAATGTGTTACTTATTCATACAAAGAAAGAAAAAAACAACTTTTATGCCCTCAAGGATATACATACAAGTCATATACAATGCAAATAGAAGATAGTCTCAGAGCAAAGACATTAGCCCTATGATGGGTTTGGGGGGGGTGATTAGAAGTGAAGTAGGAGAGGACCTGGAAATAAGGTGTGATTGAACTGAGTCTTAAAGGAAGGCAGGGAGACCAGGTGGTGAAAATGACAATGGATAACATTGTAGACATGGGATAAAACGACAAAAAAGCACAGAGTTGTGGGGTAGAATGTAATGTGTATGGCAAAGTGAGGAGGCTAGTTTTGCAGAATTCTAGAATAAATAGAAGAGAGTGAAATGTAAGAGGACTTGGAATGTCCAACTTCTCATATTACTCTATCACAGAAAATACTCTACTAAATTTCAGCTCCTAAGTATGACAACCTTTTCTCATTCCTCATGTTTGATTGCTTTGTAGCCATTGACCTGTTGACCAGACCTTTTTCAAAATACTTTGAGGGTTTCTTCTCTTCTTTTTCTACATGCTATCTTTTAATGAATTTATATACTTTTATTGATTCATTGATCATCTTTAGGCACACGACACCCCAAATCCACATATATCAAACATCATTTCTCATTACTTCTAGTTTTACATCATTTTGTTAAAGATATAGACCAAACTTGATATATCTCAAAAGGCACTACCTTCTTCTCTAAACCAGTACTACTTACAAACATTCTGTGAATGGTGTGGCTATCCTTTTATCCACTCATATTCACAACTTCAGAGCCATCCTTGACATGTCTCTTTCCTTTCCTCTTTATAAGCTATCAGTTGACAAATTTTTGTTTCTGCCCCCATAGTTCCTCTCACAACTCTCCCATCTTTTTCCAATGGACTACCTTGTTTTGGTCCCTCATTGTTTTTTGTCTTGGTTTCTTACATTGTCGCTAATTTGGCCTCCCTGCTTCTAATCGATTTCTATTTTTTCTTTTAAATAAACAACATATTTGTCAAATTTCCTGAGGCAACAATCTTACCACTTCAAAAATGTCAAAGAACCTTCAGCAAATTCCTACTGGTCCCAGTATAATGCACAAGCCCCATCATTCTGGCATTTAGAATCTTTAGTAAGTTGGTGTTAACCTATATTCCCAGGTTTATTTCATATTATTTGCCTCACAAACTCTACTTTAAAAAATCATCCAAAAGTATTTCCCAAGCTGACCGTTCTATTCCTTGCCTCTCTGTATTTATGTAAGGAGTACTTCCTTTCCTGTAATGCATTTCCTCTTCATCCCTGCTTTATAATCCTATCTACCTTAAATGCTTGACTGAAGTGTCACATACTTAGTGAAACTTCTTCATTTCTTATTCCTCCTGGCTTGCTCAAATTACCTTTCATTTGTTTATGGTTAGAGATTAAAATGGACCATTGAAATGGTACAATATAACTCACCAACAATAGAGACTGTTTAATTTTTACCATTATATACACAGCTTCTGGCCTTGCAACTTGTACATAGTGCTTAATGTTTGGTGAATTGAATATATAATCAAATAAGTAGTAGTAATTTAAATTACTTTTATTTTGGAATAATGTTCATCATTGAAGTCACAACAGTGCAAGTTACCATATCTTGTATGTAGTCAATAAACTCTCAATAGATACTTGTTAAGTGAATGAATGAATAAATGAATGAGAAGTAATGAATGATCAGGGATGTCTTGATGATCTATCAAGAGGGCCATTCATCATATTAGCATCTCTTAAGTATGTTAGTCAATATACTTTAGTTTTATAATATTCAAAATAATTAATACCAAATATATGTCCATCTATATAACTTTATGTTAATAACAGTCTTACAAGCTTATGCTATTTTCTATGAAACTTGGCTTTGTTTTGAGCAGAAGTTCTGCCTTAAGTATGTTATGATATGTTACTGCAAGCATTTCTGCCCTTTTTGGAGGCCTGCCTTTTGCAGAGGCCTGCCTTTTGCTCTGCCTTTGTGAGTATCCTACATTTCACCTAAATGTGAGAAATAAACAGCAATATCAGAATTTTTTGTGGTCTTATTATAATAATTCTTAGTTATTGCACTTTTATCTTAAAAAGTAAGTTTCACTAGAAATTGAGTTGCTCCACTAAACACTTTCAGGATGTGGCTTGCTAAAAGATTGTTTCTATCTTGGTGGGACTTCAATTAAGCTACTCTGTAAAAGCAGAGGGAATTGCTCACTTTGCCTCACTTTGGTATATTTACCTTCTGCCTTCTTGTATTGTAAATTCTGTTCCCTGCTGGGGATTGTTTCCAATAAAATGTTATTGAAATTTACTTTTTCCCCACTTCCTTTTTCCATCAATTTCAGACATTTGCCTTAGAATGGTGAGAATACTATGAGCATGATGTGAGCTGTACTTAGGTGATTTTTAAATGAAGAATTGTTTCATGTGGACTAGAGGAGCTAAGATAATGTAAAGACATCATAGATCCTTTCCACTACCACCATGTGCCAGTGACATGAAGTTCATAGCATTATACATAGACCTGGAAGGGACCTCTGTGGCCATCTAGCACATTTGGTATTGATAATCAGTGTAGCTAGTTAGTTGTCAGAATATTTTGTTTTCCTTTTGAAAATGTGTTTGCAAGATGAACTATTCTGCTCTTGGCCATACTATAAAATAAGTCAGGAGGGGTGGAGCCACGATGGCAGAATAAAACACAAACTTGGCATCAGCTCCTGCTCCAGCCACTTCCAATATATGTAAAAAAAATGACTCTAAACAAATTTTAGAGCTACAGAACCCACAAAGTGACAGAGAGAAACATATCTCCAAATGAGAGCAGCATGGCAGGCTGACAGGAAGGGACTATCTCACTAGGCTAGGAGCCAAGCACAGTCCTGTGTGAGGCTCACTGTTCTGGCCCTAGGGCAGCCCTGAGCATCAACAGCTGAAGCAGATTTTAGCAGAATGAAGCACGAGCAGCTGTGGTGGTTTCCAGGCTTTTCAATCAATAAACACCAAAGAGAAAGTAAAAGATCTGTGGGTAACACTTTTGGAACTCTGAGTGACAGGAGAGCATAATCTGGCCCCTGACCATGGGGCAGAAGTGGCATAGGTGTGGTGCCTGCAGATTCTGCCGCATGGCTCCCTCCAGAGCTCCTGGCCTGCAGATTATAGGTGGAGCAAGTGACCATTCAGAGAGTAATCACTCTTGCTTTGCCCTGCTTGAATCTGGATTGCGTTCTTGGGTGGTGGTCCTGGGGTGAGAAATACCAGTATACCAGAGCTTGTAGGGGCTATAGAAAGGGCACCGTCCTAATAGCTGGGAAAATCCTGGTGATTTGGGACAAAGATCCCTCCATTTTGAAAGCAGAGTTCTACCATGGCAAAGAGTTGAAAAGTCAAGTAATTGACTGGTAAGCAGAGCAAGCAGAGGAAGCATAAACAGACAATAGAATCCTTTTGGGGGGACAAAAACGATCAAAGCATAGAATGGGAGGAAGACAAAAAAGTCAGAACTCCTGCATCAACAGCTCCCAAGAAAAATATAAATTGATTACAGGCCATGAAGGAGCTCAAGAAGGATTTTAAAATTCAATAAAGAGAAGTGGAGGAAAAAAAACAGAAGAGAAATGAGAATGATGCAAGAAATTCATGAAAACCAAGTCAACCATCTTGGCTGGAGACCCCCAAAATACTAAAGAAAATAACATCTTAACAAATAGACTAAGCCAAATGGCAAAACAGGCCCCAAAAGCCAATGAGGAGAAGAATGCCTTAAAAAGCCAAATTTGTGGGGCGGCTAGATGGTGCAGTGAGTAGAGCACTGGCTCTGGAGTCAGGAATACCTGAGTTCAAATCCGGCCTCAGACAATTAACACAAAAACTAGCTGTGTGACCTTGGGCAAGTCACTTAACCCCAACTGCTCTCTAAAAAGCAAAAAAAAAAAAGCCAAAT
>CM053597.1:121730933-121762893 GCA_028646575.1 Pseudocheirus occidentalis | reverse complement strand
TTTCTCTTCAGTCAGGCTGTTGACACTCTTTTCATGATTTTCTCGCATCATTCTCATTTCTCTTCCCAATTTTTCCTCCTCTTCTCTTATTTGTTTTTCAGAGTCCTTTTTTCAGTTGATCTATAGCTTCTAGGAATTCTTCAAGTGTCTTGGAAGCATTTGGTGTGGGAGTTCTGACTATGTTGTCTTCCTCCCGTTCTATGCTTTGATCCTTTTTGTCCACAAAAAAAGGATTCTAGAGTTTTATTGCTGTTATTTTGATTCCTTTTCCTCATGTTGGTCAGTCAATTAACTGGTTGTTTTTTTTTAGCTTTGTGAAACTCTGCTTCCAGGGGGAAAGCTCTTTTCCAAATCTCTGGGTTTTCCCCAGCTGCCAGAGATATTAGTGGGGTGTTGCAGCTCAATCAGTTTTGGCTTGCTGAAAGTGCACCCCAGGACCACCACCCAAGACGGTGATCCAGATCCAGGCCGCTCAATGCAAGAGCACTTGGCCGTGATCAATCGACTCATCCCCCTGCGGGGGTCTGCAGTCCAGGGGCTCTGAAGCAGCCCAGTGGGGGCAGCTGTGGGTTATAGCAGTTCCTGCCCTCCTCCCACTGCTTCCTTGCCCTGGGGGCAGATTGGCTGAACTGCTTTTCTTCCCCCAAATTTAGTT
The DNA here is from genome assembly GCA_028646575.1 of Pseudocheirus occidentalis. Taxonomy (NCBI): domain Eukaryota; kingdom Metazoa; phylum Chordata; class Mammalia; order Diprotodontia; family Pseudocheiridae; genus Pseudocheirus; species Pseudocheirus occidentalis. Next base: position 121,762,238 of record CM053597.1, on the reverse strand, counting down.
TCAAAGTTTCACATTCACTGACCTTCTGTAATTCTGGCTTGCTAGATGTGAAGATCCCTTCAGGTGCTGTAGATCTGCTCCCCAGGGAAGACTCACACTATGGCTTGGAAGGTTCAGCTTCTCATGATCAACCTCAGCTCTGGCCGGGCCACCTTTGCAGTTTCGGCTGGGTTGGCTACGGCTCCTGGCCTGCCGCTGGATGAGCCCCTCCTGTGGAGCTGTCTTCAGCGAGAGATGTATTTTCTGTATTTTTGTGAGTTTGAGAGTCCTTGACTTTGTTGAGATTCATATTTTATGGGTATGTAGGGTGGCTGTGTAGGAGCTGCGGGACCTTGCTGCTTCTATGCCTCCATCTTGGCTCCCTTGAATATTCTTTTTCAATGATATATTTTTCTTTGATATATCAATCACTTCTCATGAACAACTTCTTCACATTGGAAAAAAAGTGCTAAGCATAGAATAATATAATATGGTGATTTTGCCTGAAAATGCAGTTTGTAACACTAAGTTCTTATTAATATGCCTTAGCATCCATTGTGTGGAATCATGCCACTTTTTCAGACTTTTATTCCATTTCATTTTAGGTCATCGTCATTGACATTGTTGAAATCTTATACATTACACTTTGGGCTCTGCTTTCCTTTACATCATCATTTTATATAAAGTCTTCTTACATTTGCTTTGGATTCTTCATATTACTCTTCCCTTATGAAGCAATAGCATTTCATTAGACTAATATGCCACATTTTACTCAACCATAACCCAAATTGCTGGCTTATGTTCCCCAATTTTTCCTCTTATGAATAAAACTACTGGGAAGGTTTTTATATGCATAAATGGTACATTTCTTTTATTGACCTTATCAGGTGCAAACCCAATAATGTCATCACTAGATCCAAGGGTAAAATCAGAGATGTTAGGATGAGAATTTGGGAGATTTCCTTTAAAAAAATGGAAAGTTTCCAATCAAAAAATCTAGTTAGGACTGACCATTCCACAAAATAGGTAGGTGAAGTTGACTTCAAGTATGCATCTGTTTCCTTTTGCTGAGGTACTAAGAGATCTCTATTATCTCCCAGTCCCTGAGAGCCATATTGATATCCTAAAGGGTATAAAATACCATGATCTAGCTAATAAAATATTAACTAGCACCAACCAATTGATGTGACTGCCACCTATAAAAGATTAGCTGTCACACTCTATTTCTTTAAGATTTTACACAATGATCATCTAATATTTGATCAAATTTATATTGTAGTAACATCTTTGCATTATAATAAATTTTTAAAACCCTTGGTTTGAAGGATAGGTCTAATGATGTAGATATTGGGCACACTGGTAGGTGGGCCAGAGTTGAGTTTCTTTGGGGCTTCAATAAGAAGGCTCTTTCTATTATCCCCCAAACCATACCAAAGAATTGTTAACTGTGCCTAGCCTTTGATAATTGCTTAGATATTATTCCTATGAGGTGGGATGTGGGGGTGGAGTAAAAGAAGCATGGGAGATGAATGTTTATCCTTCAAGGAGTTTATAGTCTAATTGAGATTATACAATATGCTATTTAAAAATATCTTTCTCATGTCCCTTTCTAGAAATTGAACAGAGTAAACAGCAGCTGTGAACAACATTAAAAAACTAGTTGTGGGAAACATACATGATAAATGCTGGAAAAATTATTTGGTAAAAACTGGTCAGTCATATCAACACAACTTCTTCCTACTTTTTGTGGTTTTATAAGATTGTTTCAGGACAATAGACCATGTATTTACAGAGAACGTGAAAATGCTTAGTTCATAAATCAAAGTGTCTTTTTTATCCAAGGCTGACTTGCACTTGGGCAATCTAGCCCCTAGATTGTGAGAGCAAGAATGACACAAATTAAGGTTATATAAAGTGTGTTTAGGGCCTAGTGGCCAGTTAATATCCCAACATGTCAAGCTGGGATGAGAAAATATGAAAATACTGTACTTTATATATTGCCATCCTTCTCTGACCATTCTTAATTTGAAAAGCTTGCTTAGACCAGTTCTTTAGAAGTCATTAGTACTTCCCACTTCTAAGCGTTGGGAATTCAAATTCCAAGTCGGCAAATATAGTGACTTTGTTTGGTCAGAGGTCATGCTTATCCATTTTAAGTTGCTAACTGAGGTTTTACTGGAAGCTAAGTTGAGGTAAAACCAGCAAGGAACATGAAAGTTGGCAAAACTTTTAGGAGCAATGAAAAATGCAAAGGCTTGAAGTTTCAGGCCCAGGTAAAGAGGTGCCAGTAGCTAATTAGACATGAGATCAAGTTTTTGGCAACAAGCTGAGGTCGTAAATCAGGGAAGCAGTTTTAGTGAATGCAAAAATAAGAAGTTAAGACTGTAAATAATGCCCCCTCTCAAAAAAAAAAAACAATAGGAGGAGTCCAAACAACCAAGATCAGTGACTAAGCCCAGCACAATAAAGGTTTTGGGGGTCAAGTGGTAGGTTGCTATGTACTTCAGTATTATGTGTGTCTTTTTGTTTGTTTGTTTTGAGATTGCCCAAGCCATTTATTTGCTGCAATTTGCCACTAATGAAGAAGTTATGGAAATTCAGCACTTTTACACAGATTCAATTGTTACCTTCTCCCTCACTACCACCACCCATCATCAATTGAAGGAAACTAGCTCAGTGGATACATCTCATTCATTCTACACTAGAAAGATGCTTTCTCAAGAATCCAGTATAAAATTTTAGGTGATTTAGTGCTTAGCAGACTATATTTTTTATTAAATGGGGATTTTATTTTAATCATTTTTATTACAGTATTCATCTAATGTTTTCTCTTCCATAAATGTCACTTACTATAGGGACGTGAATAAGAAAACAATTTCCAACTCATTTCAAATTAGATTTAGTATTACTTTTTGTATTTACTTAATATTTATTCCCCCCTTACTTGTAAACAAGAATTAACATTTATTTTTAAAACTTTGAGTTCCAAATTCTCTCCCTTCCTACCTTTGTACTCCCTTCCCCCAATTGAGAAGACAGGCAATTCCATACAGGTTATATATGTGTAATCATGCAAAACATAACCATTTTCTCAATCTCGTTTTGACAAGTTGTTCAGTCCCCTTACTATCTGGAAAAAAACTGACAGCTCCCTCACTGCTGCCACTGCCTCTATTGATTCAGTCACTCCCCATGCGTGCTCCTGGTTGCTGGGGCTGGGACTGTGTTGGGATCAGGGTTGTACTATGCTCCTCTCTCATCCAGGATATACAGCCCTTTCCTATTAACTTTCTAGTTTATTTTGCTGTTTGTGGATTAAGAAGTTGGGAAACAGCCACAGCTGCCAGTGATTTAATCCCCTGAGTTGTGTTCCTGGTTTGCTGAAACCTGGTCTGTGCTGGCACCTGTACTGGTCTACTCTCCTCTCTCAACTCTCTATCCTGTTGCCTTTCAGGTTCTCTTCAGTTTAGGCTAGAGATGTGATTCACTCTCTCTTTTTGTGGGTTCTGCTGCTCTAGAATTCATTTAGATTCTCTTATTTTATAGGTATATGGGGAAGTTTGGGGGAGAGCTCCAATGAATTGCTGCTTTTACTCTGCCATCTTGGCTCCACCCTCTTTGTATATGTTCAATAGAGGCTTCAATGGAGGTTCTACTATCCTTGATGGCAAAAATGACTAACTTTTTTTCCTATTTTTCATCTATTTATACTCCTTTATTTTTTATCCTTGACTGCCCTTAGGATAACTATGTTTAGTTAGTTATGTTACCAAGCTTTTAAAAAAAATCTGGTTTAACCATTCACTGCTTTATGTGCTTTATGAAACTATACTGTTTATGTTTGTCCATCATCTTTCTTATTAGGATTTTTTAAACATGTTTTTATTTCTTTTGGGAATCTTTTTCAAGAGGTGATCTGTGGAATCTTTAAAGTTCTACTTTGCCCTTTAGTTCTACAATATCAGCACAATTTTCCTTGAGAATTTCTTGAAGGATGCTTTCTAAGTTCTTTTTTGTATCATGGCTATCAGGTAGTCCAATCTTTTTTTTGAATTGTATCTCCTGGATCTATTTTCCAGGTCAGTGGTTTTTTCAAGGAGATATTTTACATTGCCTTCTATTTTTTTCATTTGTTTGGATCTGTTTAATAGTATCATGATTTCTCATGAAGTCATTTGCTTCCATTTGCTCCACTCTAATTATATATAATTTTTTTTCCAGAGCACTTATCCCGCAGATAGTAAGGGGATTGAACAACTTGTCAAAACGAGATTGGGAAAATGGTTATGTTTTGCATGATTACACATATATAACCTGTATGGAATCATTTTCTTCAGAAAGCTTTTGAGATTCTTTTTCCCTCTGGCAAATTTGACTTTTTAAGGCATTCTTCTCTTCATTGGCTTTTTGAGCCTCTTTTGCCATTTGAGTTAATCTATTTTTTAAGGTGTTATTTTCTTTAGTCACGTTGCTGACTCTCTTTTCATTACATTCTTGCATCATTCTCATTTCTGTTTCCAATTTTTCCTCCACTTCTCTTATTTGGTTTTCAAAATCCTTCTTAAGCTGCTCTATGGCTTCTAGGCTTTCTTCATGTTTCTTGGAAGCTTTTGGTGTGGGAGTTCTGACTGTGTTGTCTTCTTCCCATTCCATGCTTTGATCATTTTTGTCCACCAAGAAGGAATCTAGAGTTCAATTGCTGTTTGTACTTTGCTTCCTTTGCCTACTTGTGTTGCCAGTCAATTACTTGAATTTTTAGCTCTGTGGTCCTCTGCTTCCAGAGGGGAAAGATCTGTCCCAAATTGCTGGGGGGTTTGCAGCTGCCAGAGCTATTAGGAGGTCACCGTTTTTTGCAGCCCCCACCAGCTTTGGCTCTTTGAAAATGCACCCCAGGACCACCACACCAAACCATGATCTGGATCCATGCTGCTCAACACAGGATCACTTATCCTCTAAATGATCACTTGCCCCCCTTGCAATCTGCAGGCTGGGAGCTCAGAAGCAGCCATGTGGAGGCAGCTGCAGGGCCTGCACTTCTGCTGCTTCCTTGCCCTGGAGGCAGTTCAGGTGGAAGACTTTTCTCCACCAAATTTAACTGAATTCCACTGACCTTTCACTTTGTCCTTGTTTCTTATGGCTTGATAATTCTGGAAACTGCCACAGCTGCCACTGATCAATTCTCCTGAAGGCTCCAGATGAGGCTCATCCTGGTGACCCTGGGGCCAAGCCAAGGTTTCAGGCTGGGCTGGTTTTTGCTCCCAGCATGCTGCTTTGAGCCCTTCCTACCAAGCTGCCTTCAGTGGAAGATGTGTTTTTCTGTATTTTTGTAAATTTTGGAGCCCTAAAATTTGTTTAGAATCATTTTATGGGTATTTGAGATGGCTATGCGGGAGCTGTGAAACCTTGCTGTTTCTATGCCACCATCTTGGCTCTGCCCCCTTAACATGTTCATATTTCAACCTGGTGTTACTTTTGCAAGCTGTCTCACTCTTTTTTTACCTGAAGGTCTTTGAGGGGAGTATTCTATTGCATAGCGAAAAATTATGCCATTATAAAATAGCAGGTGTGTCCAGTTCCACTTTTAAAGGTAAAATTAATGTTAAATGTCTTCAGTATTCTGCTTCAGATGTAAGAAGGTTAACCAAATCCCTTTAGTATTGGTTTTTAATCAGAGCTCTGCAGTTTTATAAACAGTGCTGTGGTCTTTTTCCAAAGGACAACTCCCTTGGTACCAAGCAGGGGGAAAGAAAAGTGGTTGGAGTGTCTAGTAGATAGAGAAGATTAATTATTTTATACTGGGTTCAGTTCCTTTGGTCTAAATTCTAAATACACGGCTTGACTGACATGAACTACAATGAAATAAATTTGTTTTGAAGAGAGCATTTTTATTTATCCTCTATGTAAGATCTATTTTTTCATGTTTCTGATAATCATATCCTCTCCTGTGGTACCTCTTCTATAGTCTTAAACTTTTACCATTTCATCATAATTTAGCTTTTGCATATTTATGTCTCATCTTCCTATCTTGATTGTAATCTCCATGTGGGCAATGATCTTGTCATTTCATATAGCAGAAATGATGACAGATGATGAGTTTTTATGACAATGAAACAAAGATTATTCTTGAACACTGTAAAATTGTTTCATTGAAATATTTTATTATTTGAAGAGGATTATGTATTCAACTGGAAAAATCTCTTTAAGGTATATGTCCTCAAAGTTCTTATATTTATAACTCTATTCTTCCTTTGCTTACCACAATGCTTTGAATACAGTATATGCTTAATAAATATGTGTGGATCCAATTTTGTTTTATTTTATTTGGTATTTTGATAGACAGACAGACATACATACATACAGACAGACAGACAGACGGACGGATGGATGGATGGATGGATGGATGGATGGATGGATGGATGGATATTTTGGAAACTCATGATAGAGAGCAGCATTAGGAAGATCCGGACTAATTCTGTGGTCTTATTGATTGATGAATTGATTGTGTGACCTGAGTAAATTGCCTAAACTCTCAATGCTAGTGGGCAATTCAGTAAGACTATAAGTTGCTGATGTACATTAGTATATGGGAGTTTCCTCTCTGAGAGTTTAAGATTAATGGTACAGGCCCTTCCTGCAAATATTTTCAATATAATAATAAGCTACTAGATCTTAAATGCAGAAACTTTATCTTTTATATTATAATATCCCTCCATAAAGCAATCATATTAAGCATGCAATACTAGCTCAATAAACATTGATGGACAAAATTATGGCACTCCATTTATATAATCTTCAAATAATTTTCAATTTTATTACCCTTCAAAATCTTTGGAAGGAAGAGTGACTGTCATGATCACCAATCTAGAATAAGCTCAGATTATCATGATAGAGGTTAGTTTTTTCCCATTGTTGATAGTTTGTTGGCATAGACACTGTGTTCAATATCAGAATAATCAAATAGTTTCAGATATTTTGTTTATGTTTAGGGACAAGGAGCCAACCAAGGAAGTTGCCATCTGGGGGATTTTGAATTAATTCCTCTGTCAGAATTCTCCCAAGCAAATGAATGCATCCTGTACAGTGTAGAGAAAGTTCTACTGAAGAGTCCCCTTGGAATTAGTCCAAAGGCCATTAAAACATTTTTATTTATGAGTTGTATAAAAGAATGGATGGCATACTTATATAATTTTCATATGGCACAGGAAGCATAGATAACACATTAGATAAAGAAGATCCAAAAAGATTTCATGAGGTTAGAACAATGGGAGAGGCATAATAATATGATTTTTAACAGAGATAAGTGTGAAATCTTACACCTGTATTCAAAGGACCAACTTCTTAAGTACAGTATAAGGGCAACTAATCTGGGCAGTAGCATCATTAAAAATATATTTGCGTTTTGGTGGAAAATGTAAGCTCAATATGAGTAAGTATCATGGTATGACTGCCAAGAAAGTTAAAGCATTATTCGACTGCATTGAGATGCAAAATATCCAGGAATGAAGTGGTAATACTACCTCAGCATTCTGATCTTTGTCAGACCCCATCACAAATATTGCATTCAATTCTTAGTGTCATGTTTAAGAAGAATATTGGTTGAAACGAAGAAGAATATTCATCCAGGAGAAATGACTAAGGAAAGACATGATTGTAGTTTTTTTATATTCTGTTGGCTTGAAAAGACAGAACTGGGAATAATGGATGGATGTTTCAGAAAAGGCAGGATTAGGCTTGGCATGAGGAGAAACTCCCTAACCATTAGAACTCTCTAGAAGTGGAATGGACATTGGCAGGAAATAAGAAGTTTCCCCCTCACTACAGGTTTCTAAGTAAAGGTTAAATAATTCCTTGAGAGGGGTTAGAGATATGAAGCCTTTTCATATATGTGTTGAACTAAGTTCTTCCTTGTAACTGTAAGACTCAGTAATTCTATGGAGCCATTTTAATTCCAAATCTACTATTGACCAGTAATGTGTTATTAATGAAATTATTCTAGAATATGTAAAATTGATTTTTGGAGAGAAAGCAGACCTATGGTTTAATTGTTGGAAGAAGCTCCTGGGAAGGAAATGACTTCTACTAATGAAGATTTAAATGTTTCTAAAATATGTTCTGAAACTCTTTAAAGAGTGACTTGGAACATTGAGAGCATAAGTGTTTTGCCCAGGGTTACACAGACAATATTAAAGTGAGATTTGAACTTCTTGACTCCAGTTTTAGCTCAATATTCATATGGGCTCTCAAAATATGTTTAATAATAAGACTGTGACAGAAATCACATAAAGCATATGCATTAAAGCATCAGTTTTCCAAAATTTTATTAATTCTCTAGTTATATTTACATGACTATGGAAAATATGTTAATTGAGATTTGTCAGTCTATAAACTAGCTAAGCAGTCTAATAATAATCTCTTCTAAAATGTAAAACAGAGCTATAGTACATGTCCGAGAATATATGCTTATGTAATATAGATATATAAAATGCAAAGTATATATATATTTATATATATATGCATATTATATATATATATATATCATAGCACATCTATATTATATACACACATGGATCAATTATCTTGGTTTTTAAAGCCTATCCCTCATCAACCCACATAGGATATCATTAGAACCTTAGTTAATAAATCTGTGTAAGATACAAATCTGATCATTTAAAATTATACTTTTCTATGTACTAATTCTGTAAACATGTTCATATCTAATCATTTCCTTTATCATTTGAATGATGTTATATAATCCTTAAAATCTGATTGCACTGGGTTTTGGTCCTATGGCAGAATAATTGTGGACTTAATTAATCAGAAACACCAATAATCATTTTCTTTTTATCTTTTTGTTGCTTGAAGAAAACTATAAACCAAAATGAAACCTGTTTATGAAATAGGTAGTCAGTGAGTTCCAGTATTTTTGAGGTTAAATAGAAATAATAGGGCTTTTAAACTTGGTCAGAATGATTTCAATCACTCATTTGTTATTTAAAAATTCTAAATATTTTCTTGTCAGCTATACACTTTATTTCTTAACATTATGACTAAAGCAATACTTCAGACAGGAGTTTTGAATTTTTAAATTGTGTCCCATTTTCATTGTATAGGGAAAGAAATGTTCCTCCCCAAACACATTCAACTGTACAGAAATTAAAATATTATTAGAAATAAGGTATTTTTCACATATAATGTTGAAACTAGTAACCTAACATCAACTTGACCTATATACTGAGTTGCTTTTTTCAGGCAGTAAGAATAAATTAGTGTAGAAATCTTTATACTCTTCCTCCTTTTTCTCTTTGTGGGAACCAGAAACATAGCTGGCTCTCAAGCTAGAATGCTGTCAAGATATAATGTTTGTTGCAACAATGAATAATAAAAGTATATTGACTCACAGACAAAAGGAACCACTGGCTGTGGCCTCTTTATCATGATAGTGGAGGTGTGATATTCACAGTAGTAAAGGAGATAGATTCCTTTCAAGATTTTTTTTTCAGCCTTGAAGCCATTTTTGTCAATTGAGCTAAAAGAAAAGGTCCAGGCATTAAATGGGAGAAATAATGTAAAATGAATTAAGGGACTCATTAACATTAGAAGAACTAAAAAGTATCTGAGTGAAATATGTGTACCTAGTTGTAATATACTGAAATATGAAAACTTAAGCAATATTTTAAATAAGATATTTTAAAATAACTTAATTGCTAAATCAGAAATGAAAAAGGTCACAGTCGGCAGCTATATTGGTCTGAGTAAGACAGACAGCAAATATAATTTTAATTCTTCAAAGAAACTTGATTTTAAGTAACATTTAAATATTTTGTATAAAACATAACAATTCTTAGAAGAAAGAGCATTCGTATTATTTCCTGGAGTTAAAAAAAAAATCTTCCTTATTTTTTTGCTGTAAACTAGGGACAGACATTTCATCTAAGTTCAAATGTCTTTTTTTAAACCCACATTCAACTTTCTTTTGCTGATATTCTATATATTCTTCAAATACTCTCATTCAAATTACACACATTATTAAAATTTTTGCCAGCTTCCTTGATAAATAAAACAGCACATATTGATTTGTTCAATAATAATGATAGTAATAACAAATATGATTCACTACCATTTATATGGTGCTTTAAGGTTTTCAAAGCACTTTAAGACTCTTATCTCTCTTTATCTTCAGAATCATTCCTGGAAATAGAATTTATAATTATCACAATTTTACAGATTAAGAAATAGAGGCAGAGAGAGAGAGATTATAGTAACTTGCCCAGGGTAACAAAGAAGTGTCAGAAGCTGGATTGGAACTATAGTCTTCCTGTCTCTAGGACCATTTGCAAGTAAGATGATAAAACAGGGAGAAGAGTGATCTCCAGAGTTCAATGGATTCCTGTGGAGGATTTATGAGAGAACATGGGCAAGAGTCATATAGGATAAAAAAGCATAGTTTGGTTGCCAATATTGATGAGCTTACAGATCTCTTGAATTTTTGAAGTGCTAATGTAGCATTCAAATCATCCATCTGTTTACCCCTTCATTGAGTTCCCCTCTTCCTTTTTTCTGATGATATATTTCCTTGTTTGCTAATTGTTTTTACTGCTTATATTTTACTACTTAGAAATCATCATTGATTGTGTGATCCACCCACTCAGTACACATCTCTTCATAGACCTGTGGGTTGCTTTTTAACATTTTAATTCTTTGAAAATCATGGTAACCTATGATTTGCTTCAATATGGCACTACTGAAACTATATCAGTTGGGTTTTTTTAAGTGTCCTTTTGTGTCAGGAGGTAGCATGGGACCAAGTAGAAGTAGTATCCAGATTCTCAAATATAATCCATCCTCTTCAATTTTGGGCTGAGTTCATTGAATATCTGTAGTGTCTCTTCAAAACTTAAGGATGTTGAACTAATTCAATGGCCTTTCCTTTTAATTGCATGACCCAATTAAGGAAGGTATAAAAAAAGAAGGGAAAAGGAATGAAGGAAGAATTTTTTAAGTGCCTGAAATGTGCCTAACACTGTACTGTGTACTTTTAAAATATTTTCCCACTTAATCCTCACAACAATCATGGGAGGTAAGAGGGATTATTCTCATCCTTTTACAGTTTTGGAAATTGAAACGAGAAAAGGTTCAGTGACTTGGCCTTGGAAGCAAAACTATTAAGTGCCTGAGGTGAAATATGAACTCAGGTCAACCTGACTCCAAGCCCAGCACTTCAGCTACTGTGCTACCCACCTAAATGCCTCTGTGCAATTAAAGCAATGTGATTTCTTCAAATGTCTTTAATAATAGTATGTGTAGTATTTGTTTATTAATATTTGTAAAGTGTTTTATCTGTAATCGTGAAGCTACATGTGATTTTACAGATAAAGCAATTAAAGTTCAGTGATTTGCCAGTATTCACATAGCTAGTAAATATCAGAGCTGATAGCTGAACACAGGTATTCCTAGCACTAACCCTAATAATCTACATCGTGCTATTTCTGTGCATGTTGTTATGCAAGTCTGTAATGACATCCCTCATGAAAGAGGCTTTGTAGTATTCTGAGGCAGGCTGCAATCAACATAATATCTTCCACGAACAAAAGCACCTAGAAGACCTCAAAATATATTGATAATCCATCTTCCATTTGTAATCTCTACAGAACATCTCCACTCACCCTTGCAAGCACTTTGAGGAAGCATTTCCTCTTTATTTCTTAACCAGAGAGTATTGAAAAAACTGTACAAGAAGGAGAATTTGGAAGTTTGTGTGTGTGGGAGAAGGAATTGTCAAAGATGTCTCTGAGATTTTAATTGTGAGTGTCTGGAAGGGTGATAGTGCTTTCAACAGTAAGAGTATAAGAAAGGACAGATTTATTGTTCAAGATTTAGAATTTGGTGTGCATGATAAGTGTGAGGTTTTGATGACTATCAATTTAGAAAATGTGCAGCTGGCAGTTGAAAATGAAAGACTAGTGCATACACAGTGCAAGGTAGAAAAACTGTCTCTCTCTCTCTCTCTCTTTCTCTCTTTCTCTCTCTCTCATCTCTGTATGTGTCTCTGCCCCCTCTCTCCTTGTTTCTCTCTGTCTCTGCCTCTCTTTCTCTGTCTCTGTCTGTCTCTCTGTGTCTCTGTCTCTCCATCTCTGAGTCTGTCTCTGTCTCTCTGTCTCTGTCTCTCTGTCTCTGTCTCTGTCTCTCTCTCTCTTTCTCTCTCTCTCTCTCTCTCTCACACACACACACACACGTACACACAGCCTCACATAATTAAGTGTCAGCATTGGAATAAAAAAAGAATTTGGTTTAAGTCTGGTTTTATGATCCTGGCCAAATATCTTAATTCTCAGTGCCTTCAGGCAACTCTCTAAGACAATTGAACAGGTGTTAATATATATTGGAAGAAGGAGTTTGTTCACTTTGATCTGCTGATATATCTGTCTATATGTATCCCAATGGATATGATTAGTTATGCATCAATATTTATATATCTCCTAGTGTCTCAGGATGTAACACACATTATAAACCAAAATTTCATATTCCTAAAAAAATCTGCACTTTAAACTCCTTTCCTTCTCAGATTAAGGCACAGTAGACTTTTGCTATATTTGTTATAATGCTTTGATGATTTAATTAATTCCCATTTTATAGAATCTTTTTTCCAAGTTTTTTTTTTGGAGGGGAGGGAGATAAATAGTGTTATAGGTCAGAGGACTCTTCCTTCCCTGCAACTGCAAGACCTATCACTTATCTCTGCCCTAGGACTGTGAGCAAGGCCCCTGCATTCCTGCAATTGCAAGTCCTAATGCTCCTCTCCTACATAGAACTGTGACCTGGAACTCTGACAGTCACTGCAACAGGGTCCTGTGCCGGCAGTGGGTCCCTTATAATCTCTTTCTGATCACTTTCTGATCTTTCTTATCACTCCCTTATGGTCTCTGTGCTGAGAACTCTGGAAGCTCATGCTGTTAGTCTAGCTCCCTCCAAAATCCAATGCTGGTGCTGCTAAAGTATGTGCCTCAGCCAGTTTCCACCCCAATATTGTAGCCCTCTCCAGCTGACATCCTAAGTTGTCTTTGGCTGGAAAAAAAAAGGTCTCACACCAACATTTTTTTTTTGGATCTGCCATTCAAGAATTTGATTTGAGGAATTCATGTGAAGGTTTTTGAATAGAAATGTTAGGAGATTACTTCTGGGTTGCTGCCTATACTCCATCTGGGTTCCATGCAAAAGAAGTAATCTTCAGTAGGAGTTCCCAGTACCAGGGAAATGGCAGATTAAGGACATAAAACAACATACTACCCCATGATTACAGTACAATATGTTATCAACAAACACATTTTTCTTAATTCTCACATCGCATAACAACATTATTAAGTTTTGTAGTACAAATATATATGTATATATGTGTGTTTGTATATATGTATAGAAAGCACACATACATATTAGAAAAGATATACATAGGGGCGGCTAGATGGCGCAGTGAATAGAGCACCGGCCCTGAAGTCAGGAGTACCTGAGTTCAAATCCGGCCTCAGACACTTAACACACACACAAAAAAACTAGCCGTGTGACCTTGGGCAAGTCACTTAACCCCAACTGCCCTCCAAAAAGCAAAAATAAATAAATAAATAAACAAATAAATAAGAAAAGATATACATGCATGTTTAAATGCATGTATATGTGTATACATATACACACATGTATACATACATGTATGTTTGTATATGTGTGTATACATGTATATATAATGGTACCAGTGGAGACTGAGTGCTTACTTGCCATTCTAGGTTCTGAACAATCATCATTGCTCTAAACATTTCAGTTTTCTCCATTTTCTAATACATTGGCAATTGAGTTGATTTTTTAAATATTTAACAGTTCTGGTTTTCCTTTTTCGTGCTACATGTCATAACTTACCCAGAGCCTTATTATCATAGCTGACTTTTATCCACATTCTCCCATACATCTCCTGCCAGATTATGTTCAACATGAAGGCAGTGTTTAGGGTTCTTGAATTAGGCAGGCAGTAAAACAGCATACTCTCTGTCCATTTATCTCCATCCATCCTACTACCTGACTCCTCTCCCTCCTTTTCCAACCATGCATTTCTGTTATAGTATCATTTATTGTGTTAACATGTTGAGCATCATAACCCTTTACAATGGTAAAATATAAGAGACTATAGGATAATATGCACATTTTCTTGAGCGCACAAAGTTGAGTTCTCAGAAAGTTGTTTAGGTTAAGAACATTAAACCAATGTTCTGTGATTCTATTAAGCTGAATAGATAACCCTCCCTGTCCCCATTCCCCACGATTACTGAATTTATGCTTAAGTGGAATTCTCCTCATTTGAAACTACAAACCTGAATGTAATTCTATTAATTAGTTTTTATCATCTTTGATTTATTTTTTATTCCAAATAAGAATATTCTACACATATCTTCCTTCCTGCCTTCATTTAAAGTAATGAAAAAATATAGATGAAAAGAATGCCAATGTTAAATAGTATTTCATAGTTCTTACCAGGGAGACACATGTGGGGTTTAGAAAGATATAGATTTGTTTAGCTGATCTGGCCCTCACTAGGGTGGTCAGTCTTTTCCAGTTCTTCTCTTCATTAGTTCCTTGTGGCTGACATTTCCCTTAGTCACTACCTACTTTTTCTGTAAAGTGGAAAAAGGGTCTATCCTAAAGAGGATTGCTTTTTAAAACTCATGGTGCTTGGCAATGGAAGGAATTTTATCTGATGTTGTTTCTCCACAGAGGGACTTTCCCCTACTTATCCTTACCCAGTACCTCTAGACTGTGCGTGCACTGTAGCACTAGAATTAGGACTTTTTGGTCCTAATTGATCTGTTATCTTTTCTTGGTTTTGAGGGAGCTATAATTTTGTGTATCACTAAAATATTTTTGCTTTGTTTTGATCTCTCATTTCCTATTCAGTCAGAAAGAGAATTTCCCTCTTCCCCCAAACCCACCATTTTTGGGGGGTTAGCTTTGATCATAACTACAACAAAACTTCTTTATAGCAGATATCTTAACTCCTTTTGAGTCATGGACCTTTTTGACAGACTGATAAAGCCTACATGATAAAGCCCTTCTCAGAATAATGTTTTTAAATATGTAAAACACAATAAATAATTTAGATTACAAAGGAAACCACTTCTATTGAGTTAATTATATAATTTATTTTTTCCTAAACAAAACCATAGATCTCCTGAGAAATACGTGTACAGCCCCTCTTAGAGAAATCAATTTATTTTTAGAACATATGGACAATATACACACTCAGAATATGTGTGTGTGTATGTGTGTGTTTTCTTTATGAAAGGAAGACTTGGATAAAGGCTCAGTATTAGAAAACCAGAGGGCAGCAAAGAGTGTAAAGGCATAAGCCTCACCAGTTCTGTTCTGGCATCCCTTGGTGTCATTGGTCCTTTTTAAAAACAAAGGACAACAGTCACAGGTAACTGTGTATCTCCAAGTGGTCTTCAACAACAGTTTCTCCCTCTAATGTCTCACCTCAGTGTTCATAAAGCTGAAGCCTCCACTGCCTCCATACCTCATCACAGCACAGCTCTTGTGGACCTCTAGATTTCCTCTCAGGGTACTCTCAGGCATCACTGCTTAATGAAAGATATCTTCTGCTCTTTTCCTCTTCTTTACATAGAGAAGGGGTTGAGTCAGTCTTGTGTCGCTCCAAGCCTCAAGTAGTTAAAAACTGGTGAACTTCCCACTTTCATATGCATATAGGTAATCAGTTTTGTAGACCATTGTTCTTATATATTACCTCATCATTGAAGATAGAAAGCCTAAGCCAGACCAATACACTGAAGTCATAAGAAGTCACGTGGAGCAGTATACATATTTCTATGAAATTACACTCTTTGTTCATATTTAGAAATTCTCAAATATTGAACAGAAGCTAGTCACAGCAGTAGACACTTAATGAGGACATTGATTGCTAGGGAGTGTATTCTTTTACAGTAACTAAATACTTCAAATAAGCAATAATTACTATGAAAGATGGCTCACTGCTCATCTCAATTAAATGATAGGAACCCAGTTCCCAAGTGTAGCAATTTATAGCAACAATTGCAAATATCAAAAGCCTTATGAGAAGATGTAATAAAAGAATAAAGTTCCATTCTGTAGTATTAAAATATAGATACTTTAAATGTTGCATGAGAGAAATAAAAAATAGAGACATGGATTAGTTGACATATTTAATGGTAGAGAGCTCTTTTCAATTGATTATTTCTGGTTGATGATATGTTCAATATGACCATTTTCAAAAATGTGTGGTTATTCATAACTGCTAAATAAAAAAGTAACACTGCATATGTTATAGAATCAGAGAATCTCAGAGATGGAATGGAGTAATTTGTTCAAACATTGCTATGTGCAGGAATTCTTTCAGTAATATTCCTGGAAAGTATTCATCCAAGATCCCCTCAAAAGCTTTTGGTGCTTTTCCTATTTTTGTATCTTGTCTTCACTGCCTACAATGAGAAAAGTTTAAAATATTCTTTCACCTGAAAATATTCCATTTCTCCTCCTTTTGAATCGTATGATATATTTGATTGCTCTTCAGTACAGGATGCCCTGAATACTTTTATCTGAAGACAGTGTTATGAGACCTATTGAACAATTATAATAAACTTCTCCTTTTAGTTCTCTTCAGTTATATTTCAAATATCTAATATTCCATTTTCAATGAGAGCAAAGTAGGAAATAAAAGTGTTTGACTTGGAATCAGATGGTCTAGAATCCAGTATTAGTATTGCCTCTTCCTACTTGTATAACCTGGGCAAATCACTTAGTTCTGGGCTTAAGTCATCTCATTCATAAAATGAAGAAGTCTGAATAAGTGATCTGTAAGGATTCTTCTGAAATCTAGCATCTATGATTCATTCTTGATCCATATTTCTACAAATAAAAAACTTGAGTAAATGACATCACTAGAGTTAGTTTCCTTGACAACTCTAGTTCTTCTGTAAGTTCCATAGTATTTCTTGATTATCTATTATGACTCTAATTATGTATTTATAGAAACACCAATTATATAATATTTTATTGTAATCTAATAGAGGTAGAAGAATATTAGAGATCACAGCTCATACAGATTTATTGACTTGTTCATGATCATACAGCTTATTAGTTTATTATTAGAATATATTTATTAAATTGAGAACTGAAATTTTACATATATATATATATATATTCTTCCTGAAATGTTAGGAAAGTTATGGTTGGGATCCTATTTTCCATTTTTTTCCTCATGATTTTGAAGTGAAATATCAGCCCAACTTTCAATTTTGTAATCATTAGTATTTCAGTGCTGTTGTCTTATTTCAAATATTTAAAACTTCATTAATTCAGAGACTTCAGTAGTGTTTGCAATACCTTTTTCTATGGTGTAAACCAAAGACTTCTTTAATATGTGGATTGTTCGCTCCAGCAGACTTTAGAAGAAATAAACTTTAGAACTTTAGAAAGCAGAAATGCCTTCATTCATTGAAACCTTGACTGTTCAATTGTACTTTACTCTTTTATATATGAAGCATCATATGTGTATCCTAGAGAACTAACTCAAATGGACTGTGACTGAAAGGACTTGGGTTTATTTTCTAGTGATTTATTGGGGTAATTATTCACAAGTAAGAATTATGAAGAAATCTTAACCAAATTTTGAACAGAGATGTGAAGCATAGAGAAAGATTAAGGAAATTCAAGAAAAAATGTTGAAAAAAAATCATGAAATGTCAGAGTATCTGGGAATTATAATGATGTTCTAAATATTCTAACCTATAGAAATGTATGTTTACATTTATCTGTATAATGCAGATGAATGAACCCTAGTCTAGAAATAAAGAATGCTAATTGAGGTAACTTCTCTAAAAATGCTTGGATATATTCGGAATATCCATTTGTTAGATTTTCACACACACACACACACACACACACACACACACACACACACACACACACCAGTTGGATAACCTTATGTAGAGGGAATCACTGGAAGAGTTTCCATGCAGGAGTTTTCTCGTTTGAGAATGACATCAATTTGACCACAAGCTCCAAATTTCTGTGCAAAAAGTTCCATATTGTTTGTAAAGCTCTGTTAGAGTTATGGAAGTACTTTTTGGTTTTCTTCTTTCTTTTGCTTATGGATTGAGGATAGCCCTATAAAACTCTGGTTAAGCAAGCAGAGATATGTGGGAAACTTTGAGAAATGCTTATTCTATTAGTTTATTTGGGGAACTGTGAAATATTCCTTGTTTTGTGGTGTTCTTGAAAATAACAAAGGATTTTGACCATTGATTCACAAATCTTTGAATACTGCTATTTGATGTTCCACGGTTTATAAAACTCTATCAAAGGGCCATTGGATGCTCACTCGTCTCTTTGTCCTCAGCATCAATTATCTATTGATGTAATCAATGTATTCAATTATCTATTTCAGGGTGATATATCAATGAATCCAACCATGAGTAAGCATTTTCTTCTCAGAGAGATCCCATTGCTTGATTTTAGATTTTAAAACACTCATGAGATTATAAGAATATCAATTTAACTCTATAATAAAGAAAGATTATAGGAAGATAGCTTATTCAAAAGTTCAAGTTTCTTCTCCTTTTTAAGAATGGTTATTAGATATGAATAGTGTGTATATTTATGAATAAGGTTTTTTCCCCTGGGTAAAATAATATGGTCAAACTGAAACCATTGGAAAAAGAAATATATGTTTAATGCAAATTCTGATTGTAAGAAAAACAGAAAGGTACAGCTTAGGAGTAGATTTGAAGGCAACAAGAAATAAAAGAAAGTAGATTTGTGAAGTCTGGAAAGTAAGAATATAGCAACAATAAGCAAGTAAGTAAAGATAAAGCAAAAGAGGTATATAAAATAGGTACAAAGAAGGAAAGTGAAACTGGAAGATTAGAAGATAAGAGTTGAAATTTAGACCAATAGAAAATAAAATTCAGACCAGGTTAGACCAGTACATTATCTTCTTTGAGTTGGTACGTGTGTGTATAGCTGTGT
Source organism: Pseudocheirus occidentalis (assembly GCA_028646575.1). NCBI lineage: Eukaryota > Metazoa > Chordata > Mammalia > Diprotodontia > Pseudocheiridae > Pseudocheirus > Pseudocheirus occidentalis. The sequence goes on along the minus strand of CM053597.1, from coordinate 121,743,221 downwards.
ATATGTAATCAAAAGTTTCAAATCCAATTACCACATCAAATTTTGTTAGGAAATACAGTGATTACCTGTTCAGAACATCATTTTCTCATTATCTAATTTTAGTTCTAGTATTCACTCTCTACTCCCATTGTCACACAAAGTGTGTTTCCTTATATTATGCCAAATAATTTTTGTGCTTCATTTTCTGTCAGTTCATGGAAAATTACATCTTATTCTCTCTTTGCTTTACTTTGATTTGAACTATGTGTTCCTTGCAGAAAGCTGATGTCTGTATGTAGGAGTTGTGTTGAAAATAATCAATGTGTCCATTGCTTCATGACTCTACCCACTCTTACACACACACCAGGGGGTGTACTATGTAGTTGAGAAAACACTACCCTAAAACCAGTGGAGATTCATTACATGTCCTTGGTCTCAGCTACTACTATAATCTCTTTTCTGTCTCAGTGTGATGTATCATTGGTCCATGAGTAGACACTCCTGGGGTCAGAGAAATACCGCTGCTTATCTGTAGGCAGTTTTAAAACTCACAAGAAAATAAAGAAAAGCCAGAAACGAAGAAACCAAAATGACAAAATCTGCCAACTGATTGAGAATATATGAGGTGATTGAAAAGAAAGGTCAAGAATGACATAAAGGTTGTGAACTTGGATGAGGAGGATGGTGGTTCCCTTTACACTAATAGAGAAATTTGAAAAAAGGTGTAGCTTTGGAGATAAAAAGTGCCATGTTTTCAAAACCATTTATGTCTGTCTGTTGCTCTATCTTATCTATTAAAGGTCTGTCCCTTTCCTCTGCGTCCCACCCTCTTCTTCTTAATAGTAACTATAAGTTATCTGATTTAGGTTTTCCTCAGCTGCATAGATTCATTCTTGGAGAATGGTGTGTTGTCAGTGTCTTGCTGAAGTTCATAGTACTGTTAAATTTTGACAAGGATAGCAAAGGGCAAAGAATTGAGACATGACTTCTTAGTCGCTGGGGTAATGAGCTTGATAACAATACTAGTTATAATGCAGATATTTATTTAATAATCCTCAACATTTACCTAGTACATTTCCACTTATAACTCATTTTCCATTCATTATTTCATTTGTCTCCCCTGTGCATTATCATCTAGTCTAGGCAGAAAATTACTTTATACGGTTTTGACATATATGTATTTACATAAAATACGTATAATATAGTATTTATAAATAAGGAGAAAGGTTATTTTCTAATACATTATGTTTCAGAATTGAGTAGTTTGATGTATATTTGAAACTTTAAATGCAATTAAAAGTTTGTTCTTACTGACTTTAAAGCTTTGTATAATCATCAGAGAAATGTGTGATGTGTGTGATATAGTGTTTGGATTTATATTCTTTAGTGAGAGGTTGTTATACCAGAAGGGAAGACACGAAGGGCTGGAGGAAATATATTGTAATGAACTATATTGTGGCACAATTTTTAATATTGATGAGGTCAAAGAAAAATGCTTGCCTAATTGGGACTTGTGTTAGTAGTCAGTTGGATGTGATTTATTGCCAGTGTATATGTTCAGTAAAAACCCATTAAAGATGGACATTTTTGTGAAGTTATTAACTGTGCCTGCCAGTAAACTGAACTTGGAGTCATGATCTACACATTGCGTTGAGTGAAATAGTCTCATTAAATTGGGCATATTCCTCTTTATCTTCAAATGAGTCTTATAAAACTTGTCACATCTCATTTACCCAGTTTAAAAAATTTATGACCAGTTCAAGTTGTTTTGATTTTCCAAACAATAATATAATGATAATAGACAGAAATTTATGGTTGCATGAAAGATGTGCACACTATTTATTGCTAACTTTTTTGGTAGCAGCCCAACTCTCATTTGACCCCTGAAATTGGATACTTAACCTCCTGATTAAATATCGACTACTTAAGTGCTAAAATGAATGCTTCTTGAAATGTTTACCTTAGCTCAGTAAATGCTAATTTTCTCACATATTTGGAGAGCAAAAAAACATTCTTAGGATTGAGACTTTACAATGTTTTAGGTTTTCTTTTTTAAGAGAGAGTGCTAATTTTTACTTGAAATTATTTTTTTTAATTTTCTGGCTAGTAATTTAATACTTTTAATCTGATCAGATATGACATTATAAAGTTATTTAAAGTTTTGCCTGACATTAATTAGCTTTAATTTTTTACAAGTAATTGAATGCTTATTTTAAAAATAAAAAAGAAAATTTTGTGATTCTCATATTATACACATATGATGTGAATGAATTCTGTCATTTATTGATGTGGGAAACTCCCAACATGGATGCCTTCTCTTACAATGCAGATCTGCAACTCATCTGTAATTTATAATCTGAAATAATTACTTGGGAGCTCTGGGAAGTACAGTGACTTGTGAGTGATCATGCTTGCAATATGAGAAAAAGGTGCGATTTGAAGCAACTCTAAGGCTGGTACTATATCCATTATTCTATATTGACACATTGTGATTCTCCACCAAAATGACTAAATTATAACTATTCCAATATTTTGGTATGTATTTTAATAAAAATATAGTCTTGTTTACCACTATCATAGGTGCCTTGGATGCAAATTGATCCAAAGTATTTGGTTATTTGCTAGTGTCCTGCCAAGTTGGACAGGACCAAAAAGAGAACCTAACCTATCACTTTTAAAAATTATTAATATTAATAATGTGGCTCTTGTCAACATCATCATCATCATCATAACTTCATGTTCTCTTGAATTCAGTATTAATGCTATAATATCAGTATTTTCAGGATTACTTTATAGTCTTATAATTAAACAGTTATCAGTAGTTACAGAATGATTATTTATTCTAAAATATGGATATTGCTGTAATGTAGTTGCATAATAGATAGGAATTGGGCCTTCTAAAGCATTCCCATTCCATTTCTGCTTCTTTGTTTTACAACCATAGTCTTCATTGAAACTTCTGCAATCAAAATGCTAATGATGGTGAGATTCAGGACTCTGTGTTCATAATGAATTCATGATCATTGCCTAATATGCCTCTTGTCTCCTTGCTCTTTCAATGAAACTGTTTTGTTGTAGTCAACAAATTTATCTCTTCTATCTTTTCCCTGAAGGGAAATGAAAGATTTGGATACTAAATTCATAATCTCAAATTCACTGAAACCTCCATTGTTTTTGTACTTTTAATTATATTCTTATTTTAATTGACACATGTCTTTTCAATGGTCTGAATGATGAGAAATAAACTATATCACAATCTAAATGTATTAGGATAGTATAAGAAGTTACGTGGTCATCTTTCCATTTAGGTGAAATTCTAGACAAAATGTATCACAATCTCTCAAATTCTATTGGAATATAAATATCTGATAATAACCTACCTCCAGCATCATTGTATCACAATCAAGACATAAAATGTGTGTTTTATGTCTCAGAAAACCAGATAGATTAAACAATTTGGAATATTACAAAACAGACTCAGTTGAGCAGTTTAATTTACATAGATTACTCCCCTCTTCTAAATGTTTCATTAACCAATTAAACACTTTCCCTGCCTTTGACTGAGCAAGTTTTATAATGTTATATGAGCATATATATATTAAGTTATAAAATTAATCAGGGAAGGAAAAGACAAAAGAAATATTAAATGAAATGCTAATTATTTCAAATTATCAATGATGTTTTTCCCTGCTGTATTTAATGTAATTTAATGTGGTAACCACAGTAACTGGCCATTGAGTCCAGTCCTCATGAAAATGCACAACAGTATTTGAAGAAGCAATTATTTTGTGACATTTTCTTTCTCTGTTTGAAAATTATCCACCTTCTGCAAATTGGCCTAGGTACGTAGAGTAGACTCAGTGTCCAATATCTCTATTATTGCATACTAAAAAACCAACAGGAAAAACTATGCAATGTAATTTCCTTTAGAAACTCTTGATAACTATATTTGGGGACCTATAACTACTGTTATATTACATGTGGTATTATATAATAATGAGATACTTCTGGAATTTCTAGCATTAAAGCTGACTTTTGTGCAATTCTAGCCTTCTAGTTAATACCAGTCTTTATATTGTGAGACCATGTTGAAAGTAACCTGTATATTTAGGCTTTTAAGAGACTTTGGGGTTGTATAATGGTGTCTCCACTTTCCTTCAAGTCTTACCTCAAGTTCAAGCTTTTGTACGAAGCCTTCTCTCATCCCTCTAGCTACTATCCTCCTGCTTCCCCAAACTCGATATTCATGGTGTATGAATTTTGCATATCCTTGTATATGAACAGGTTATTCTCCCTCACCCCCATGAGAATGTAAGCTCCTTCAGGTTATAGTCTGTTTTTTTTCCCTTGTAAATACCAGTGTTTGGCTCAGTGTCCTGCATTTAGTAGGAGCCAAAAAAATTCTCATTTAGTAATTGATTGACTGAATTTGAGAATGATAAAATAAGTGGTGGCATATCAAAATGATGGCATTACATAATGTACATTATATCGTAATTATATTTATATGATCATAATTATATATGTAGAATTATAATCATGTAATTGATTTATATGTGTGAGAGTATAAAGACATCTCCAAATATCCATACAAATTATTATGAATAACAGAAAGAAGAACCAAAGTAAGGAGAAATATTTAATTCAGATTTTAGAAATTACAGTCATTAAATTGAAATATCTTTTTTATTACTTGTTGATTATTTTCTCTACTCCTTTATATACTAATATCTTATCCTTTCTATCAATTATATATATGTATGTGTATATATATATATATATATGTTTACAACCCTTCTACTAATAGCTGTGTGCTCCTTCCTACAAACACTCACAAATCCTAGTTGTCTCCTTGCCTGTATCCCCCTTCCTCCCTCTGTCTAACTGCTCGGACTCCCAGCTTCCTATGGACTTTGCTCCACCCTTCAGCAAACTTTTCCCACCACAGGCTCCATGTGATTACATTTGGCTTATTAGGGGATAGGGAAGATCTTCAAATTCCCTTAGGCCTATTAAGAAGAAGGAAAGATCTTCAAATTACCATTACCATTACACAAATCTATAAAAAAAAAAAGAAGTATTATCAGATGGCCTCCAAGATTCCTTTCAGTTTTAAATCTTAGTTTTGTATGACAGGTGGTCTATTTTCAGGGAGCCTGAATGAAGGTAAATATTTTTTAAATTTTAAAGAATTAGAGTTGCAAAATTGAATGGATTAGTTTGCATAGTAGTGATTTCTCTGTTTCTGAAAATGAAAGCCAGGACAGGTTGGGCAATTTTCAAATAGGATATAGAAGGGATTCTTGTATTGGTTAAACTAGATGACTTTTTTAGATACTCTGCCTCTAAAAGTCTATTATTACATTTCTGTTTAAGAGCTCAGGATTTGTAAATATTTTAATTGTAACATATTACTTCAGCTGAAAAGCTTCTTGATTTTTCAATTATGTTTAATCACTCTACCAATTTCCCATTAAACTACAAATTTCATAATGATATAGACTTCATTAGTTCCAAGAACATAATTTTTAAAACTGCTAAGAATTTATTCTTAACAGTATTTGGAAAAAGTTCATGGATTAAAAAAAGATACAATTCATCCATATCTTATTATTATTTTGCCTTTATATTTAAAATCTAGTAAAAACATGGAATGACTAAATATTTTTCTGTGGATATAATTCATGTAAAACATATATGTTCATTAGAATTCCTTATCAAATCTTCTTGGAAGTATAACATAATTTAATTCAGCAAATATTAAGTATCTAATTTGTGCAAAGTACTGTACTCTATATCTATAAAAATAGTATTTCATAGCCTCTGAGCCATAATAAAGAATATATTGTTATTTCACAGTGGATGACCTGTTTAAACCATAGTTAACTGCATTAATTTATATTCTTTGATCGTTTTCCACTTTCTATACCATTGAATAAATTCTTCTTAGTGAACACTCATCACTTTATAGTTATTGGAAATTTTCAGATTATCATATTTTCTCTGTCACTATTTTTAGCATGATTGAATGTGTGAAGAACCTGTTTTAGTCAAAACCCGTATTTTAATTCCAACTTTATTATCTGCTCCTTTTGTGACAAATGGCAAGTTTATTTGCCTCACTGGTCTAAATTTAGTTATTGGCAAAATGACTAGATGGCTGTTTATTCCCTCTAGCTCAAAAGCCTATGACCTATGGCCCATATGCACTCAGTCAGTGTTTACCATTCTATTTCCACTCCCTCAACATGGCAGCCATCTTCTGAAACCTGGATTATTGCTTTAATAATCCTTGACTGCAATCCTCCCTAGTTTCCCCAAAATATGTTCTGTTTGAACATTCCTTTCATTTTGTCTTACTCTAATGGGAATGGGAATTTGAAGATCTTCCCTGCCCCTTAATAGACCTAGGGGGGATTTTAAAACCTCCCTTGCTGTGAAGATAAACTCTGCCCCTTAGAGCACACGGGAAGCTTCCCTGCTGGGAAGATAATCCCTGCCCCCTGATAGGCTGATTGTAGTCACATGGAGCCTGTGGTGGGAGGAGCTTGCTGAGGAGAAGCAGAGCCCACAGAGAAGCTGGTAGAGAGCCAGTCTGACAGTTGGAGACAGTTGGGAATAGAGCTTAGAAAATTAATCAGATAAGCTCATGAGTAAATATTGATTTTGTATTAGTTTGTGGGAAAGCTAAAGGATGCTTTGTCTCTCAGCATTATTATGGCTTCTAAATATCTTTGCTACTTCAGTTTATTGGTTGTGGGATTTGGTTTTCTGGCATCTAAATAAATCCTACAGCTTTATCTATATCTGGAGAGTCTGGCATATTTTGCAGTCGAACATCATGTGATAGTTATAGTCACGGTCTGTATCATGGGTGCTGTAAATATTGCATTGGCACTACACTTAACTCCTTTAGAATGTCAAATATTCTCCATTTTTTCCAAGAAAAATCAAACTTTCACAGTTTGACCACCTAGTTCCTCTGTAATCCAGCCAAAGAGAATTATGGAAATATTTGCCTATTTTTATTAATTTATTACCTAAGAGACTTAAAACCAGATAAAACATTGGTGGACTATACATGACATTCTATAGATCACTTAAATTTAATTTGTCTCATTTTCTTCTTATAAGAATAATTGAGTCATTAATTGTAATGGGAATCTGAAGCTCCTTCCTGCCCCAGCCCCTTTGTGGTTCCGAGAATGTTCAAGTGGAGGCCATGGTGAGAAGCTTGTTTTTTTTGGGGGGGGGGGGACAGTAATGGCCACACCTTGTTGCTTTGTAATTGGACAGTGGATCAAGAGGGCTGACCCAAGAGAAGCCTATATATACACCCTGATGTGAGGCTTTGGTTTGGGGCTCACTTTGAGAAGAGTTATGTGATTTGGCCAGATGAGACTCTGGGAAGCCGTTGAGTCCCCTAGGTTTGAAAAACCCAGATGTTCATGCTTCGCTCTCTAGGAACTTGAATAGGTAATGGATGTCATGGTCAGATGGTTGGAAGCCTGTATGCTGATTTGTTTCTTGGTCTGTTTGTAACTTGTGTTTGTAACTAGTACTTGTAACTTGGGTTTGTATTCTCTGGAGTTCAGGGTGCTGACTTTTTCCTCTGAACTAGGTAAATGATATGTTTGTTTGAATAAAGAAAGATTGTTAACCCACTTTGAGTTGCTTTCCTTTAGTAAAGCAGATCTAAGAACCTGTGCTAGCAGCTGCCCTGAGTATGCTTGGGTGTTTGCTGATACATTAATCTACTGAACAAATTATTGCAATGAATAAGAGTCAAAAGTAATTTTCAGTATTGAAAACGTAATTGTTAGAAACACACAACTTAACTGAGAATTATAATGTATTTTAAGATACTTTCAAGAATTGCATCATTTTGCCCATATCTACTTGCTTATTAAAATGCCGTAACTATTATGGAATGAATTATCCTACTTCTGTTGCTCTAAATAAACCGATTACCATTATTAAAATAATTTTTAAAATTTAAAATTTATAATAATTAATAAGACCAAAATTTTGATGGTGGAGAAAAGAGGTGGCAGTGAGAGTATAGGGACAGGGAAGGAGGCAATGATTTAATAGAAAGTACTTTCAGCATTGCCATAAGAAGGTATACCAAAGGGGCAACTAGGTGGCTCAGTGGATAGAGAACTGGCCCTGAGTTCAAATTTGGCCTTAGGCATTTGCTATCTCTGTGACCTTGGGCAAGTTACTTAACCCCAATTGCCTCAAAAAATACATGCCTGTATACACACACACACAGAATAGTGCATGATTATAATCATTATTAAAGCTTAATATTAATATATTACATGATTATATATGTGTGTTTGTGTATGTGTTTATGCATACATATATACATAGACATACATATATATCCTGTCAGGTTATAATTTTTTTAGCTTCTTTTAGAGTTCATTTTGTACTTCAAACAGCATTTTTAGTATTCTTAGTTTTGCATCATGTCCTTTGTTTTCAGTCTATAGGTAAGAAAACATCTCACTCTGTTTCTTACTGAGAATAACATATGAGAACATTTTCAGGTGTCTTTCACTTTGAAATTCCTATCAACTCCAAGGATTGAAAAATTATTCTCATTCATATTACAATACCAGTTGCATGGTTTAGAGGAAACTTAAGTGAAATGCTTAAGATGAACAAGGGTTTTCATTGATGTCATTTGGAACACTACAGAATCACCATGATAGTATTTAGGTCTCTAGTTAAATCAGTTAAATCTAAGTTTCCAATTTCAAGTTTTTGCTTTCATGGGAAGCTTATTGATTGATATAGAGTTAATGATCTCAGTTGTAAAGTATTTCAATTAATTATTATCTTTTTTTCCCCTAAGTTCTACATCTCCTTAGAATAAGAAACCTTTTTTTGTAGGAAAAATATCTTTCTATCTATTTTATAAATTAATAAAAAAACAGCCTCTCCAGTTACAATCAACCTCTTAGTCCAAGGGGCTTACAATTTATTTTTTAGTAATTATAAATTTTATCAATTTTGGTTTTATTATTCATAATGTCTGTGTTATTGTCATTGCTGTGGAGAGAAGAATGCCTTTTATGCATAAAAAATTATAGAGGAAGGTAGTACATTAAAGCATAGGATCAACTTAAATCAGCCAAATAGCTTTATATAAAAGCAGCTGTCCCAAAGTGGATTGGATTAACTAACCCCAAGACCTAGTTCACATTCCTTCACTTGGATTTTGGAATGAACTTTGAATAACCACTTGTATGAGCTCTTTAACATGAGAACTGCGTTTCGGGCACAGTTAAAGTACAAGGACTCAGGTCCATTTCACCTTTAAGTTCTTTTCATCTTGTGACTATGGAATTTCAGTTTTTATTATTTGTATTTTTTTAAGAAATGATTGTAGAGGAACTGAGAAAGCAAAGTTTTGAAATTAAAAATTAAAATAAGAAAATATTTCTTAGATGTCTAAAGGAGGATTTAGGTGGTTTCATTTCCAAAGGACATGGATTTCAAAATAACAGGCATAACCAGAGGGATTATGTAGATTCCAGAGAAATGATGCAACTGACTGATTGGACTACCATTTCCTTTGCAGTTGGAGTTATTATGATTTCTAATATGTTATATTCAATTACTTTACCTTTCCTTGGTTTTTTATTCTTTTTATTTTCCTACACATTCTGCAGAGTTAGCTTGGTGGTACAGTGCATAGAGCAATGCAGTCTAATCTTCCTGAATTCAAATCTGCATTCAGACACGTAACTGGCTTTGTGACCATGGCCAAGTCACTTAACACTGTTTGACTCAGTTTCCTTTTCTGTAAAAAGAGCTAAAGAAGGAAAGGGCAAACCACTCCATTATGTTTGTCAAGAAAACCCCAAATGGGGTCACGAAGAATTAGACAGAACTGAAATGACTGAACAACATATTCTATACCAGAGTCATTTTCTTCCTTTGTGATTCTCTGAAACATCTAAATAGTTACTCTTCTTCCTTCCATAATTGACAGCACTGTAGTAATTGGGGAATTCCTGTCTATACACTGATTATTTTTCAGATAAAGAAAATTTTAAGGTCTGTAACAAAAATCATAAGAGTACATCACTTGAACACAAGGCTTCCCCATCAGCCCCATAATTAGGCCATTTTAAATTGTCACTCTCTTTCTCTTATAACTAGGTTCTATGCAGACATACTTCCATCTTAACTAGCATGGTCAGTTGGGTAGTCAGAATGGTATTTGCATGTAAACACATCTGAATGGATTCTAGTTGAATTAAAAGTTGCAAGGTGCTCTATTTCTGTCTCCTTACTTGGATATGAACTCTAATTAACCATTTTTGTAATCTCCTTTCCAACCTTGACATAGAAAGCAAACAAAATGAAAGTAGAGCAGTTTTGCCATCTCTCACTTGTCAATTACCACCATCCCATCCAATCTCAGTAGCTGTCCTATCCTTTCCTTGACTCTCCTCTTTTTCTACCTGCAGACTTCTAAAAAGCTTTTTCCCCTTAGCTTTCTTTGCTAGCCTCAGCTCATTCTGAGTTTAGAAATCCTCAAACTAGTTTCACAGTATGAGCCATGCTTTGTATTCATTCTTTGTTATCTGCCCTTGCTTTCATCTTTTCTTGAAATCTTTTAAAAATGTCTAAATTGGTTAGTGAGTTGTTTGAGCACCCACATCTATGTCTTCAAATAACTTCAGTCTTTTTTTCCCTCCTCGCATTCTTTCCTTTTGTGTCTTCAGAATTTCATTCTTGTTTCTTATCTCTCATGAGCTATCTTCCACTGTAGATATTGGTCCATGGAATTGTACCTATTTTTTCTTTGAAAGGAAATTTACTGATTTCAAATCTAGGATACAAGTCAGACTTGTCCAAATATATGGAAATAATGACCTACAGCAATTTTACTGACCATTGCCCTTCCTCTTTTATGACATGAGAGATTTATGAATGAGAGAAATTCAACTCCTTAAGAGCCTTAGTAGACTCTCAATACCCCATCATTGGTATTAATAAAATTATATATGAAGCCAGGCAATCAGATGTTTCTGAATTACTCATTTCAAAAGATAATTTCTTAGTATTTTCTTGAATTGTATTTCAATTTATTCCTTTCTCCTCAAAGTACAAAGTTATCATTGCAGATGGATTTGAAAGAGTAGTAAAACTATGGAAGTTAAAAAATGACAAAACAAACTTTAGGATAGAGTACTCAATTCCTTTCAACATTCATATGATTTCCATTTCAGTAACCATCTCCCTGCTAATGAATATCAGATCTTGAACAGAACTTCTGCTTGTTAGTTTCACTAGCTTTTCAAGGATGAATTCATCATTAAGTCAAGACTAGAAGATTTTAGCTGCTCTTGTTTTGGCTGAGAGAGCACTCCGGTGAAAGTCTAAGTAATTGAAGTCTCCCTTTACTGCTATATAATTCCTCTGTGCTGAGCTTGTGATCTTTTTTCCCCATATCCTCATTTATTTTCTCATTCTGTCCAAGTGGGCTGTAGTGTACTCTGATGACCGCATTACTTTTATTTCTCTCTTGCTGCTGTTCTTTCATGAAATGTTTTCCACAATGCTTCCACTGTGCTCCCTGGATATCCTTGCATTAACATAATTCCATTACATACAACCCCACACTGTTAAAAAAAAACTATCCCTTTTAAAAAAATTATTTATTTTATTTGTTTTCTTGTTTACAAGCATTCATTTCCCTGAGATTTCTGAGTTACAAATTTTCTCCCCATCTTTCCCCAAGCCTCAACCCCAAACCAGGGATCCCACTGTAAAGCCCCTCCCCTGATCCGCTCTCTTTTATGCCCTCCTCCAACACCCCTCTAACTTTCTGGTAGGGCAGGGAAGGTGTCCCTACCCCACTCCATGTATATCTTAATTCCTAGTTGCATGTATTGCAGAGCTTTAAATTCTAGATTCTTTCAGTTCTTCCCATGTCACCCACCCACACTGGAAGGACAAGCATTTCAATACAGGCTGTGCATATGTAACTACACAGGACATCTTCACACTGGTCATATTGTGACAGTCCTATCATATGGTCCTCCTTCCCATCCCCACCTCCTTGCTCTGTTCTCTACCCTGTCCCTGTCCCTTCACTGAAGTGTGTGCTTCCAGTAATCCTCCCCTAGACCCTGCCCTCCCCTCCGTCATCCCCCCTCTCATCCCCATGCCCCCTACTCTCCTGTGTGGCATGATACCTAGTTTAGAATTTGTCATTCATTCCTTTCCTAAGCCAAAATCAATTAGAGTAAATGAAAGTAAAGTTGTAACAGTTATCCCTTGCCT
>CM053597.1:121697865-121730433 GCA_028646575.1 Pseudocheirus occidentalis | reverse complement strand
AATCTTAAAGGCTGTTCACAGTAGCATTCTCTCAGCAATCTACTGCTGATTGGCTTTACAAACAGCAGCTTGAAAAAGCCTAAAGCTTGGTACAAAGTTTCTCTATCTCAGCTGGACAGGGCTCAGCTTCAACATGAAGGTAAAAGTTAGGAAAAAAGGTGGGGAAAAAGAACTTGGAATAGGACTTGACCATACAAAGCTATTATGGTAGCAGGGAAGACCAAGATATAAACTCAGAAGAAGGGAATAAGGCAAAAACCAAAGTCTCAAAGAAAAATTATAACTGGACACAAGTGCTCCCCCCCCAAAAAAATCTTAGAAGAGCTACAGAAAGAGATGAGTATTAAAGGAAAAATGGAAAAAGAATAAGAGTGACACAAACCAATTACAAAAAGAGAATTAATAGCTTGGTTAAAAAAACGTGGTAAAGTATTGAAGAAAATAACACCTTAAAAAACAAAATTGGCTTACTGGTAAAATAGACAAAAAAAATCCACTGACTCAAAGAGAAGAACTGCAGAATTGTCTAAATGTAAAAATGAGGCACAAAAACTTACTGAAGAAAATAATTCTTTAAAAACTAGAATTGTACAAGTGAAAGTTAATGACTTCAATGAGATTTCAAAAAACAATAAGGCAAAATTAAAAAAAAAACTGAGATAAATACAAGAAAATGTGAAATATCTCAACGAAAAAGCAACTGACCTGGAAAATAGATCATGGAGTGATAATTTAAGAATTATTGAACTACCTGAAAATCATTATCAAAAAAAGACAGATCTCTATATACATCTGAGTACATACACATTCTTCCCTCTTTGAACCAATTCCAATGGGAGTGAGATTCAAGTATTGCCTGCCACATTCCCATTTCCCCCTCCACTGTAAAAGCTCTTCCTTGCTCACCACTTTTATGTGAGGAAATTTTTCACATTCTACCTCTCTCTTACCCCTTCTCCTAGTGAATCTATCTTTCATTTCAGGAAAATAGGAGTGAAAGGGGATAAGAGATATGAAAGGAAATGATAAAAGGGAGGGCAGAGTAAATGAGGCAGTGCTTAGAAGCAAAATAGACTTTTGAGGAGGAACAAGATAAAAAAAAGAGAGAACAAAAAAAAAAACAGAAGAAAACAGGATGGAGGGGAATACACGTTTAGTAATCCTAACTGTGAATGGGAATAGGATGAGCTTACCCATGAAACAGAAAGGGATGATCAACTGCAAAAGACTTGTCTACTCTGATCAGTAAAATGATCCAAGACAATTCCAAAGAACACATGATGAAAATATGGTATCTACCTCTAGAGATAAAACTGATGAACTCTTAATGCAAATTGGAAAATAATTTTCTTACTTTTGTGTGCTTTAAAAATATGGTTATTTTGCTTGCCTTCTCAGTGGGTGAAGAAGGTAATGAGAGGGGGAGAATTTGGAACTCAAAATTTTAAAAGAAAATGTTAAAAATAAATAAATAAAAAATGTAAAAATCTTTCTGAACTTCAAAAATACTTTCGTTTTATAGTTTAGCATTCACCTGTCTCCATTTATCTCCATTTAGGGGAGGGAAACCTGTAGCCTTGAGGTCAAATGTGACCTTCTAGGTCCTTGGCTGTGACCTTTTGACTGAGTCCAAATTTTACAGAATAAATCCTCTTTAAGGGGGTTTCTTCTATGAAGTATGGATTCAAACGGACACACTTGAGGAACTAGAGGTTCACATGTGACCTTTAGGCCACAGGTTCCCCACTCATTTTCTAGTTCATACAACCTTTGAAAGAGTAGTATGAATTTTGATGACAAATGTCCCAATTTACATAAAGACAGAAAAGGGTAGTATCTAGTATTTTATGTGAAGCATTTGGTTTCTGAAATGTTTAATCAGATTCGAGAAAGTTTGACCCTGAAGCCTTTAGAAACCTGAAATTAATTGCCTATATGATGAAAAATAAACTCTTTCTCCAGGCATAAAGGCATTACAACCTCATAATACTCTGTGTCACAAATTGTGTTAACCAGTGCTTCAATCCAAATCTCCTCTCTCTCTCTCTCTCTCTCTCTCTCTCTCTCTCTCTCTCTCTCTCTCTCTCTCTCTCACACACACACACACACACACACACACACACACACACCACACCTCTCTGCATCTGCACAAACTCTCCTTGTGCTTTAGATGCACCCACCATTCATCTCTTCTTCTTGGAATCATTATTTGCATTCAAAGCTCAATTCATTGTGAAGCACCTGTGTAATGCTTTCTTTCTTTTTGTCCTTGTATCCTATATGAATTGTATCTCTTTAAAAGGGATATATGCTCTGACTCTTTCAAATGATATGAATTATTAGCGTCTATTCATTGGTCCTTGTGTGTTCTCATACCAAGGGACTATGGCAAAGATGCTCAGCTTCTGGACCAAGATGAGTTTTTGTTCTCTTGACTATAGGGATTAAGAAGAAATAATGTTTGGTGTTTTTCAAAGTGTCCTGTTTGTTTGAATACAGGCAATGCCACTTCTACTTCAGGTTTACACTAAGATAGGAAAGGTCTTTTTCTTCTCTTCTCTATAATGGCTCTGACAGATACATGCATATGGCAGCATGAACATGTGCTTGTTCGTATGAGGCTGATACTGGACCTCAAGACCTCAAGCAAAAGAACAGCATTCTTGAAAGACTTTTTTTTACCCCTGCTGGTAACTGCATTTTAAGAGGTGAGCGTTTGGCTGCCCAGAAACAGCTTCTTAGAGAAGAAAGGCAAACCTACAAAAGGATTTTGCAGATGAAAGCATTAAAGAATTTTGCCCTGGATCCCTAGAAGATCTGGACTTGCAAGCTGTTCATACAGTACAGATCTCAGATGAATATGAAATAACTGTTGAACAAGCCAGCAATCTTTATCTCCAAGCAAAGTATAATAGATGATGGGTTATTATTTAACATGCTAAGATTTTTTTGAATGTGCCCTTATAACTCTCTTTTCTTAAAAGCACTTACCTTGAAGAGTAGAAAATAAATAGCCTATACCTGATACATATTGTATATTTTGAGTACCTTTCTAGAAGGGACCCACTTAATTTAACCTACTTCTGAAAAGACTCTCAACATTAGAAATAACCAAGCTATATTAGGAGTTTTTCTAGGAGTAATTTCAGGTGAGGACAGTGAAATAGAGAGTAATAAAATAGTCTGATCACCCTCTTTTTGGGGTCATCCATGAATTCAAAAATTTTTACCATGTACTATGCACAATTGACTTTGCTAGGTGCTGGGAGAAAGTCAAAGAAAAAGAAGACACAGATCTTACTCAATCTTGAGAAGTTGAAATTCATAACCAGATCATTCAGTCAAGGCACAGTTAACAAGCATTTGTTGAGCACTTAGTATATGTCCCACATGGCTCTAAAGCACTATGGGTACAAAGGAAGGCTAAGAAACTGTCCATCTTTTAATGGGGAGGACAATGTTTGAACCCAATAATGTATTATAATGGCATATTTTATTAATGGGCCAAGATATGATTAAATTGTGAGATTAAGTAATAATTAAATTATTAAATGAATTATTTTAATATTTTGATTCTATTTCACTTATACTTTAACAAATCAATTTATTTGTAATTCTATCACTGACCTATTAATTAAGACTGCAATATAGCCATGACTTTTCACCTCCCCAGCTCTCTAAATAGGAGCTGCCTTTTGTATTTTTGGCCTTTCCCCTCTACATCATTTAATAATAATTTAATATTAAAATAATATTTAATAATAATTAATATAATAATGAGGATGATGTAATAATACATTACACTTGGGTTGTTATCATTCTTGTTTCTTGACCAGTTCAGCTCTTTCTGAACATATTTCCTGAATCATATATTTTACGCCACATAATTATCAGTAATATGCTAAGACTCACTATGCTTAGTAAACTGTGGGTAGTCAATACTTTTGATTCTTCTGAGGCTGCTTTTCAAAAAGTCATACTGAATCACTGAAAGAATATTATAATTTGTCAATGCTTGTGTGTGCATATGAATGCATGCATTGGGAAAATGGAAAGTCTTACAAAATTTCTTCAATGTAAATGAGCCTCCACTTTTGTAAACTGGTCCCCACTTTTTCTCCCATTCAAATGTGTGCCCAGTTTACTATCTTTCTGTTATGTCTTCCCAAGATTTATGTGCTGATGGATCCTGTCAATAAGATAATTTAACTGCATACACAAAGATCAGGCAAAAATCTTTGGTAAAGGCAATGATTCAATGATTCTTTGACTATCAATATCAAGCAATAACATAGGGACATATTTTATTCAGCAGATATGAGCCTCCACCCTAGAGCTAAAATGGAAGCAAGATTTTCTATATGTGACAACATAATCTAAATACTTCTTTTTAAGAATTGCATCATGCTGAATGGATCAAACTCCCAAATATTCTATTATTTCCAGCACAGAATTTGTTGCAATTCAGGATTGATCACCCTATGAAGTCACAAATGAATAGTTAGCATGTTGCATTCAACACACATTTACTGAGAACTTACTCAATTTGGGGAAATGTCCAGGATAAAAAGACACTAACCAGCCCATGTTCTCAAGGAGTTTACTATCTACTGTAGAAACCAGATTTGAATTCTTGGTAGGGAGAAGCACTAAAAATGGGGTGGAGAATAAGGAAAATCCTGATGTAGGGGGAGGCACCTGAAGTAGATTTTGATGTAACCTAGGTAATGTATGAGATAATAGTGAGCAGGGAGAATATTCCAGGCATGAGAGAAAGTTTGTAAAAAGACAAAAAGGCATGAAATAGAATATCTGTGAATTAAGAATGACAAGTATGAAGAATGCTTATTGCTCAGATTTTCACATGCAAATAGTCAATCCATTAAATTAATTCTTCATGTTTCCTAATACTGAATTCAAAGAAGTCTGCAGACTAAGTTGATCTCCACTGGGGCAGCTAGGTGGCACAATGAAAGAATGCCAAGCCTGGCACTCTGTAGGCCTGAATTTAACTATGGCCTCTGACATGTACTAGGTGTGTGGTACTGGCTAAGTCACTCTATCTCTGTTAAACTTAGTGTCCTCATCAGTAAAAGGAAGATCATAACATGCCTACTTCTCAGAGCTGTTGTGAGGACCAAATGAGATACTATTGGTAAAGAGCTTTACACAATGCCTGGCACATAGTAGGTGGCATAGAAATTCCAATGGTCATTGTTGTTCATTTAAAAAATATCATTATCCAGCAATACTTGATACTATAGCAAGGCTAAAAGAGCTGGAAGGTGATTTTTTAGAGATTCTATTAAATAATTATTGAATTGGGGAGGCTAGGTGGTACAGTGATATTAAGAACAGACCCTGGAGTCAGGAGGACCTGAGTTCAAATGTGGACTCAGACACTTAACACTTACTAGCTTTGTGACCTTGGATAAGTCACTTAACCCCAAGTGACCCCTGCAAAGAAAAGTAAAAAAAAAATCACTGAATATATAAATTTATCATCAGTATCTATTACATGTAAGATTTTTTTTGGTTGTCAAATATGTTTGTATTGATATCTTTTATCTTAGCATTACCCAGATTCCCCCAGCTACCATCCTCTTATCATCCTAAAGCCATTTATTAATAACAAATAAGTTTTATAAAAGAAAAAATCAGCAAAATTAATCAATAGATTGAACAAAAACTGACATTATATACAATGTTCCATACAATGTTCCATACAACGAAGCCAACTACACACACCTCAATAAATGAGTTAGAAAAGGTTTCTTATACCTCTTTTTAGAGGCCAACCATGTTTTTGATAATTTCACATGTTTTTTCTAGAATTTTACTGTTTTATCAAATTACATTTTTGGAGTCATTGTTTATATTGTTATCCTGGCTCTACTAACTTCACTTTGCATCAGTTGATATGTCTTCCTTGATCATCTGTAGTCATCATAGTTATTATTTCTTCTTTTCTTTTTCTTTTTCTTTATTTTTGCATTTTGTAGGGCAGGGCAATTGGGGTTAAATGACTTGCCCAAGGCCACATGGCTAGTGTTAAATGTCTGAGGCCAGATTTGAACTCAGGCCCTCCTGAATCCAGGGCCAGTGCTCTATTCACTGTGCAACCTAGCCACCCCATAGTTATTATTTCTTTAAAAAATATTCTATTATGCACATGTACCACAATTTATTTAGACATTCCCCAATCTATAGGCATCTACTTTGATTACATTTTCTTGCTACCATTAAATGTTATTCTAATAAATTTGGTATAGATGAAGCCTTAATGTTTCTATTAACCACTTTGGGGTATATTTCTAGAAAGGGAATCTTTAGGTCAAAAGGATTGTATAAAAGTTTTAAAGCATTCTCCTGACTACAATTCTGGATCCTTAACAAGCTATAGCTATAGAATTTCTGAGTTCAAGCCCTCATCTGACACACACTGCCTTGATAACCCTAGCCAGATAAATCACTTAACCTCTTAGTCAGTGCTCCAGTAAAGCCCTTAAGACTGTAAATTGAAGAGAAGGTGTCAATTTGTAACGGGAGAAGTTCTTCGCAGGGAGCAACCTACCATTAAAATCATAGGATCTCTTGAAATAAAATTTATTTTTTTTTCAAAGCCATCTATAGAGACTGTCATGGTAATTGAGTTTAGTACAAAAGAGAAGCCCAGGACAAGTATATTTGAACAGACTGAGGTTGGTTGTTTTTTATGTTAATTGTTTTGCTGTTCTAACAGCAAAAAACAAAACACAACAAAATAAATCATTGTTGTTAAAAAGAGGTATAAAAATTAGAAGGAAAATAAAGCAGAACTGCAAGATCGAGGAAAAGAACAGGATTCCCAACAAACCGAATTGTCTACTCAATGAGGATTGAGTGAAAATAGACCCTTAAGTGGGATATTATTACAATGATCAAGTCTGTGCTCACAAGGACAAATTGTTCCTGAAAGATACTAGACCAAGATATTGTCTCAATTTATATGGTTATATATTCTTTTTTTTATGAGTAGGTATAGCATACATGTGCATCAAATAAATTCCAATGTCACTTTCCCCCCTTATCCTTTCTGCAATCTTTTTTTTTTAACAATATACAGTTTGGAAGCATAAATCCTTGCTGACATATCCACATTTCAAATCCATCCAGTGATACATTAGGAACACTGGACCCAATTTCAGAAGACTTGAATTATTGTTGGGGATCAGAAACTAATTAGATATGTGACTGTGGGCAATGACTTCATCTCAATGAAGCCGAGCATTTTCATTTGTAAAAAAAAGAGACTCTGTCTCAAGAGGTGATTGGAAAAAACAAACACAAAATCCCACTGCTTACAGTTGGTATTCTGCAGTAGAAAAAGTAATGGGGTTGGAGGCAGAAGAGGTACTGATTCTGGTTCTTGCTACCCATGTGACCTTGGATAAAACGCTCTATCTGAACCTCAGTTTCTTTATTTTTTTTAAATGAATGGGGTGGACTAGATGACCTTGGCAGCCCCTTCCAATGCTAGATCTCCAGTCTTAAACTCTAAAGTACCACATCTGTGGGAGTTCTTATTAAGTGATTCAATTGAAGAATCATTTATTTAGTATTACATATGTCAGGTACTGTTTTTACTAAAACACATCAGAGTGTCCATAAAACATTCTAATATCTCCTATCTTCTCCTGATTCTTCTCTTTCCCCCTCCATCTATTTTACATGATTTTTGCACTCATGCCCTGATCCTTGAAGTGTTCTGATTTCCCAACACTTCCAGGTCTTTTTCTCCCATCCTTTCCTTTTCCCTCTTCTTACTTGCATCCCTGTCACCTTATGTTGTTTCCAAAGAGGCACATACTGGAAATGGCTTGGAATGAAAAAAGAAATTGTTAAGTCACTTTCATCTTCCTTTTGGAGGCGTATTTAACAATAAATAGGGCCAAAGAGCATTGCACATATCAGTGGCATCCTCCCAGAGGCTATGGAATGAGTCTAAATTCTAATGGCCCTCCAACCACAATGAAGGTTGCCCATTTTTCCTACAGATATCATTATCCTACCTTTGGTCAAAAGGTGAAAGCTAAATTTCATGACTGTAATAGAAGGCTGAAACCATGTAAAGACCAATAGGTATTATAACATGGCTCAAGGGAAGGATCTTGAAAATAACCTGGGTCAACATCAAAGGTTTTACAAAATCAGTGAGAGAATCCTGCTGAAGAAATTCTTCTTAAGCTTCTAGGGACTGAGAAGCACTGCTGGAAGCTCAACTAGAACAGAATTACAATGATCAGGCCTGTGCTCAAAAGGACAAATTGCTGTTGAGAGGTCAGTGCAGGCCTTAAAACAATGCATTTCTGCTAACTGGGGAACATGTCTTTCCATAGAATGTACCAGGTGCAAACTGATACAGTTTGACTTTTTTTGTGAGAGAGTTTTCTAATGTCATATAAGCCAGTAATAAGAGCAGAAAAACACAAAGGTACACATAACATGGATTGCATCCTGGTTCTGCTTACTTCCAACAAGCTCTCTGTACTTTGCTGCATTGATTTATGACTTTTATTGATAAATACTATTTCAGTTTGAACTATACTATGCTATACTAAAATACTTGAAAAAATAAGTAGGAGTCTACCTTCTAGAACCTATTTTACACTCCACTAAACACATAAACATTAAGAAATGGACTAAGTACCAGTACTATAAAGAAATAATCTTATCTTCAAAGAGTCCTGGGAAAAATGATAACATACCTGTTTGTCAGAATACTCAGATGACTAAATGAATCAAATAATTAAAAAAATAGCTCTGTGTTTTGGTACAGTGTAGACATGACCTACATTTACCTCTGTTTGACTAAAATGTGGATCAGAGTCTGTGATGGCAGGTTGTTTACTAATTGTACGTTGATCACAAGGTGAATTAGCAAACTTTATTGCATTCCAGCTCCATAAAGGAATACCTACTAAGTTCAACTTGAAACCTAAAAAAAAAATTCTCAGATGGAACTGAACTGGAAAAGGAGACTAAACAATGGTTCAAAGGATCTCTCTAAGACTATATTGATC
The DNA here is from genome assembly GCA_028646575.1 of Pseudocheirus occidentalis. Lineage (NCBI taxonomy): Eukaryota > Metazoa > Chordata > Mammalia > Diprotodontia > Pseudocheiridae > Pseudocheirus > Pseudocheirus occidentalis. Next base: position 121,721,371 of record CM053597.1, on the reverse strand, counting down.
TCTCTTGGGAAGGCCTAAATCTCATCTCGCTGATCATAATGCCTAGCTGTTAAACTTTTGTTGTGATTAGAAGGAAGCAGAAAATATAGAGCAATTGCAGAGAATGTACCTCAGCTCATAAAAGCAAAGACAACGAAGAGAAAAGAAAGCCACCGGAGGATTTCAATGGGAAATGCAATGAAGAATGAAGTACACTGAAGTAAATTCCTTTCCTCTTCATCCACCTCATTCTTCACTTACTACTTTTATGGGGTAGGGGCTGGCACATATCATGGGATACACACATACACACAATGTATAAAATAAGCTCAGAACTATTCATTTCTTTCATCACTTGGAAGACTGGAACATCTGGTTCAGTAGAGCAGAGGTGAGAATATTTTACCTACATTAGCCTCTGTTGGAAAGCAATTAGAGGTTTCAGGGATCCTGTCTTTTTTCTCTGCCTCACCAGATGGAATTGTTAGTGGCTGGGATTGGGTGGAAAAGGAGGAGGATGGGAATCATGTTAACAAAAAGAATGAACTGAGCACTAATGTGAACTGGACATTCCCCAAAGAAGTCTGTGAATGGAATGAAGGGAACATAAACAGGGACAAGATATGCTGGGCTTCCTCTTTCATGGCTAGAATCTTAAACTTCTGCACTGGTCAGGGTTTTAGGACACTGGAGTTTCCCTTACATATATACCAATTTGCAATGTGAAGCCAGAAAGCTAGATCTCACCCTTTTGTTCTTCTATAGACATGTTTTCTTTTTGTGAATGACTCTTAGGCTTAATTTTTTAGGGGGTAAGGAAGATTGAACGTGGGGTTTTATCTATGTTTGGAACTGCTTGTATGGAAATTCCCTCTGCTTATGTGTATCAAAAACTCATTTGTAAAACAGTCTTAAGAGTTGCCTGAAATACAAAATAAACAAAAACAAAACAATTTGTCTAGGATTACATAGATATTTTTTGTGTCCCTTTTGAGGGTAGAAGTCATTTTGGTTTTGGTTTTTGATCTTTCTTTATATGTCCCAAACTTAGCCTCTTGTCTTTTACACAGTAAGAAATTAATGATTTTTTGTTGACAATCAGAGGCAAGGCTTCATTCCACTCCAGGTACATTCCACTCCAAGAGGAGTCCTTTAATGAATACAGAATACTGCTTTTCATTGGGATTTTATTGAGGTAAATTTCTTTGTAAATAAATTGCCTTGAGAGGAAATAAACTTCTACTTCTTGGCTTAGTTAACTCCCTTCAAGATTGAAATAAAATTTTAACTTTCTAAAGGAGGACATTCTTATATCTCAACCTCCATTTCCCCCTTCTAACAGTGCCTCCTCTCTGAGATTACTTTTCACTCACTTTGTATATATTTCATATGTATCTAATTATGTGTCGTCTCCTCCAAGTTCTTTGACGGCAGGGACTATTTTTATATTCTTTTTACTGTTTATTTTTGCCCCCATCATTTTAGTATAAGCGCCCTAGTAAACTTACTAAATGTTTGTTGAATGACTAAGTGATTACTGAAAAAGATTGCTGAACCTGAGTTAGGAGAAAAGGATTTGAATTCTGAGTTTCAATTGTATCCACTTAATTAAAAACAACAACAGCAACAACAACTAAAGAAAATCCCCAGACTTACTGGGTAGGCCCTGTTATAAAACTTTATGTGTAGATATGGCCAATATTTTCCTAATCTAAGAAGGCATGGATGGAATAAAATCAGCCCTAAGGGATGTGTACTAACAGTGATGAGACTCAATCAACAAGACCCAACAATGTTCATTGAAATATAACAGTATAGTGCCATAATTCCTCAAATATACTGATTCTGACATTTGCCTATCGCCAGTCATCCAACACCTATCTATCCCCCACTGTAAAATTCAACAAAGATTCAGCTATCTCACCTGCAAAATTTTCAGTATGACAAACTGCAATTTGTATGGCCTAAAAGAGTTAGACATATTTAAAACAAAAGTCTAATTTTATTTCATTATCTCCTCAATCACAGTGTATTATAAACTGGTGTTTTATTATTTTTCCTGTTTCTAATAAAAATAATTAAAAGTCAGTGTTCTATTTCTAATTCAATGAAGCAATGGTGATTAAACACATTTTACACATTCTTTTCAGAAGAACAGTCTACTGGGAAGCATAAGTAGTACTTTAAAATAACTATACCAAGATTATTAGGAAGTTGGAGTATTTTGTTATAGAGAAAAAAATCTTAATATTGCAGAAGCTTTGAGATTCTAAATAAATGAACCAATAGATACATAGTGATGGCCTACCACATATAATATACCATACCTGCATAAATAAATGAATCAAAAATATTTATAAATCGCTTAGTATATTTCAAATATAATGCTAACTTGTGAGGATCCAAATAGAAAAAGATAAACTGTCCTTGCTCTCAAGGATCCTGTATTCTAATTGGGGGCGAGGGGATAGACAAAGTTCAGAAAGTCCTAGAGGTACAACAATGGTGGGGAGGGGCACACAAGGCACAGAGTTTAGGTTATATCCCTAAATCAGATGACACTGCCAGTGTCCTGTAGGGAAAAGAGGCAAGACAAAGAGACAAATCATAATGTCTAGAGGAACTGAGGGAGCCATGGCAGGGCAAATGGTCTTGACCAAAGAAATATTTTACTGAAAGAAGTAGAATGTGTCACTCCTATTCTCATCTAAGACTTTTGTTTTTATATAATTAATACCTTAGTTTTCAATGTTTACTTCCATAATATTTTGAGTTTTACATTTTTTTCCCTTCCATCTCTTCCCTATCCCCCTCCCCAAGACAGTATGCAATCTGATATAGGCTCTACTTATGAATTCATATTAAACATGTAGCCATGTGAGGAGCCAGAATTTGGGGAAGGCCCCGGAGTACATGGATCAGGCCAGAGGGAAAGTGGAGAGGTAAAGGGTCCACCAGATCTTGAAAGATCTTCCTATTGCTCTATCACTCCATAGGTTCTAGAATAGCTCAATGCAGTGAGAGGACTAGGGAGAAAGTGTGCCTCTGGTGGTGGCTGCTGTTCCTACTAGCAGGTCTTCCTGAATGATTCCTGTTTGGGACATCAAAAAGGAGGGAATCCTGACCTAATATACAAATAACAAGTCAATTTTTCACTTCTCCATTTTCATGAAAATGAAAAGTTATTTTAAAAGTGATAAATTCTAGAGTCCAAAGAAGTTATAGATGAGGAATCTGGCTTCTTCTGAGGGAAGGATTTCGTCTTGATCAACCTAACAATTTTGAAGCTTGGATCTGTTTACTATTTTAGGAATCAAGAGTAAGAAATATGATATGACTAATCATGTCTTACCATTTAAATGTCATCTTTCATTTAATATTTCAGATGGTCTTTTTTTAAAACACCCATGAAACATAGTAAAGATACAGAAAATTTCTTTAAAACATTTCCTTTACAACAAATCAAACTTGTAACAAAAGCCATTATTGTGGTTTAGATCAGAAAGTGACTTTGGTAGTCATCTCATTTGCCCTTACTTCACATACACATACATAGTTTACAGATGAGGAAACTAGACCCAGAAAAGTAATGGGACATGTCCAAGGTCATACAGGTAAAATGGCAGAACTAGAACTGAATTTAGGTCCTCTAAATCTAAATGCTAAGTTAATCATGCATGTATCATGATATTCTCTGCCTACTCTGTATCATATGAGGCTTAGAACTAGGCATGATCCTATTCCATGTTTTCAGGCCTGATCTTGAGAACCTTTCCAAAGCATTGCAGTCAATAATGAAAGCCCTCTGGCACAAACATTCATGGATTTCTTTAGTCTTCTTTTTAGACTGCCCAAATTAGCAATGTCCAGAATGGACCTACATCATTTAAGTTAAAAGACTCCTCATTAAATCATGTTGATCACTGCATATATAGAGGCCACATATTATAACAAGTTAAAAATTAGGGGGATAAGATTATACAGTATAACTTAAAAAATAACCTACAGTGTTTCTCAGATTTAAAATCTGTATTTAAATTCACAAATGATCAAGTATTAAAAAGACCAAACTGAAACCTCTTTAACAGAGTATAAAACCTTGCTTTCAATGAATTACAGCATCTAAGCATGATAACAAACACAGAGCAGTGATCAATCTGTAGATCAATAAACATTTATAAGGCACTTATTACGTGCTAGGCACTGTGAAACAGTGTGTCATTTTTCAAAACAGAAGTCTAGCCATGTCATCTCCTTGTTAATGAAGGTCTAGTAGCTCTTTATTGCCTTCAAGATAAATATACACTCCGCTGTTATGGGTTTTTTTGAGGCAATAAGGGTTAAGTGACTTGCCCAGGGTCACAAAGCTTGTTCAGTGTCTGATACTAGATTTGAACTCATGCCCTCCTCACTCCAGAGCTGGTATTCCATTCACTGCATCAACTAGCTGCATCGTTGCCCCCCCCCATTACTTACAACTCTTCATTAACATGTTCATCCCTACTTTTCCAGTCTTCTTACACTTCATTACCTTCAACTCATTCTATGATCCAGTTTGAGAGGTCTCTTTTATAATATTTCTCAAACAGGACATGCTCTCTCCCTACTTGCCTTTGCATTTCTTTTCTCTCATTCTGGAAATGCTGTGCTCTTCACCTTTATTGTTTAGTTTCTCTGGTTTCCTCCAAGACTTAAATCACATCCCACCTTCAATAGGAGATCTCTTGTTGCCCCAAGTTAGAAATGTCTTCTTTTCTGAGATCACTTTCCAATTACACTACACACACACACACACACACACACACACACGTATTCATTATTTTTCATTATGCATGTATCCATTGCTTACCCATGCTTTCTCTCTCATCAGAAAATAAATTCATTTAGATCACTGAATATTTTTTGTCTTTCTTTTTTATCCTTACTACATAGATAACACAGAAACTGACACAGTAAGTAAGCACTTAACAGAATATTTGCTGACTGATAGACTGGTCACAGCTGTTATCTGAGCCATGAAGACCTAAGGTCTAATCCCACCTCTTATATACCCTTTCTTTGTGGACCTGAACAATTCATTTAACCTCTCACTCCCCATAGGCAGCTCTAAATGACTCTAACTTACAACTTCATATTGTCAAAATTCCTTATAGCAATCAAATCATGGGTTTAGAATAAATAAAAAGTCTCTTTTCCAATCCCTCCCTAAGCAAACTTTTTATTTCTGAAATAGAATGTGTAATATTCCTAGATTCCATCTTAATTGCTTGCCCTCTTCTCTACAAAAAAAGGGAAGCATTTCACTTGACAAAATTAAAGGATTGCTGTAACATTTGCCTGCTGTTGCTGATATTGGGCACATTCTCTAACATGATAAATCAAAAATTTAATGTCATATCTCTGAACTCTAACAAACATTACTGAATTTTGCAATAGGATGCTGAAACAGAAGACTTCATATTGAATTCTCAAGTAGTGCTGTCTGATAGTTTTATTAAGGTCAGCACTTCAGTGTCACTGCAACATAAATAAAGCTTAATGCAGGTAACCTTGGCAGAGCATAAGGAAGGAGTCTATAAGTTCTAGTATGAAACTCTATACAGTTCTGAGTTTTGCTATTAATATTATGCCCCCAATTTACCTCTTATTTTTACCAAGTCATTCATCATTTAATTATTTTTAAATTATACTAGCACAGTATAATCACAGAACTATCCTAAATCCTAAAGAAATGATGATGATGATGATAACAATAGTAATAATAATAATTAAAATTTATATTTTGTTTTAAGTCATGCAAAGCACTGGAAATAAGTGATCTCATTTGTTCTTCACAACAACTCTGCAATATAGATGCTATTAACCACTTAACTAACTTTTGATCTCTCTTCACCTCAATATTCTCAGTAATTGTGGCAGAGGTTGAAAGGGCAGGGGCATGGGACAACCAGGATTAATATTACATGGAGAAAGAAGTTACAAGAATAAATCATCGCCATCAACTTTAAGGACTGTATCTTAATATCCTGTCTCTTTTATGGGAAGCAGCCTTGATTGTCTTTGAAGCTTTTCCATAAAAAGTCTTTTGGGAGAAGGTTTATTGTTTGCTGTTTAGGGGAGAAATTTTGTTTTTATATCTAAAAGGTCTTTGTTGCTTTCACAAAACGGAAGGAAAGTAGAGAGGGAAGGCTGGCAGGAAGAAAGGAAGGGAGAATGGAAGGATGAAAGGAAAGAAAAAAGGAGGGAGGAAAAAAGGAAGAAAAGAAAAAAGGAAAGAAGGAAGGAAGGAAGGAAGGAAGGAAGGAAGGAAGAAAGGAAGGAAGCAACGAAGGAAGGAAGGAACGAAGGAAGGAAGGAAGGAACGAAGGAACGAAGGAAGGAACGAAGGAAGGAAGGAACGAAGGAAGGAAGGAAGGAAGAAAGGAAGAAAGGAAGGAAGGAAGGAAGGAGAGGGAGGGAGAGAGGAATGGAGGAAGAAAGAAAGGAAGAAAGGGAGGAAAAGAGAGAGAGAAGGAAGGAAGGAAGGAAGGGAAAGGAGGAAGGAAGGAAGGAAAATAACTTCCTAGATCTCTTTTTTTGGTTGAAATTCTTGGATTCTAGAATGAAATGAACAGAACTATCATGTTGTACATAAATTAGTCTTGGATCCCATTCTATACTCCAGTTGACTAATGGTAGCAACTGTATTTTAGTATGTTAAGAGGGAGGCTGCTATTTGAGAAAAGGATAAAAGAAAGTAGCTCTGAGCAGCTGGCACTAAAAATAAAATAAAATATAACAAAATAAAAAGAAAGCTCTAATACAAAAGAGAGACGAAACCAAAATCAAATTCTATTTTTGTAGATATTTAAATTCAAGTATTCATCAATAATTATTAATGCTTCTACTATGCAAAGTGCTAGAGATATACAAGGAGAAAATGAAAACCAATCCCTTCCCTTCAAAAGTTTACATTCTACTAATATGTAAAAACTTGTATGTAAAAACCTAAGTTTAAAAAAAGATCAATTAAAGAGTCAGAGGGCAGTGACAAGGAGGAAAAGCATCCCTTAGGAAATAACCCCTAGGATCAAACACATGGGTGAAAATCCCTGGTGAGGCATATTGCAAGGAGATAGCTAGGTCAAATCAAGTCAACAAACATCTATTCAGCTCTTATTATATCTGAGGTACTTTGCTAAGAGCTGGAGAAATGATGAAATGGAAAAAAACACAGTCCCTATCCTCAAGAAAGGAACAACACAGAAAACAACAAATAAGCTAGCTTGTATGGGAAAAGAATTCACATGAAAAAAGATATTCAAAAAGATTCAATCAGACTGTGAAGGGCTTTAAGGGCATGGCTGTGTAATACATTTGAAGTACTATGTAACCTTATTGCTGAGTGAATATGTAGTACTTATCATTTCTGCAACATAAATTTGGCAATATGTTTCACTAACCATTCATATTTCTGAAATAAATTATTTTGAAGCTATATTTAAATTCACTTCAGTTATTAAATCACTCTTGTATTCAATAATCAGCACATAAATCTCAACACACACCTACCCTCTCACCAGTGGGTCATTTCCACCTCCACTTTTCTCAAATTTAACTTCTCCTGCCAATCATTTCAGTATGGTATCATTTATATAAACACATCATGGATGGGATTAGCAAAGAGAGAAAAGCCATGAATTTTTTCCTGGTTCCCATACTCCATCTCCTACCAATTGCTCCAGATCTTTGGGTACGAGTGGTTGTGCTGATGTGTATGTTGAAATGATACCAGAATAATACTCTCTACTTATTATCATCAAGAAAACATTCAGTCACTCAACAAACATTTATGAAATACCAACTATGTACAAATTATTGCTGGGTTAGGTTAGATCCAAAGATTATTAAGGTGTGATTCCTGACCCATACACACAGATCTACATCTAGATACATAAATTCTCTCTCTCCCTCTCCCTCTTTCCTTCCTTTCTTCTCTTCCTCCCTTTCCCATCATATACACACACACACACACACACACGAATGAGTATTTGTGCATACATTTCACTGTTGACAAACTCAGTATCTTTTCAAGTATACAGCAAATGCCAGAGGCAGGATTTTTAGCCAGGTCTCTTCTTACTCTGAGTCAAGCAGACTTTCAAGTATTATTAGTTAGGACACATATGCATGTACAGGTATAAACGTACTTAAAATATTTTTTCCTTCACGTATTCCAGAGGAAACAGTGGAAGGATACAGTGGCATTTGTTTGGAATTTCGGGGTCCAAGAGTTGAGGAGAATAGAAATGAATAAACAATCATAAATCATAAGCATGTTGTCATTAAGAAAACAACTCTAAGGAATTCCTCTTCCATTTGAGCTCTGTGCAGGACAGCATTTGCGACAGAGACAAAAGCCCTTGCTGAGCATACATCTCCATGATTCTTTTTAATTTTCATCAATATTAATAATTTTAGATCTGTATATTGAATTATTTTTATGATACAACTATCAGGGAGTCTTTGATTATCTTTATATCTTTATGACATGATTTTTGAAGGACAGAATTTAAGACAATTTTTCTCTTGTAAATCAAGGACTTTTTCTTTTCTTTTTTAATAAACAAAATGCAGCCATCCTTCCACCTTTTATCAACTGTATGACTGTGAAAATGTGACAGACTATAGAAACTAATCTGTACCATTCTCATATCTTCTTCAAGCATACACACACACACACATACATCATTTTGTAGAATTTTATAGAGATGAGAAAGTAGATATATGGGATTTAGAAAGTGATGTCCATTTGATCATATCTCTCTCTCTGTCTTTCTCTTCCTCTCTCCTCCCTTAAGCAAATTAATTGTTTCCATTTCTTTTCTATTTCCTTGTTATATTCTCTCTTGCATGAGGTATCTCGAAGATTAATTATTTGATATGTCCTTCCAACATGAATTTATTTTTTGTTTGGATATTTATTTTAATCCAGTATCTCTTTCCCCAAATTCATCTTACTTTTTTTTTGCTACTAGCTATTCTTATAGGACACTAGAGCTTGAGTTCTTAAAATCCAAATATGAGATGTTGGAAACAGAAATAAGACCATAAAAAGATATACTTTGGCACGTTTGAGCACTTTTGAACTAACCAAGTAGCTAGGTGTTAGAGTTAATAGAGAGTTTGATTAAGATTCAGGAAGACCAGAATTCAAATGATGCCTCAGACACATAAGCCTTTACATGAAGCAACAGATTAGTCTATTGTATACAGTTTTATAACAAGCTTTGGCAGTCACATACCTAGCATAACTCTTTTTTTCTCATTTTGAAATTCAATTATAAATAGAAGTTCTAAAAATGTGTTCAGTAAGAATAAATTAATTAATCATAAATAAACTGATAAATAAGGGCTTCAATAAGAAATATTTCATAGAGCACTTTCTACCTTAAAAGACAATTACATGAAGTTATATTATGTAATATATTGAATTATGTAAAATTATGTAAATTTCAGTAGTAAAAAAAGTTGGCTAAGTCACAGGAAGCCTCAGTCACTTCATCTCCAAAACAGGGGGTGAAGATAATTGAGTTTATTTTAGTAGCATGCTCTGCAAATCTTCTATTTTTATCATCATCATCATTATTATTATATTGATTATTATAGATGCAGCTGATGGTTCAGTGGATAGAACACAAGCCTGGAGTCAGGAAGACCTAAGTTTAAATCCAGACTCAGATACTTCCTAGATGTGTGATCCTGGGCAAGTCACTTAACCTCTGATTATCTGAGAAAATGAATCCACTAGAGAAGGAAATGGCAAAAACATCTTTGCCAAGAAAACCCTAAGTGGTGTCATCAGGGGTTAGACAGGACTAAAATGACTTAACAAGAACAACTGATTTATGGTGGTAATGTTGACAATAATAGGATGAAAAAAAAATCTTTACCCATGCTTCAAATATGAAGAAATCACAAAAAAGGAAGATAAGAATCATGCAAAAACAGGTACGTAGCTTTTGTGAATTTACTCCAGAAAGTGATATCTATTCAAATTTCATTTCTGTTTCTGCCAGTTATCTAGCATCTATTTATTAAATACCTACTATATGCCAGATACTGGGCTAAGCACTGGGGTAATTTAAAATTTTCAAAAGGTTAAAAAATGTCTGTTTTCAAGGAGCTCAAAGTCTAATGGGGGAAACTATTTTTAAATTCTCGATTTTTAAAAATCCATTTGTATCTGAAATGATTGGGTGACCTGCTATTTCTAATACATATGTATATGTAAAGTCACATTTTCTCCTAAAAATCCTCAAGTTCTAAAGACTTCTGATCCTTATTTTTAAAAAAATGTTCTAATAAAAATGTGGAGAACAGTTCTCTATCTGTCTGGTTTTTAAATCATAGGATCACACATTTAGAGCTAGAAAGGATTTTAGAGATCAAGTTCAGCCCCAAGGTGAGCTCCTTCCCAGCCCAGCAAAACCCTGCTCTTCCCTCGACATTGCATGGGTAGCCTGGCAGTATTCTAGGGTCTTCCCTGACCCTCTCCCACAGAAGAATCCCCCCATAAAATGATTTGAGAGCATATTTATTTGCTGCTTATATCAGGTATCCAAATTACACACTGTGGCTCCTTAAAGGATTTAGCAGACTACTCTATATTCATATAGTCTCCTCATTTGCCCATAACTTCTCATTTTCCCCATTCTTACCTCCTCATAAGCTCCTGTATTCCTAAGTAACTCAGCACATCTTCTCAAGCTTTGCTGATGCTATCCAGTCCTGGAGAAGAGAATACAGGCCTTCCAACAAACATGAGATTGAAAGTAGAGATTAGTCTGTTTCACAGAGAATCCTCTAGCATTCTGAAAGGCATCACATTGTGCGTTGGTTATACTGTATCATGAAGCCATGTTTGTAGGGAATAATGCTAGGAAATGGAGGGTGTTTGATCTACATGGAAGAAGTGTGCTTTGTATCAGTTTGAGTAAAATGTGTAAAGAGGAGTGTATGACCCTTTTAGGTGGTGAATTAGTTTGGAACTAATACAGCATTAAGTCTTACTGTGGAGTGGCAGCTGTAAAGAGGTTGTGGGAAAAAAAAAGACAGAAACATGGGAGTGAGGGAATAGCTATTTCTAGACCAGGGTTGATTAGGATAGAAAGAAGATATAAATTAGCCTAATTAAGATAAAGGAGGCTTAATTGGATAGAGAGATTTTCTGAGTGTTAAAGTACAAAGGCTATTTTAACTTTTGTCAGATTCACATCATAAAAAAGGGAGAGGGAATTTACAGAGTTTTAAGAAGTGATACTGAAGGAAAGATTGTCCTTTAAGGTAGAAAATGTTTTATGAAGTGTTTCTTCTTACTGGATAACTTATTTGTTAGTTCATTAATGATTCATTTATTTATTCTTATTGCACACATTTTTAGAACTTCTATTTATAATTAAATTTCAAAATGAGAGTATCCAAGGGTTGTGCTGGGTGTGACTACAAAATCTGACTGTAAAATTTTCAGTTTGAGCATTCATGCTTTAGGAATTAGCAACTTCTACAAATCGATGATTAATTTATTATTCTCTTGATTGTCCAGATACAAGAAAGTGTTGGGGAAAATGTTAATAATGCAGATAAAGTTTAAAAGCGTTTCATGTGCATTCCTGAACCTGCCCCCAGAGCTGATTGTTAAACCTTTACCAGCATACCCCTGGTCTATCTTATTTGTAATTCAAATGATGGCAAGAGAATCAGTTTCAAATTTTCCAGATATTCCCAGAATATCTTTTGAGTCTTACAACCCTAGGAACATTTCTGGGGAGGCTTGTGATGGAATTAGCCAGATTTTTAATAACTAGTTAACAACTTCCACACGGCTGCTTTAAGAGAGGATAGTCTTTTTTTTTTTTAATTCCAGTAAGAGTGCATGTATTTCTATTGGTCCCTTTTGTGACTAAGGGCACACATTTATGGGATTGTTGACTGGTGTTAAGATGGCATCAGAACCAAGTAGAAATAACTTTTGTCTTTGACCATTCTTCACCTTTTATACCTTTCTCTCCCATTTTATCACTTTCTTCTACCTCATGTCTTCTTCCATTCCTCCTCACACCCAAGGAACTTAGGTTTAACCTTCTCCCTGACTTACCAGGACCCTTTAGTTATAACTGCCATTCAGAGGCAAGTGTTCTACCTCTTTGTTCTAACTCTCTCCTCTATTATTAAAAAGTCAGTCTTTTTTTGTTCTGGAAATGCACTATTCAATTTATTCATACTGTATTATGTTCAGAGCCAATAAATATTTGAACTGTCCATGGCATAGTCTTTGTTTTCATAAAACTTACACTTTACTAGATGAACAGGACATCTTACTTATGCAGCATCTAAGTGGCATAATGGATATAAGATACAGGAAGTCAGGAAGACTTGAGTCCATATCTCAACTCAGACATTTACAAGCTGTGAGATTCTGAATGAGTCATTCAACCTCTGTATACTTCAGTTCTCTCATCTATAAAATTGGGCTAATAATAGCATCATTCTCACAGGTTGTTGTGAGGATTAAACGAGTTATTTGCAAAGTGCTTAGAACAGTCACAGGCACTAAATGAATGCTGATCCCTTTCCCAATTTGCAGATGCTTTCCCCTCTGATAGAAAGTAAGTTCTTTGAGGGCATAAACTCTTTTGTTCTTTTCTTAATATCATAAAACTCATATGATGTCCAGCAAGTTGCCTCAAAATAAGGAAGAGCAAGGTTCAAATCCAGTATTTGAGGTAAAATGACTGCATGTCCCTGAGTCACACAACCTCTCAATGCCATAGAAAACTCTATGCCTATGGAAAGACTTTGTTTACCTGCATTGGCAGAGAAACTCTGCTCACCCATGGGCTCTTCACAGTGCCTGATACAGAGTAAATGTCTGACAAATGCTTGTTGATTGAATGCCTTGGTACACTGTTTATATAGTAAGTACATCAGAGCATTATAAAACACAGCCCTATTACCTAGAAGGGAAAAGACTATTACTGACTAAGGGTTCTGGGAAGGTTTCACATAAAGTAATTTTCCTCTACATGCAAATATGAAGGAACAGAGCAAAGAATGATATTATAAGAGGTTAAAAGTTTTGGGGATGAGATTATGGGTCCAGTCTTATATGTGGTGCTTACATGGATGACGAGTAGAGACTCAAATTCAAGAAACCTGATAACATCAAAAAGTGGTTCAGCCTAGGTGAAATAAAAGAAACTATCTAAAGCAAAAGCAGGGGGGTAGAGCCAAGATGGCGGTATAGAAGCAGGAAAATTATGCAGCTCCCACATAGCCACCTGAAATACCCATAACATATGACTCTAAACAAATTTTAGGGCTCCGGAACTCATGAAATTACAGGGAAAAAAACTGCATCTCCCACTGAAGACAGATCCACAGGAAGGGCTCATTGGAGCATGCTGGGAGCAGAGCCCAGCACAGCCTGAAACCGTGGCTTGGGCCCAGGGTGGCCAGGTCAAGCTGTGGATGGAGCACTTAGGAAAGTGGATCACCAGCAGCTGTGGCAGTTTCCAGAACTATCAACCCATAAGAAACAAGGACAAAGTGAAAGGTCAGTGCAACTCAGCTAAACTTGGGGAAGAAAAGAGGTCTGGCCCAACTGCCTCTAGGGCAAGGAAGCAGAGGTGGCCAGCAGCTGCTTCCACAAAGCTGCTTCAGAAGATCCCAACCTGAAGACTCCAAGGGGGGCGAGTAATCATTCAGAGGGCAAGTGCTCTTGCATTGAGCTGCCTGTATCTGGATCAAGGTCTTGGATGGTGGTCCTGGGGTGTGTTTTCAGTGAACCAAAGCTGGTGGGGGGCAGCAGCAGTTTCCTAATGGCTCCAGCATCTGCAAAAATCCCAGTGATTTGGGACAGAGCTTTCCCCTCTGAAAGCAGAGTTCCATAGAGCTAAAAACTCAAGTAATTGAGAGACAATGTGAGCAGGCAGAGGAAGCAAAGTAAGAACAGCACTCAAACTTTAGATTCCTTCTTTGGAGACAAAAAAGACCAAAGTATGGGACATGAGGAAGACAACAAAATCAGAACTCCCACACAAAAACCTTCCAAGAAAAATGTAGACTACCTAGAATCCATAGAGCAGCTTAAGAAGGATTTTGAAAATCAAATAAGAGAAGTGGAGGAAAAATTGAGAAAAGAAATGAGAATGATGCAAGAAAATCATGAAAAGAGAATCAACAACCTGACTGAAGAAAATAACACCTTAAAAGTAGATTAAAATACACCTTAAAAAATAGATTAACTGAAAGGGCAAAAGAGGTCCAAAAAGCCAATGAGGAGAAGAATGCCTCAAAAAGTCAAATTTTCCAGATGGAAAAAGAATCTCAAAAGCATTCTGAAGAGAATAATTCCTTGAGAATTAGAGTGGAGCCAATGGAAGCAAATGACTGTGAGAAATCAAGATACTATTAAACAGATCCAAAGAAATGAAAAAATAGAAGGCAATGTGAAAAATCTCCTTGATAAAACCACTGAACTGGAAAATAGATCCAGGAGAGATAATTTATGATGGAGGGGAGGGCATGGTTGGGGGAGGGTTGCTGGAAGCATACACTTCTCTAAAGGGACAGGGACAGGATAGAGAATAGAACAAAGAGGTGACATAATAGGAAGGAGGGACATATAATAAATCTCTCAGAATAGGTCCACTGTGGAGATGTCCTGCATAATTACACATGTACAGCCTGTATTGAATTGCTTGTCCTTCCAGTAGGGGTTGGTGATGAGGGAGGAATGGAAAGAATCTAGAATTTAAAGTTCTACAATGAAATGTTAAAAATATATATGTACCTGTGTGTGTATATATGTAACACTGTATATATGTTTATATCTACATCTATCAATATCTCTATCTCTATCTATCTATCTATCTATCTATCTATCTATCTATCTATCTATCTATCTATAATTAACTTCATGTAATTGGGAATTAAGATATACAGTCTCTGGTTTAGGGAGATCCATCCTGTCCTACCAGAAAGTCAGAGGGGCGATGGGGGAGGACATAGAAGAGAGCAGATTGGGGGAGGGGTTATATAGTGGGATGGCAGTTTTGAGGTGGTGGGTAGGGGAAAGATGGAGAGAAACTTTGTAACTCAAAATCCCATGGAAATGAATGATGTAAATAAGAAAATAAATAAATAAATTTGTTTATAAAAATAAAGCATAGGCAAAGATCCTGCTGTCTCTTTTGCTAGTTAAACCATGGACAAATCATATCATAATTATATGGTTTTGGTGAGTCTTATGTGGCACCAAAACACTCTATAAATGAACATGCTTATGAACATATCAGTTACATCAAAGAATATATTAGTTATAGGATTATTAGAGTGAAAAGTAATCATGGAAGCATATAGAGATGCATAGGCAACAGATCCTATGATATAAATTCCAAAGTCTATTATGACACATCCTCTGTGCTACTGGTTTAGATGTCAAGGGAAGTGGATCCTCTCCAGTTCAGGTCAAGCTCAGGTCCAGCTTTTCTCTGGTTTGAATCATGGTGTAGAACAGATAAGGCTTGTTCTAATGGTTCCATTCCCTTTCAAATGTACAGTCCAGCATTCAAGAGGCTCAGTTACTTATGGTGGAAGTAACCTAGTGTTTTCCCTAGACAAGTATTGATGTAGAATGAGATAAGTAAGGGAAGTATGCAGCTCAACCCTGCCATTCACTGGGACATGACTTAAGTTTGAGAAATGATGAAGGGTTTTGGCTTTGGGTACCTGCTTTAATTGGCAAAATAAAAATTAAATAGATGTACATTTGCTTATATGTATATTCACATACACACATGTATATATGCATACATGTTCATATATAAAACTATATGTACATATTCAAATGTTCATGTTTCTATCTTGTATACATATACACATACACATGTTTGTATACATTTCATATATATGTTACACACACACACACACATATACACTCCACACCCTAAAAGATATGTCACAATAAGAATGTCCAAAATAAGCAAATTCTGGCTAGCCTCAAAAATTCCCCAAAGAGCTAACAATTCTTGTTTCTTTAGGCTTTCCTCTTTCCTTTTATCCTTTTTTTTCTAAGAGTTTGCTGATATCACAGTTTTAGAATCTGCAGGAGTATGTGGCTGTTGCTACTTTTCCAAATTACTTTCAGACCAATTAATTACCTTGCTGTCACTCAGAACTTCTGCTGTTCTTTCTCTTCAGTAATTTCATGTACACAGACTAAGATCTCTAACTTCTTTTGTGTTAATCCTCAGATGATGTTTCTACCTCACAGAATACCAAGCAAGGTTTTTTCTGGGCTTTGTTAAGTTCAGTCAAGAACGTTTTCATTGCTCTGACAGGGAACAATCCTAAGAAATTTATCAGGGTGATAAGGCTGCACATTTCACCAAAGTGATAAGAAGAAACATGGGAATTTCACTCACTCAATGGAAACTATTCTGTAAAGACATTATACTTTCGACTACAAAATGAGGCATTATTAAAGTCAATCTTGCAGATATAAATACCCCTCCAAGACCAAGAGTTCAATGTGAAACTATTTGAACATTTTCAAATACACACATTCTTTAGGCAGGAATTTGAAAAAAAAAACCCAAAATAAAGTCATGATAATGTATTTCTAATGTTTTAATCATCTGACTCCTCACCGAAATCAGTTCTTGGTTCAGTACTTTTTTTTTCATTTTGTTATGTGACATAAACAGATCTTTTTATGGGCAAGTTCATTGTTATTTTAAATCATCTTACTTGGTTGTCATAGTACCAGACTTATAACATGGTACTTCAGCATTTTAACACACTTTTAGAATATCAGAACTTCCTTGCTTAGTCCTACAAACAAATGGCATCTGTCCATTGGGAAAGATCATCCTTTTAGTAGGTTGGGGAACAGGAATAGATACTTGAATGTGAAGGGCAAATGTAAGGGTGGATGATTAATCTTCTCATTACAGCATGACAACAATTGTAGAAATGTAAGTATCAGGGGTGGCTAGATGGTGCAGTGAATAGAGCTCTAGCCCTGGAGTTAGGAGGACCTGAGTTCAAATCTGGCCTCAGACACTTGACACACTTACTAGCTGTGTGACCTTGGGCAAGTCACTCAACCTCAATTGCCCTGCCCCCCTCCAAAAAGCAAAAAAAAATGCAAATATCACTAACATTTACTATTTCCATCAAACTCCTCCCTTAAATAACCCAAATGATACCAACTTCTTGTCATGAGGAACATGGTGGACTAATAGAACAAATATTTTAAGAGAGCCATGTAGTAGAAAGCACCTTAGCACACCCAGGATGGCCTGCTAGCACAGGTTCTTTGATCTTCTTTGCTAAAGGAAAGACAACTTATAGAGGGGTCAACAATCTTACTTTACAGATAAACAGAAAACACAAGCAGAGAAATTAGTCCAAAGACTCAATAGACTGGGCTCTAATGTCTAAACAAAGTAATACAACCACCTACATATGCCACGGGATCAGGAGAGCACGGATGTCTTAGTCTTGTGGGGTGGGTCTTAACAAACAGCTACTCAGAGTTCCACCAGGCAATCAAAAGGTCCTTCTCATAAGTGAACCTCCAAAGTAAAGTACAAACTTCCCATTATATATAGTTTTCAACTAATAGGCTCAGAGCCAGAAGGCCCCAAGCCTCATGACTCAGGGCCTAATTAGCTTAGCACCAAAAGCTGTGAAAGCCTTTCTCCAAGCAAGCCTCCCCTAAGCAAGCTCCTCCTTAGTCTAAGTGACTCAGGATGAACAGCCCGGCTGAATTTCAAAGCAGCAAGACATCTGTGATGGAACACATGTGGTTGCATAGGTCTATTAATGGATAGGAAGATCTTCATACTCCATTAACATTGCAAGTCATCCTAGTATAATGGTTAGTGCTAAATGTAGAGTCCAAAACAAATGCATGGAGATCTCTCTTAGACTTGTACTAGCTGCATTGGGTTCTTAACCTCTCTATACCTAAGTCTCCACTTCCATTAAATGAGGGAGTTGCTTTTCATGGCTTTAAAATGTTCCTTTTAGCTCTAATTCTAGATGATCTTAGTAAAACGCATATTATAGGCAACATGTGTTAGAGAGCATTTTTTTTCTTGTAACTTATTGGAAGGTTAGTTTGACAATATAAAAATTGGCAAGGAAAGTGAAGGGCATGAAAGAATGATTGCTATTTTCCAGTGGGGTAAAATATGTTTGAAATGTAAAACAAAACTATATAGTAGAATATTATATTTTTGAACAGGTGAAATGAAAGGCATCATATGGCACCAGCAATTCTAAAGATGTTGATAGAATCTCATTCTATGCCACTGGCCAAAGGAGAATGTTCTTTACCTTTCCCCCTGTGTTGTTACCTTTCCCGCTACTACAGAATTTATTATTATTTTAATGGAAGATGGTAAAGTGCTGCGGTGTTGACAATTTAACTATATCCCTTTTCAACAATTCTATTATCTTTGGATTTTTTTTCCAGGCAAGTACAATATGGATATGAGATTTCTGAATGGAAAAATTCTCAGAGCTTTGTTGCCACCACTGAAAACATTAATACCTTGTGGCAATTCCTGTCACTGTCATCTGCTGAGTGTTTTGGTAAGTTATCCTACCATAAAAATTACTAGGATATATACTTTAAAAATACACTTACTCTAACTTACAAAGAAGGGATACTGAAACAGTGGTAGAAAATGAGCCTAGTTCTCTTTTGGGTTGAATGTCCATGAACTGTTGGTAACCCAAATTATATAGTTATGTGATATTGCTTATAAAATGAAACTACAAGGTAAGGAGAATTATTTCCACTCTACTTTGAAGAATCTCTTACCTCATCAGTGGAAATGCTCCCTCCCTTCATGACTTTTAAAGTTCATCCATGACTTCATTTGCTGTGTGATTATTATTGTTTTTTGGTCTATATCTTTCTATAAATCTTCTAATGGAAATCCATCCATCATGGTAGAGAATTTCTATTGGTTACTTTAATATTTTGGGGAGCCCAGTGTAATACACTTTACTTTATGTTATTTATCTTACTAAAAGAATGGAAAACTTTAATTTGTTATCATACTTGTGTGATATTTTTTATTCTATTTCTTCTATACAAGTTATCAGTGGTGGGGTGTTTCAGTCTTCTTGAACCCATTCTGCCTTTTGGTTGCATATGTGGTGTTATGATTTTGATTCTTTAGGAACTGTGGTGGCCCTTAATGTATATTACTATATGATACTACTAGGGAAAATATGCACATTTTAAAGATGGGATTTTGCCAGAAAAGAATGACTTTGAATCACTGAATGCACCATATGATGTTACACACTTCCTTCTTCCTCTTAAATATGATGACTAGTACACTATACATATGAGGCACCAATCTAAGATGTAGAAATAAAATGGACATGATCATCTATACATGTATATATCAAAGTCTAAGCAACACAAATTCCTTTTCAGTTGTTTGTTTTTTGCTTTGCGAATTGATAGATTAATGTGTTTTGAATAAATGTAATCTCATTAAGGAGATTGTCAATATAATTCAGGAAAAAGAGAATTTGGAGAACCACATCATGCATAAGGGCTCTGTGTAGTATATTCTTTGCCATGTTGGCACTGAGTGTGTGTATACACACATGCATAGATACAAGCGTGTATGTATATACAAATACATGTGGATTTACATATGCACATGTATGTGCATATGTACATACACAAATATATGCTGTCATATACACATATAGAGATGGGAAAGGATAACATCACTTTATTTTACTCTGATTCTGGGGATAGGGGAAAGATGGTGAAGAGAAGAGGAAAGGAGACATAGATATGTATGTATATGTGTATCTTATATGTATTTATGTACATGTATATCTTGTATGTCTTTATATGTGTATATATTTACATAATATATGGAGAAAGAGAGAGGGGGAGGAGAGGAGAGAGAAGGAAAAAGGAGGGGAGGGGGAAGAGAGAGGGGAAGAGAGAGATAAAATGAGAATTTGGATGATTTTGTTATAACTTCTTCTATAATTTCTCTACCTCATTATCCCTTTTCATCACCATGATTTTATTTGCAACTTCCTTACTTCTTCTGGCTTAATTTATACCAAGAATGTCAATATGGACATGGTTCAGTTCCTCTTTTAGTTGAATACTAAATCAAATATAGTTAAACAAGATCTTGCATATATAGTAACAAGATTCAAATCAATGCCCTTAATTTTGGGAACTACTCCATACCACCCTTTGCCTGCTTTTGTATCATTGTCAATTTGGAAATGTAAGGAGGATGTTTTGGTCTAAAGCAGTGGTTCTCAACCTTCCTAATGCCACAATCTTTTAATATAGTTCCTCACGTTGTGGTGACCCCCAACCATAAAATTATTTTTGTTGCTACTTCATAACTGTAATTTTGCTAGTTATGAATCATAACGTAAATATCTGATATGCAGGATGTATTTTCATTGTTATGAATTGAACATAACCCACAGGTTGAGAACCGCTGGTCTAAAGGTTTCATTGTATTTTTTGTTTGTTTGTTTTGTGAGTTACCATGGACAAAGAATTCATAACCTCTTAGTGATGCACTTCTTTTTCTTTCTAGAGGCTGGTCCTCAGACAGTGGAGGCAACAAATTGTCAGGGAATACTTGAAGACTTTCTGTGTTGGTAGAACCTTACATTTTTCTAGCTTAGTTATTATTACTGTTGTTGCTCATTTGTTTATTGTTATTATTAGAATTATTCATATTGCACGTCGAGGGGCATATGATGAGCATGAATTGTTGCCTTAGGACAAGCTAGGATCTAAAATATATTGAACATCAGAATGCTGATGTGATTTAGTTCTTCTTAAATGGAGGGCAGTAACTCAGATAAATGATTTGCTAAATCATGGAGAAATTCTGACCTGTGTTGATGAAGTAAAACCAATACTGATGAAATTACAGACTTCTGAAACATAAGCTCAATATGAGTCAATATGAGACTTGCCATTTTAACTCTGCCCAGAACATTGAAAACTTGAAACATTTAATTCATGAAATTCTTAAGTGAATAATAATCTGCCCAAGATTTTTGCTATATGTAAACACCACAGCTTTCATTAACATGTTTTTTTTACCTAATAGATAATTACTAGTATTTACATACTGCTTAAGAGTTTTCAAAGTGTTTCACAAATATTATCTTATTTAATTCTCACAACAACCAGAGAAGGCAGGTGATGTTTTAAGCCTATTTGACAGATTAGGAAACTGAGGCAAATAGAGGTCAAGTGACTTGTCCAAGGTCACAAAGCGAGTAAGCATCTGAGGATGAATTTGAAATGAGGCCTTCTTGACTCTAAGGCCACTGCTGTATTGACTTCACCATCTAATTGCCTATACATAGAACTCAGTGAGCTGTCCACTGATATTCATTCTTTAGCTATATTATACTTAGCTATTAAACTGAATAATTTTAGACATATATGGAAAATAATATATACCATACATGCCATATGGCTCTAATCCATGACACATCAGTAACTTTCTAGATATAGCCACAATCCCAGAACAGCCTTAAACACTGAGGGGAATAAAACCTCAAATGTTCATAATTTCACCTGCTTAAAGAATAATGAGGACAGAAATAGAATCATGCTGTTGTGACATCCAAGCTGTCAAAATGTCAGAAAAAGCAGCTATTAAATAGCTGAATTCTATGAAGTTTATTTATTATCTTTTCAATAAGTTTGGCATGTGATCTTTCCTTCTCTTATGTAACTACTGGCTATGAAGCCCATGTCTAGAACAAGGTCATAGGTAAATATACTTTACTCATAAGATCAAAAGATCACAGTTAGAGCTGGAAGGAGCCTTAGTTCCTTCTGGTTAAATCCCCTCATTTTAAAAATGAAGGAAGGTCTCAGGGACACCATCATTGTCAACATCATAGCTGGCAATTATACAGTACTTTAAGGTTGCAAAGTTTATGTACATTCTAGTTTATATGTGTTATGCCATTTCATTCTCTGTGTGGTATATGTTGGTATCCCCATTTTAGAAATAAGGACTCTAAGACTGAAATAAGTTTATTAGTTTGCCTATCATCATATAGGTAATAAGTGACAGAGGATGGTTTTTAGACTAATGTCCTCCACTGATTCCAGACTAAGTGCTGTTTCTATTTAAAAAAAAAAGGATAGTTGATTACAGGGGGGTGGAGCCAAGATGGTGGCGTAGAAGCAGCCAAGTCTCACAGCTCCCACAGAGCCACCCTAAATACCCATAAAATATGACTCTAAACAAATTTTAGGGCTCCCAAATTCACAAAAACACAGAAAACACATCTCTCACTGAATGCAGCTTGGCAGGATGGGCTCACCATGGCAGGCTGGGAGCTGAGGCCAGCCTATCCCAAAACCAAAGCAATGTCCAGGCCCCAGGGCAGACTGGAGGAGCCACAGCGTGAGTCTACCCCAAAGAGATGATCCAAAGCACCTGGAGCAATCTCTACATCTATCAAGCCAGGAAGGATTTAGAGGATTAGAGAAAGGTCAGTGAAAGTCAAGCTTTCAAGCTAAATTTGCATGAGGAAAAACAGTTCAGTTGATCTACCCCCTGTGCAAGGAAGTATGTGTCTGTGGGGGAGGGGGGGTAATGGCAGGATCTGCTATAACCAGCAACTGCCACTACTGGGCTGCTTCAGAGTTCCTGGCCTGCCAATTGGAGGGGGGCTGAGTCGATTGATCAGGGCCAAGGGCTCTTGTGATGAGTGGCCTTGATCCGGATTGTGGTCTTGGGTGGTGGTCCTTGGGTGAGCTTTGAGCAAGCCAAAGCTGGTGGGGGCTGCAGCACCCCCTAAGCTCAGGCAGCTGTGAAAACCCCAGCAATTTGGGACACAGCGTTCCTCCCTGGAAGCAGAGTTTCACAAAGTTAAAAAAACCAACCAATTAATTGACTGGCAAACATGAGGAAAAGAAAGCAAAATAAGAATAGCAATAAAACTCTAGAATCCTTTTTTTGTGGACAAAAAGGATAAAAGCATGGAATGGGAGGAAGACAACACAGTCAGAACTCCCATATCAAATGCTTCCAAGAGCCGCGTGGATTGCCTACAAGCTATTGATCAACTGAAAAAGGACTTTGAAAAACAAATAAGAGAAGTGGAGGAAAAAGTGGAAAGAGAAATGAGAATGATGCAAGAAAATCATGAAAAGAGAGTCAACAACCTGACTGAAGAAAATAGCACTTTAAAAAATAGATTCACTCAAATAGCAAAAGAGGCCCAGAAAGCCAATGAAGAGAAGAATGCCTTAAAAAGTCGAATTTGCCAGATGGAAAAAGAATCTCAAAAGCATTCTGAAGAGAATCATTCCTTCAGAATTAGAGTGGAGCAAGTGGAAGCAAATGACTTTATAAGAAACCAAGATACTATTAAACAGTTACAAACAAATGAAAAAATAAAAAGCACTGTGAAATATCTCCTTAAAAAA